>CM053033.1:20418603-20758603 GCA_028564925.1 Lithobates sylvaticus | reverse complement strand
GTATGTTCTTGTTTGTGCCATCCCCCAGGTGTTCTGGTTCCTTGAACAACTGGAAACACATTGGAAGGGTAATAAAACTTCTATCCAAACTGGCCCTGGTACGAATGTTTATGCGGCCGTGGGAAAGACATCACAATGCAAGATCCCACGAGGAATGAATAACGCACATGTAAAGGGTTTAAAATACTTGCCCCAAATATAGCTGAATAAATGGTTTGCTCAGCACAAGCCTATACAGTGGAACCTCGGATTACGAGAATAATCCGTTCCAGGAGAATGCTCATAATCCAAAGTACTCGCATATCAAAGCAAGTTTTCCCATTGAAGTCAATGGAAACGAAAATAATTTGTTCCACAGTGAATTCAATGGGATGCAATACCGCATGCGGCCAGAGGCCGGGGGGGGGGCGCCAGAGAACCTCGAAAAACAGCCAAAAAGGCCCGAGGACACTTTGGCTGACCTCAGCAAACCTCGAAAAGACTTCCTACCCGAGATTTGCCGAGGTCAGCCGTGCTGTATTCGGGCCTTTCTGTGCATTTCCGAACGTGACGTTCGTGTCTGCTCGGCTCCAGCGCCCCCCCACCTCAGGTCAAAAGCGGTACTGCATGCCGCTTTGGCCTGAATCGATTTTTAAAAATACAGTGCTCGTATTGCTAAACGCTTGTTAACCGCGTTACTCGCAATCCGAGGTTCCACTGTCTCAAGTTTTTTTTTTTTTTTTTTTTTTAATTATTTAATCTTAATTTTCTTCTTCCATATAAATCATCATAATACAAAACAACATATAATAAAAAAAAGAAATATAACAAATATTACAAACACATTATCTTTCAGTACTTTATCTTCTTTATCCAGTATTATCTTGCGTATCAACTTCCTTTGTCCCACCACCCCTCTCTCTCTCTCTCTCCCCCCCCCCCCCCCCAGGACCAAGTTTAGTTTATAAGATAGTGCCTGTAGGTCTTGCAGGGTATATACCTGACATGATAGTCGGTTGCTGGTCGAAGGTCAGTCAGTGTACATGTCGTAGCTTCTCCTCTATAAAAAAAAAAAAAATTATTATTTTACAGGATTTATATAGTGCCAACAGTTTGCACAATGCTTTACAACAATTCAATACAGGAGAAATCAGAGGGCCTTGCTCTAATACAGCAATAATACATATCCTCCCTGTGCATACTGACTAGCAAACAAAGTTATTTTTAACCAATTGCCATCCGCGCTATGGCCGAATGACGGCCACAGCGCGGATCTCAATTGCCGGGAGGCCGTCATATGACGTCCTCCCTTGTGCACACTCCCTGTAGGGCGCGTGCAGGGCACGCTGTGATCACCGAGTCACTGAGACTTGGGTGATCAGCTATCCGAGTAAGGGGCGGGTCCCGGCCCCTTACCATGTGATCAGCTGTTAGCCAATGACAGCTGATCACATGATAAAAACAAAAGCTCGGTGATTTTTTTTTTTCTCCTCATGCTGACAGCGGAGGAGAAAAAAAAAGCCGATCACCGGCTTATCTTAAAGGGACATAAGTGCCACCTGTCCATGCCCGCAAGTGCCACTTGTCCATGCCCGCAAGTGCAACCTGTCAATGCCCACCAGTGCCACCTAAAAGTGCTGCCCATCAGTGTAGCCCATCAGTGTAGCCCATCACTGCCACCCATCAGTGCCCCATCACTGCCACCCATCAGTGCCCATCACCGCCACCCATCACTGACACCCATCAGTGCCCATCACTGCCACCCATCAGTGCCCCATCACTGCCGCCTCATCAGCGTACATCAATGACGGACAAAAATTACCCATTTTTATAACAAAATTAAAAAATTTTATTCGTTTTTTTTTTTTTTTTTAATTTTAACCAAAAAAAAATAAAAAATAAAAAATCGCAGAGGTGATCAAATACCACCAAACGAAAGCTCTATTTGGGGGGAAAAAAATGATAAAAATGTAATTTGGGTACAGTGCTGTATGACCGCGTAAATTGTCATTCAAAGTGCGACAGCGCTGAAAGCTGAAAATTGGTCTGGAAAGGAGGCGGGTTTAAGTGCCCAGTAAGCAAGTGGTTAAAGCGAAGTTCCGCCGCTGAAAATCTCGGCTTATACTCGAGTATATACGGTACTTTGCCAGGCAAGAAAAATTCAATAAGAGAAGTATAGCTTTACAAAAACACATCTAGGATATCCTTACACCACATGCTTTCACAAATCATTTTTTTTTATAGCCACCAAAATACTATATAGTGCTGTCTCTTATGGGTTCAATGTCTTCATGCTCACTGGTCCGGGAGGCATGGTGTAAATCAGGGGTCTTCAAACTACGGCCCTCCAGTTGTTCAGGAACTACAATTCCCATCATGCCTTGTCATGTCTGTGAATGTCAGAGTTTTACAATGCCTCATGGGATGTGTAGTTCTGCAACAGCTGGAGGGCCGTAGTTTGAGGATCTCTGGTGTAAATGGAAGACGTCTTCTGTGCACTGAAACCATCACCTCCCTATAATATGTATGAAGGAAGCCGCGGGTACTCACGAGTAGGCAGGCTTGAACTTTCCATTTTTGCCATTGTTGGACACAGTCACATCATATACAAATCTTCTGTGTAAAAGAGTCGTGGGACTTTCTCTGTTTTCAGAAGCAATCTGAACACTCCATGATAACGAAGCAGACCTCGCTTCCAAGCTGGAAACCTAAGAAGTAAAAAAAAAAATAGGGAAACTTTATGCTAGATTGGACACATTTATTATTAATTGGAGGAGAAAGTGTCATCAGGGTATAAAAACTAAATACAGACAAGATGGGCTATAGCCAATAAAAAAGGGAGTACAAGACTGGCCATAAACCCTAAATTTGTGATCTTGTATACCATATATACTCGAGTATAAGCCGAGGCACCTAATTTTACCACAAAAAAACTGGGAAAACGTATTGACTCGAGTATAAGCCTAGGGTGAGAAATGCGCAGGTACTATGAGTGAAAAAGAGGGTCAACAATGCCCATTTGCAGCCTCACTGTGCCCATTTGAAGCCATAGGTCCCCCGAACATTAAACTTGGTAGTTAAGGGTTCCTAGATGCCCCCTAGCTGCAGCCAAAATTTGGGGTCTTTGGACCCAAAAGGTCCCGAAAATAACATTGCTGCAGATGGACACAATTGACCGACTTTGGGGCCCTGTATCTGGGGGCCACTTGGTGCTAAAAATCCCAAATGGGCCCAAAAAAAAAAAAACAGTGGAACGAGCAATAAAACATATCCAATATGGGGTTCCCAGCACCAAGTGGCCCTGAGAAACGGGGCCCCAAAGTCAGGTCGGAAAATGTCATTCTCTGCTGCAGAAAAGTGCTTGACATTTTCTAAACCGACTTTGGGGCCCTGTATCTCGGGGCTACTTGGTGCTGGGAACCCCATATTGGATATGTTGTATTGCTCGTTCCACTGGTTTTTTTGGGGTCCATTTGGGATTCCTAGCACCAAGTGGCCCCGAAATTCGGGGGCCCCAAATTCGGTTAGAAAAATGTCAAGCACTTTTCTGCAGCAGAGAATGACATTTTCCGACCCGAATTTGGGGCCCTTATCTTGGGGCCACTTGGTGCCAGGAACCCCATATATGGATATGTTGGTTTCACTGGGTTTTCACACCAAATTTGGGGTTCCTAGCGCCAAGTGGCCCTGAAATACAGGGCCCCAAAATCGGTTCGGAAAATGTCAAGAACTTTTTTGCAGCAGAGAATGACATTTTTTCCAACCCGACTTTGGGGCCCCATATCTTGGGGCCACTTGGTGCTAGGAACCCCATCCATATATGTATATGTTGTATTGATAGTTCCACTGGGTTTGCACACCCAATTCTGAGTTCCTAGCTCTGAGTGGCCCCCCAGATACGGGGGCCACAAAATCGGTTCGGAAAATGTCATTTTCTGCTGCAGAAAAGTGATTGACTCGAGTATAAGCCGAGGGGGCACTTTCAGCACCAAAAAATGTGCTGAAAAACTCGGCTTATACTCGAGTATATACAGTATATTTGTTAAGGGGAAAAAAGTGTTCCAGGGCACCGGCTTTTAATAAGAGTGGGAAACTGAAAAGAATCGCCATATTATTCGATTACTCAGGAAGTGCCACTCAAGTACGCATTGTTAATGAGATGAAGTCATGCCACTGGATTGAACTTGTGTCCTTAAATACCCGCATGAAGCACAGAGAGAAAACCAGACACTTGTAGCAGCCAAATATTTCAGATGAAAGTATAGAAAGGCTGCAAAATGTACACCGATTTACTGTGCACAGTGTAAATAAAAAAGAGCCCTCATTAACGTACTTGAGAGCCTGTGCTAAGTGTATATTTGTTGAATGTAGATTTCATAGAGATCAGCTAAGAGATGACACTAGAAGGTGTCTGCAATTCCCTATTTAGCTGGTCCTAAATTGTGTTTTGTCTGGGACAGGATCCACTGAACCAGACAACACACGCACGCACACACACACACACACACAACACAGCACACACACACGCACACACGCACGCACGCACACATACACACACATACACACACACACACACACACACACGCATACACACGCACACACACGCACACGCACACACACGCACACGCGACAGCGATGTCAACTTTACAAGACCATTATTGCAAAAAATCATGTGTACCAATAAAAAATATGTTTGATTGATGACAGTATTTCATGTATGAATTCACTTTTAATTTTGCATGCCTATCTACCATACATACTCGAGTATAAGCCGAGTTTTTCAGCACATTTTTTTTCTGCTAAAAGTGCCCCCCTCGGCTTATACTCGAGTCAAGCACTTTTCTGCAGCAGAGAATGACATTTTCTGACCCGACTTTGGGGCCCCGTATCTCGGGGCCACTTGTTGCTAGGAACCCCACATTTGGTGTGCAAACCCAGTGGAACCAACACTACAACATATACAAAGATGGAGTCGGAAAATGTCATTCTCTGCTGCAGAAAAGTGCTTGACATTTTCCGAACAGACTTTGGGGCCCCCGTATCTCGGGGCCACTTGGTGATCGGAACCCCATTGGATATGTTGTAGTGCTAGGTCCACTGTGTTAGCACACCAAATTTGGGGTTCCTAGCTCCAAGTGGCCCCAAAGTCGGTCAACTGTGTCCATCTGCAGCAATGTAATTTCAGAACGCTTAAAGTGGAGGGCCACCCTGAAAAAAAAAAAAACTTAATAAAAATGTTAATAAAAATTTAAAAAAAAAAAAAAAAAAAAAAATCTTTTTCTTTTTTTTTTTTTACTTACCAGAAATGGCTGTTGCTAGGCAGATCATCCTAATCTGCCTCTTCCTGTTCCGCAGAGTTGTTCGGTCTTCTGCTCCTAGCGCCGTCTTCTAGTGAATGGGGTGCAGTGTGTTATGGGAACTGTGTGTCCCACAACACAACGCGTTCCCCATTCACAAAGCGCTGTCGCATAGTGCTTTGTGAATTCGGAACGCGTTGTGTTGTGGGTTTGCACACCAAATGTGGGGTTCCTAGCAACAAGTGGCCCCGAGATACAGGGCCCCAAAGTTGGGTCGGAAAATGTTATTCTCTGCTGCAGAAAAGTGCTTGACTCGAGTATAAGCCGAGGGAGGCACTTTCAGCAGAAAAAAAAATGTGCTGAAAAACTCGGCTTATACTCGAGTATATACGGTACTCATTTCTACATTGCATTTCAATTTCTAGCCTACTGCCATCAATCTGAAGTGTGTAAAAATCCCCGCACACTGACAATGAAGTGCCACACATTTCACAAGCCTGCTTTCTGAATTACAGATGTGAATGTTAAAAAAAAAAATAATATAATAATAAATATATAATATAATATAATATATAAAAAAATAAAAAAAAAAAGTCTCTGCAATGGTGACAGGTGTACATTTCTGCATAATATAAAATAAGAATATACTTACCACAGGCTTGGTCATGCTGGGGTTTAAATCTTGTAGCTTTTTTGGCTCTGCTTCTCCATCTAACAAAAAAAAAAAATTAAAAATAAAATAAAAAAAAAAAAACACAAAAATATATTTTAACCACATGCGTGCACAATATGCCTTTTGGCACAGATTGTTTTGGGACTTTATTTTTATCTTTGGCTTTTAGGAAACCGCCAACTGGTATTGATTTAACAGTCAGAGTACGTGCAAAAAGCACAGATGTTACTCTCTAGTCTGCGGGGAACCAGAATTTGCATAACCTTCCAATGAGCAGGAGAGATGCAACAGTAAGTATTGCTCAACATGACTAATAACTCATCCTGAAAATCTCATTCCACACTTCCTTATAGGCCTCCACAATGGCTGCGACAATGTCCTGGTCAACATCCTGGATTAGTGTTGCCAAGTGCTGTGCAATCACAGCGAGGTGCATAAGAGTTCATTTACCAGGAACAATTGTGTAACAGATACAAAACAAAAATAGGTTCATATGAAGCACTAAGACTAGGGCAGGTGGATATAAATTAGATGAATGACATACCTCTAGTAAAATTGTTGTAATTTTTTTTTTCTTGATAAAGTATGAAGTTAGAACCCATGTCAGGTATTTTTCACTGTGTCCCATTGGAGAGACTTCACTGGCCAGAAAGTTAAAGGCCAATCTCCCCAACAAGAGCACAGACCACAAAGACAAAAAAAAAAAAATTACAGGAGTTATAACTAGAGTTGAGCGGACACCTGGATTGTTCGGGTTTGACGGGTTCGGCCGAACTTCGCAAAAAAGTTGAACCCGAACCCCATTGAAGTCAATGGGGAGCGAACTTTTGAGGACTAAAATGGCTCTAAAAAAGTAATGGAAAGGGCTTGAGGGCTGCAAATGGCAGCAAACTTGTTAAGAGCGTGGCAAGTTGAAGATTAGAATTGTCGGGGTTGTGGGGATGAGGCCCTTGTCCCCATCAACATGGGGGACATGGTGCTTTGAGGGGTCACAGACCCCCGAAGCATCCTCCTAATGTTAAGGGCATGTAGCCTGGTACAGTTCAGGGGGGGGGGGGGGGCGGCGCTCTCTCGTCCCCCCCTTTTTTCTGCGGCCTGCCAGGTTGCGTGCTCAGATAAGGGTCTGGTATGGATTTTTGGGGGGAACTCCACCATTTTTTTTTATTTGGCGTGGAGTTCCCCTTAAAATCCATACCAACCTGAAGGGTCTGGTATGGATATTTGGGGGGAACCCCACGTCATTTTTTTTAATTCGACGCGGGGTTCCCCTTAATATCAATACCAGACCTGAAGGGCCTGGTAATTAAATTTGGGGGGAACCCCACGCTTTTTTTTTTTTTTTTATCAATGACTTTCAATGATTGTTCTCTGTATTACGGGGAGCCGACAATTCATTAGCCGCGAGCGAGTGCTTTTAAATTACTTTTTTTCCTGCAGAAATGACACTTTGTGCAGGGACTGTTCTAAGCATGGGAAACATGCGCCCTTTACATGCATACTATACACACCCCCAGGTACGAAATTTAAAAAGGAATATTACACTTTTGTTTCACTTTAAGCATCATTAAAATCATTACTGCCAAAAAAATATCCGTTTTTAAAACACTTTTTTGCATTGATACATGTCCCCTGGGGCAGGACCCATGTCCCCAAACACTTTTTTTGACAATAACTTTTTAAAAAGCGCCATTACATTGCCGAACACCGAACTCAAACATACAGTAAATTGTTTGGGTTCGGGACCCAAAAGTCCGATACGAACCTGAACTTTACAGTGCGGGTTCGCTCAACCCTAGTTATAACCATTTCCTACCATGGAACACTTGCTCCTAACCCTCACTGAAAGTTCATCTTTAGTAACTAAGAAACATAGAAAAAAACAAAATGAACTTCACTGTTCTCTGGTTACCATATCTCAGTCGTCATTTACTTCTTTCTGAGACCCTGAATTTGAGAAACTTATGAACTAAATATTTAAATTACGGGGGTCCAGGAAGTTTGAATCACTTGCAGACTAAGAATCTTTCATTTGTTGAAGACTAGCGACCACATATTTGTATCTAAATTTTCCAGCTTCACCCATATTCCTTGGTCATTAGGCCAACCTCTGCTGGCTTCATTATGTCCACAGAGGAAGAACACTGTAGGTTTGCCGAAGAGGATTGTAAGTAGCCAGTAGGCTTTTCAACCTATTGGATTAGTCACCAAAAATAAAATACTGCTTGGGTTCTAAACCTGTTTGCACTGCAGCACAGATCACTAAAAAGTCCAAAGTGGCATCTTCAGTACATGACTTGGCAGAAATGACAGCGACATGGATTGCAAAGGTAGTGTTAAAGGAAAAAGTGCCTGTATTTGTATATCATTACTGGTGCCTTGCAAGGCTTATTTGGAATGCTGAAAATGTTTCTGGCAATTGTGTATAAAAAGTAACGTATTTAATCGGTGTATAACACGCACCTTTTCCCTCTTAAAATCAGGGGAAAATCAGGGGTGCGTGTTATACGCCGATCCCCTGCCGCTGTGAGGCTCCGGACGGCTTTCAGCCGCCTTTCGGCCCTTCCCGGCAGCTCTCGGCCGCCTTTCGGCCCTTCCCGGCAGCTCTCGGCCTCCTTTCGGCCCTTCCCGGCAGCTCTCGGCCTCCTTTCGGCCCTTCCCGGCAGCTCTCGGCCTCCTTTCGGCCCTTCCCGGCAGCTCTCGGCCTCCTTTCGGCCCTTCCCGGCACCTCTCGGCCTCCTTTCGGCCCTTCCCGGCACCTCTCGGCCTCCTTTCGGCCCTTCCCGGCACCTCTCGGCCTCCTTTCGGCCCTTCCCGGCACCTCTCGGCCTCCTTTCGGCCCTTCCCGGCAGCTCTCGGCCTCCTTTCGGCCCTTCCCGGCAGCTCTCGGCCTCCTTTCGGCCCTTCCCGGCAGCTCTCGGCCGCCTTTCGGCCCTTCCCGGCAGCTCTCGGCCTCCTCTCGGCCCTTCCCGGCAGCTCTCGGCCCTTCCCGGCAGCTCTCGGCCCTTCCCGGCAGCTCTCGGCCGCCTCTCGGCCCTTCCCGGCAGCTCTCGGCCGCCTCTCGGCCCTTCCCGGCAGCTCTCGGCCGCCTCTCGGCCCTTCCCGGCAGCTCTCGGCCGCCTCTCGGCCCTTCCCGGCAGCTCTCGGCCGCCTCTCGGCCCTTCCCGGCAGCTCTCGGCCGCCTCTCGGCCCTTCCCGGCAGCTCTCGGCCGCCTCTCGGCCCTTCCCGGCAGCTCTCGGCCGCCTTTCGGCCCTTCTCGGCCGCCTTCGGCCCTTCCCGGCAGCTCTCGGCCGCCTTCGGCCCTTCCCGGCAGCTCTCGGCCGCCTTCGGCCCTTCCCGGCAGCTCTCGGCCGCCTTCGGCCCTTCCCGGCAGCTCTCGGCCGCCTTCGGCCATTCCCGGCAGCTCTCGGCCGCCTTCGGCCATTCCCGGCAGCTCTCGGCCGCCTTCGGCCCTTCCCGGCAGCTCTCGGCCGCCTTCGGCCATTCCCGGAAGCTCTCGGCCGCCTTCGGCCATTCCCGGCAGCTCTCGGCCGCCTTCGGCCATTCCCGGCAGCTCTCGGCCGCCTTCGGCCATTCCCGGCAGCTCTCGGCCGCCTTCGGCCATTCCCGGCAGCTCTCGGCCGCCTTCGGCCATTCCCGGCAGCCTTTGGCCCTTCCCGGCAGCTCTCGGCCATTCCCGGCAGCCTTTGGCCCTTCCCGGCAGCTCTCGGCCATTCCCGGCAGCTCTCGGCCATTCTCGGCCATTCCCGGCAGCTCTCGGCCATTCCCGGCAGCTCTCGGCCGCCTTCGGCCATTCCCGGCAGCTCTCGGCCGCCTTCGGCCATTCCCGGCAGCTCTCGGCCGCCTTCGGCCATTCCCGGCAGCTCTCGGCCGCCTTCGGCCATTCCCGGCAGCTCTCGGCCAAAAGGCGGACGAGAAAGGCCGAAGGCGGCCGAGAACGGCCAATGGTGCCAATTTTCAAACTGCAGTGACAATGACATGTCACTGCAGTTTAACTGCAGCGTGGGCAAGGCTGCAAATGACACTGACAAGGATGCAAATGACACAGACAAGCATGCAGATGACACTGACAAGCATGCAGATGGACGCTGTGCAAGGCTGCATTGATGGGCATTTAAATGTAAGTTTTTTCCTTTAACACGTTTTTTTCCCTAAAATTTCCTCCTAAACTTGGGGTGCGTGTTATACGCCGGCGCGTGTTATACGGTGATAAATACGGTAAGTGTTAAGCACTAATAGCAACCAGAACAATGGCAGAACTTTTCTAAATGTGAAGGTTAATGCAATCCTATTACATAACAGAGTATAGACATAAAATAATGGAGAAGTTTCCATTGTTTGGCAGACCTTTTACAGATTACAAATGTACTATAAAACATACCTGTGCTGTCATTCTCTGCTGGAGGACTGCTCCGTGTCCGTATAGCTTGCTTTAGTTTAATGGGTCCCCCTGTAAGGTGCTGTCCTTTAGAGTATCCGTTCTGCATATGTGAGTTGGTAGCAATGTGTGCTTTGTGCGGAGAGGAGGGTGGACTGTGCAGTTTACTGTTATTGTGGGAGCTAATCTGTCGCTCTTTTAACCTTTTAATTTTCATGCTTCTCTCATCCCTTGGAGGAAAATTCATTCTACCATGGGACCGAGGTTCTGAAAGTGAAAAAAATAAAATGAATGCATATTAAAAATCATGAAAAATGAAACGGACACTCAAATATAATTAAGATGATATTTTAAGAGCTGAATCAATGTACCGTATATACTCGAGTATAAGCCGACCCGAATATAAGCCGAGGCAACTAATTTTACCACAAAAAAATGGGAAAACGTATTGACTCAAGTATAAGCCTAGGGTGAGAAATGCGCAGCTACTGTAAGTGGAAAAGAGGGTCAACAATGCCCATTTGCAGCCTCACTGTGCCCATTTGAAGCCTCACTGTGCCCATTTGCAGCCATAGGTCCCCCAAACTTCAAACTTAGTTAGTTAAGGGTTCCTAGATGCCCCCTAGCTGCAGCCAAAATTTGGGGTCTCTGGACCCAAAGGGTCCTGAAATGACATTGCTAAAGATGGACACAGTTGACCGACTTTGGGGCCCCATATCTTACAGCCACTTGGTGCTAGGAATCCCATCTTTGGATATGTTGTAGTGCTAGTTCCACTGGGTTTGCACCTAGCACCAAGTGTCCCCGAGATACGGGGCCCCAAAGTCGGATCGGAAAATTTCATTTTCTGCTGCAGAAAAGTGCTTGACTCCAGTATAAGCCGAGGGGGGCATATTCAGCACAAAAAAAAATGTGCTGAAAAACTCGGCTTATACTCGAGTATATACGGTACGTTAGAGCTTGGGGGGATGATTTAAGAAGGCTGAAGTTTTGACAGGCAACATCACCAGCGCCTGTTCCAGTTTTAATAAATCCATCTAATTTCTCTCCAAGTGTCTGCTTAAAGCAAATTACAAGTTAAAACATATTTTTTTTTCAAGGACTATTGTACTTTTCTGACACCATTTTAAAATATTTCCTTAAAGGGGTTGTAAAGGTAAAAGCTTTGTCACCTAGTCATTCTATGCATTAAGGTGAAAAAACATCTGACTATACCGGCCCCCCCCAGCCCCCCCGTTTTACTTACCTGACCCCTCGAAAGTCCCGCGCTCGCCCCCGACGTCCTCTTTGCCGCTCACCCTGGCCGTTGATTGGCTAGAGTGGATGGATTGAAAGCAGCGCAGCCATTGGCTCGCGCTGCTGTCAGTCACATCCAATGACGCGGCGCGCCGGGGACGACTGATACAGCGAACGGCTATAACCGCCAGCTGTATCACGGGAGCGTGCCCGCAAGTACTCCACACCATGCGAGGGAGCTCGCATTAAGGTGAGAAGTACTGTATTTATTGGCGTATAACACTCACTTTTTTCACCATGAAAATCGGGTGCAAATAGCAAGTGCGTGTTATACGCCAATACTTCAATTTTAGATGCCTTGTAGGGGACAGCTGCATTGATGGCAATGGTGAGGCTGCATTGATGTGGACTGATGAGGCTGCATTGATGGCAATGGTGAGGCTGCATTGATGGCAATGGTGAGGCTGCATTGATGTGGACTGATCAGGCTGCATTGATGGCAATGGTGAGGCTGCAGATGGGCAATGATCAGGCTGCATTGATGGCAATGGTGAGGCTGCAGATGGGAACTGACCTTATAATTTTTTTTTTTCCTGAAACTTCCCTCTTCAAATCAATGTGCGTGTTATACGCCGATAAATACGGTACTTGCGGGAGGGAGCCGAGACAGCCGCCGAGGGACCCCAGGAGACCAGGTTTGGGGCCACTCTGTGCATAACGAGCTGCACAGTGGAGGTAAGTATAACATGTTTTGTTATTTAAAAAAAAAAAAAAAAATTTTTAAGCTTTCTGCGCTGTTCCTCAAAAAAGTCCACTTAGCTACTTTTCACCCATAGCAAAAAGGGTAAAGGCCGGTAACTACCGTATTTATCGGCGTATAACACGCACTTTCCCCCTTAAAATCAGGGGAAAGTCGGGGGTGCTTGTTATACGCCGACACCCCCAAAAAAAAATGACAAAAAAGGCAAGCGCCGCTGAAAAATAGCGAGCGCTGCTGAAAAAACCCAAAGCGCGGCCGAAAAAGAACGAAGCGCCCCCGGAAAAAGCCGAGCAGACTCTGCTCTGCTCGTAGTCCCGCCTCCCTGTGCTCGCTCCGGAAACAGCAGGGAGGCGGGACCGCAAGCTTAGCCGTCCGAGTCGGCTCGGCTTTTTCCGGGGCGCTTCGTTCTTTTTCGCCCGTGCTTCGGGTTTTTCCGGCGGCGACGCGACAGCGTCTCGGCGGCGGGAAATTTAAACCAGGAAAAGAATGAAAATTACGCTGGCAAGCTACAATGGCACTGGGCAAGGCTGCAATGACGCTGGGCAAGGCTGCAATGACGCTGGGCAAGGCTGCAATGACGCTGGGCAAGGCTGCAAATGACGCTGGGCAAGGCTGCAAATGACGCTGGGCAAGGCTGCAAATGACGCTGGGCAAGGCTGCAAATGACGCTGGGCAAGGCTGCAATGACGCTGGGCAAGGCTGCAATGACGCTGGGCAAGGCTGCAATGACGCTGGGCAAGGCTGCAATGACGCTGGGCAAGGCTGCAAATGACGCTTAAATGTAAGTTGTTTTTTTTTCCCTAAACTTCCCTCCTAAAACTTTTTTTCCTTAAAATGCCCTCCTAAACTTGGGGTGCGTGTTATACGCCGGTGCGTGTTATACGCCGATAAATACGGTACATCCAAAAAAAAAAAAAAAACACATAGCAAATGATAAAGATGGAAAATATTAAGAGCTTAAACTTTAGCAGAACAAATGTCTAAAGAACCCCAACAATACATACCTTGTTCTTGGAAAATGTGCGGTGGGGGTGGGGGGTGCTGGTGTATAAACTGTGGTGGTAGCTCTCCTGTGCTTGCCACTTGTGAGAAGACATGATGTGGAGGGTGAGGCAGTAGAGCCGGGTGGTGGTGCATAAAATGTGTCACGTGAGGCGGAGGGGCGTGCAATGACGGGTGGAACTCTGTTGAATGTGGCAAGACCAACACCTTACGCACTCCATTTTCTTCCACAACCTGAAAATGGATAAAATTATATATATATATATTTTTTATTACTATAAAACAAAAAAAGGACTCAAAAAAGGGAAGGTGTAGTTTAGTTAAATCAAGCACATACTTTTGGGTTGTTATTGCAGTATTTACCTTAATGACATTTTTATGTGACTTTTACATTTATAAATGTTTGATCTTCTGTATACATAGAAAAAAATATTTTAACATTTTATACAATTATTCTATTCAAGCCAATCTCTGACATGTTGAGAAATCCTTAAAAGGCTGTACACTACCCTTAGTCTCCATGCACACTGGAGCTCATAAACGGCTGTTTTTTGAAGTTTGGGCGTTTTGTTTTTTTTAAACCACCTCAATACCGGGCATTTTCACCCCCTTCCTGCCCAGGCCATTTTCAGCTTTCAGTGCTGTCACACTTTAAATGACAATTGCGCGGTCATACAGCACTGTACCCAGATGAAATTGTTATCATTTTGTCCCCACAAATAGAGATTTCTTTTGGTGGTATTTGATCACCTCTGCGGTTTTTATTTTTTGCGCTATAAACAAAAGACGAGTTTAAAAAAGCGACAAGTTTAAAAAAAAAAAAAACAATATTTATTTTTTACTTTTTGCTATACTAAATATCCCCCAAAAAATATATAAAACATTTTTTTTTCTCAGTTTAGGCCGATACGTATTTCTTCTACATATTTTTGGTTAAAAAAAAATAAAAAATCGCAATTATTCATTGGTTTGCGCAAAAGTTATAGCGTTTACAAAATAGGGGATAGTTTTATAGCATTTTTATTATTTTTTTTTTTTACTAGTAATGTCGGCGATCAGCGATTTTTATTGTGACTGCGACATTATGGCGGACACATCGGACATTTTTGACACATTTTTGGGACCATTGTCATTTATACAGCAATCAGTGCTATTTAAATGCACTGATTCATGTGTAAATTACACTGGCAATGAAGGAGTTAACCACTAGGGGGTGGGGAGGGATTAAGTGTGACCTATGTGTGTTTTTACTGTAGGGGGGCGTGGCTTGGCGTGTGACATCACTGATCGTTTTTCCCGATGACAGGGAGCAGACGATCAGTGTCAGTCTCACTAGGAAGCACGGGGAGAGGTTTGTTTACACATACCTCTCCCCGCTCTTCAGCTCTGTAACCCGATTGCGGGACACCAGCGGCGATCAGGTCCGCAGATCCCGCGGCCACAGAGCTCAGGACGGGGTCGCGAGCGCGCCGGCAATGTACCTGATGTACCCAGCCGCACCATTCTGCCAATGTAAATGTGGAGGAGGCGGTCCTTAAGTGGTTAAGAAGGCTTCAAATAAGAAGCTCTAATGCCGCGTACACACGGTCAGAATTTCCGATGGGAGCTCTTCATCGGATTTTCCGACCGTGTGTATGCCCAATGGTCTATTTCTGTCGGCATTTCCGACGGACTTTGGATTGAGAACCTGTTCTTAATTTTTCCGACGGAAAACTTATCGGATTTTTCGATCGTGTGTATGCAATTCCGACGCGCAAAATTCCGACGCATGCTTGGAAACAATTCGACGCATGCTCGGAAGCATTAAACTTCCCTTTTATAGTGCCGTTGAACGCGTTGTATGTCGCAGTGTTATTGACTGTGGGAATTTGGTGTGACTGTGTGTAGGCAAGACAGTTTGAGCGAAATTCCGACGGGAAAACCATCAGAGCTTTTTCCGACGAAAGTTCCGACCGTGTGTACGCGGCATAAGAGCTTCACCTTGTTTGGATGGGCAAACAAATGAAAGCCGATTTACCAAATTGCCATGGGAAAACTTCACTATTTCTGGTCTGATTTCTAAAGATGAATCTTCTTCCCTTGAATCTTCGCTATTAATCTTAGCCTTGCTTCATATTTTGTTTGGCTTCAAAATTTTAAAAATCACAGCAATTTCCTCCCAGGCCAAAACAAGAATAACGGATGTGGTATGGCTATTTATGCCAAAATCTTGCTGAAATTGCCACAGAGGGACATAAAAGCAAATGATTCCATCGCTGACAGTCACATGGTTGTGGGAAAGCCTTGACTAATGAAAGCTGATGATATAAATCCACAGCCAGTTATCAAAATCCATAACGCTGTACCACACACGTAGGAGACTATATACACTCCCCGGGCACTTTATTAGGATCACCTGATCAATTGCTTAACACAAATTGCTAATCAGCCACTCACATGGCAGCAAATGCATCTAGATGTGGTGAAGACAACTTGCTGACGTTCAAACCGAGCATCAGAATGTGGAAGAAAGTGACTTTGAATGTGGCATGGTTGGTGCCAAACGGGCTGGTCTCAGCATTTCAAAAACTGCTGATCTACTAGGATTTTCACGCAAAACCATCTCCTCTTTTTTTTTTTTTACAGAGAATTGGCCCAAAAGAGAGAAAATATGCTCCAGCAAGGGGCAGTTGTGTGGACAACGATGCCAGAGGAGAATGGGCATCCTGGGGAGCAGACAGGTCTGGTGTGTTGGAGATAAAAGGCTTTTTGAATGGAGTAGTAGGGTTTTCTATCTGCGCTATTACCAGGAGGAGGTGATTTGTGATCTGTATTTAAGTTAAATAGCCACCATAAGAAAAAGGAATTGCAGGAGGATCTTTCAAGCTGTTGATATGAACTACAGGCTTATGTATAAAGCCCTTAAGGTGAGGGCACACCTGGTGGAGGGTGCGTGCACACTACATGAAGACACTTATCACCTGATTTATGCTACTATAAGGCTACTTTCACACTGGGGCGTTAGGGGCGCTGGTGGTAAAGCGGCGCTATATTTTGCGCCGCTTTACCGTCGTTTTAGCGGCGCATTTCAGCCGCTAGCGGGGTGGTTTTACCCCCCGCGAGCGGCCGAAAAAAAGGGTTAATACCGCCCGCAAACCGCCGCTGCAGCGGCGTTTTTGCGGGCGGGTTCGGCGCGCTGCCCCACTGTTTTCAATGGGAACGGGAGCTATAGGAGCGGTAAATATACCGCTCCTATAGCGAACCAAAGATGCGGCTTGCAGGACATTTTTCAGCGTCCTGCAAGCGCACCGCTTCAGTGTGTAAGCCCTCGGGCTTTCACACTGAAGACACAGCAACAGCTGTTTTGGGTCGGTTTGCAGGCGCTATTTTTAGCGCAATAACGCCTGCAAACCGCCCCAGTGTGAAAGGGGCCTTAAGGACTGTGTTTGTTATAATACATCATGGAGGATTGTGTGCAATACACTGAGCACTATTTTGGACTATATATTTTTATTTCACAGTGTGTGTGTGTATATATATATATATATATATATATTTTTTTTTTTGTAGTGGAAACACCACTTTAATAGTTAAAGAGGAAGTAAAGCCTCAAAAAAAAAGACACCCTGCAAGGCAAAGGCATAATGAGCTAGTATGAATAGCATACTAGCTCATTAAGAATGACTTACCTGAAAACGAAGCCCCCGAAGCGGTCCTCATCCACGATCTTCTGCGTCGCCATCAAACACGGAGTGACTTCCGGGTCTCCCCGCTCCAGCGCTGTCATTCGCTGGAGCGGCGATGACGTCACTCCCACGCATGCGCAGGAAAGCAGCATATCGCTGTGATCTCGGCATGCGCAGTGCGCCTGCGCGCCGCTGTCTACGGCGCATGCGCCGTAGACAGCGATGCCTTTTCTTTTCTAAATATCTCCTAAACCATGTAGGTTTAGGAGATATTTATTGGACCTACAGGTAAGCCTTAATCTAGGCTTACCTGTAGGTCCAAGTGGTTTGTAAGGGTTTACAACCACTTTAAGGGAAAACCAGGAAAGCACCAGCCATTTTGAATGATTAAAATATACGTAGCCGTTTTTCCTGATGAGTTGGTGATATTAAAAAGGAAACTAGAACAAGGTTTAAAGTTTTAAGTTTTATTTAACATATGCTTAAAAAGTAGAGAAGAAAGAAAATTCTGAAAACTGTAATTTTATTAGACCTGATTAGAATATAAGATGCTAAAATCTTCTCAACATGCATTAATCAGATTTATTTATTATTTCAGTAAAGGACTTTTTCCCCATTGTAAATGATATAAAATCTCCTTCCAAAGGCAAATTGTGCACAGAGGTTGGGGGAAGCCAGTTTCTCACACCCCTGACTTTCAGATGAATGATGAAGATCCCCAGAGCATTCAAGGACCGGCAAGGTTTGTTATACAAATTTTAGTTAGAATCCCAAACGCAAAATACAATAAAAACAAAAATCATACCTGAGACACATAACCAGGTGGCACAAATATCGGAGGCATAGAACCATTTGGGGACATCATGGGAACATGTGCTGGACCTATAGGTAGAAGAGAGAAGTACAAAAAACAAGGCAAAAATACATAAAGTGAGAGGTGGCAATACATTTTAAAATTGGCAGCTATACATTATTTTTTTTAATATTGTAATATTTCCACGTGACCCCATAATGCCCTTCTTGAAATTTCTTTAGTGAAAACAAAAAGAAAAAAAAAAAAAAACGAACAAAAAAACTTAAAAAGGCAAAAGAAGCATTTTTTTTTAAAATTGCTATAATCTTAGGTTTAATTACACATGTTGCATCCTGGATTTAATTGCCAACTGTGACCACATTGGAAAAATATCTCCTCCCTTTTTATCCTTTTGATAACAAGAATTAAGAATAGCATTCATCAGGACAGGAAGGTAAACACCAATAGAAAACTTAACAGCGTGTCCCCACCATGCCAGGCAATATCCTTCCATTGGTGTCACCTTTCCACTGGATATGTAAGGTTTGTGGATTCTGCTAGGTCCTCACTGTCCACAAAATCAACCAATGCAGTAGGAACAGGACCGACTTGCGTTCAGCGTGTACAGCAGTCTGTCCACAGAAGCAGGTCTAAGGCCCCTTTCACACTGAGACGCTTTGCAGGCGCTAAAGTGCTAAAAATAGCGCCTGCAAAGTGCCCTAAAAGAGCCGCTCATTGCATTCCAATGTGAAAGCCCCGTGGAGCGGTGCGCTTGCAGGACACTGAAAAGAGTCCTGCAAGCCGCATCTTTAGAGCGCTATAGGCGCGGTGTATTTACCGCTCCTAAAGCGCCCCTTCCCATTGAAAACAATGGGGCAGCGCTCCAAACCCGCCTGCAAAGCGCGGTTTTAACCCTTTTTCGGCGAGACCTCCTCCGCTGAGCATGCGGATCCGCTTGGATTGATTCTGCCACGTGTGAAAGGGGCCTTAAAGTGCAACTGTGATGGTGGAAGTATGGCAGCTGCCATTGTAGAGGTTAAAGTTCCTAGGGATGCCATCATGACTTTACTTTATTACTTAGTGAGGACCTGACATGAAATAACTTTCTTAGCTAATCGCTCACAGACAGTGAAACTAGGAGCCTTCACCTCTGAAATGCGGGAAATTTCGTATGGAGTCCCGCAAGGATCACCCCTGTCGCCCGTGCGCTTCAACATTTACATCCGCCCTCTCCTCAAAATCATCAGGACAACGGACCTATGCTACCACTCATATGCAGATGTTACTCAACTCTACTTTCGAATCACCGGACAAAATGATCAATACCAAGAACTAGAAAAATGCCTCACATTGATAGAGGACTGGGTGACCACGAGCTCCATCAAACTCAATGGATCCAAAACAGAGCTTCTTCTCCTCAATGCAAACAGAAATATTAAAACAAAGACCCCTTGGACACCACCCACCATCCTTGGACAGACCATCTCCCCTAGCACCAAAGCCAAAAGTATCGGAGTCATCTTCGACTCAGAGACGTCAATGGATGCTCAAATAGGATCAATAGTCAGCGGCTCGCACCATCTTCTCCGTCTGCTACGTAGACTCATCCCCTTCATTACAGAAAAAGAGAAAGCAGTAGTAGTTGGAACAATCATCACTTCCCGACTTGAGTATGCTAACTCCCTCTACATAGGATTGCCTAAATACCAGATTTCACGCCTACAAGTCGTCCAAAACACGGCAGCAAGACTAGTCATTGGAAAAAACCCTGGGAATCCATCTCCCCATCCCTAAAGGACCCTTCCTTGGCTAAACGTTAAGGGATCGGATCACTTTCAAGACCCTCTGCCTCACCCACAAATGCACACAAGGAAACGCTCCTCAATACCTATGTGAGAAAATAAAATCACTTCACACCCATCCGCAGACTTCGATCAACTAGCCAAAACTTCCTCCTCATCCCTAAATCCCACTACAAATCCAAGGGGAGAACAAAGATTCCCAGTCCAAGGACATTCGGCTATGGAATGCTCTACCCAGAGACATCCGCATGGAAGAAAACCATCGGGCCTTCAGGAAAAAACTCAAGATCCACCTCTACTAACAAGCAGGAAGCACAGGACGGATCAAGCGCCTCGAGGCGATTCAGTTCACAGCTGCAGCGCTATTCAAGTCTTTCATTCAATCATTCAAGCAGGAGAGATGAATGTCCAGACATTAATGGCTGCATATATTGTTCAGGCGAATAACCAAAGAGGTGAAGCCAAGGCTATGACAACTTCAGGTCTGTCACTTGTAACAAGAAATTATCAATGTTTCTGATCTCACAAATTCACTTTAACCACTACAATACCGGGCACTTTCGCCCCCTTCCTTCCCAGACCAATTTTCAGCTTTCAGCGCTCTCGCACTTTCAGTGACAATTGCGCGGTCATGCAATGCTGTACCCAAATTAAATTTTTATCATTTTGTTTGCACAAATAAAGCTTTAGTTTGGTGGTATTTATTCACGACTCCGTTTTTAATTTTTTGCGATATAAGCGAAAAAATAGCGGAAATTTTGGAAAAAAAACACAATATTTTCTCCTTTCTTTTTTAAAAGAAATCCAATAAAATCAAATTTTGTCATAAATTTAAGCCAAAATGTATTCTGCTACATGTTTTTAGTAAAAAAAATTCCGTTAAGTGTGTAATAATTGGTTTGCGTGATCACGGACATATGTACGCAAATGATCATGTACAGATGTGTGCAGGTGATCACAGACATATGTGTGCAGATAATCATTGGCACATGTTATTTTACTGGGACATATGTGGGGGACATGTGTTTACACTAGACTCAGTGAGTAAAAAGCTGTAAAAAAAACAGCTAATACTCACTGATCCCCAGCCGGCTGCAGCGATCCGCTCTCCTCTCCTCAGCGACGACTTCCGTGTGAGGAGAGGAGAGCCGATTGCCTAGCAACCGGCTGTTTGCTTACATCACACGACGGCTGTGATTGGACACGGCCGTCATGTGATCAGGAGGGCCAATCACAGAGCCCTCCTGCCGATCCGAGATGCGCCGTGTCCGGGTGACACGAGCGCATCGGGATTGCGCCGCTGCCATCCCCCTACTTCTGAAGGACGTTCAGGAACGTCCGATCAGAAGTAGACGGCTCCCACCCAGCCGTATATGTACAGTGTCCGGGTAGGAAAACATGAATTTAAGGAGGCCTAGTGTGCATCAACACAGCCCATACCCCTGAGAGAAGCTTAAACAGATAGACATAGAAAATGTATGCATATAAACGAAGTAGATTTTATTAGGGCGATAGGCCCAAAACAGGTTAAGTAAATGAAAATACAGGTTTGCATAGATTCAAAGTATACATAAAGCAGTATATGACCATGAACATTTTCCTGAAAGACCCTGTTATCATCGCAAGTTGTTGTGCAAATATTGCATTATATGTACATGTTCATGGTCATATACTGCTTTATGTATACTTTGAATCTATGCAAACCTGTATTTTCATTTACTTAACCTGTTTTGGGCCTATCGCCCTAATAAAATCTACTTCGTTTATATGCATACATTTTCTATGTCTATCTGTTTAAGCTTCTCTCAGGGGTATGGGCTGTGTTGATGCACACTAGGCCTCCTTAAATTCATGTTTTTCACACTTGAGAAGCGATAGACTTCACTTTCTACCAATTACTTGCCCAACTATTTTCTAGTGTCCGGTTAGGAAGTTGTTAAATAGCATTAGCTCAGGAACACTACAGAAAATAAGTTCCAATTGATTCCTTTAGTTTGATGCATCTCAAAGCCCTTATAAGTACAACTGCTTCATGAAAAAACAAAAAAAAAAAAAAAAGGTTTACAATGACGACACAACAGCCCATATAAAATGTGAATTTAGGTTTGGGGAATCCCACCCAGGTCTTGCCTGGAAAGAATTAATTTTATAGTAAATTTGATGTTTTGCACAAGCTTGGTTTTACGAAGAAAACCATTAGTGGTTAAGTGTCACTAAGTTTACATGTAGCGCAGCACCAGGCAGAATACAAAATATGTTGATAAGCAGCAGCCTCAGAGTTCCAGGAAGCTGTACAACACGTTTTGTGGCGGGTCCATTTCTCATTCATTGTAGCAGTGAGCAGGGGGGAAAACCCCACATCTGCAGGGAGACAATGTAACAATGTTTTCCTTACCTGGGATACACTGAATGTGACCATCTTCTGTGCGGATCGTAAAGGTTTCCCCCGGGTTGACTTGTACCACAATTACCTGCAAACACAAAGGCTGTTTGGAAGAGCTCATGTTACATCAGAACAAAATAAAACTATTTTCTGCAGATTTACAGGCATCAGTATTTACACCTCAATTTGCAGATGGATTACAGATACCAGAAAGCTAGAGTCTGCCAAGACCGCCAGTCCTTTTACATGCCGACAATAGATTTCCCTTGACTAGCCTAATTTTAGTTTTCAATAGTTTTTATTTAGGGCTGTGGAAATTAAAGATTAATTCCTCGATTAATCTTACATTTTTTTGATCGATCAAAATTCTCTTGATCGATACTCGCCTCTCCACCAGCTTCCAGGCCTTCAGGGAGTTCCGTCAAAGATGTCGATGTCCGTGACGTCACCGGACTCCTCCCACCTTCCCCAAGTGCTTCTGTCTGCTAACGAAGGGAAGGGGGGGAGGAGTCCGGTGACGTTGAAGTTCAGATTAAACGCAACGCGTACGGGGGAGGAGCTACACATGACATCACCCGCTGCTGCTCTACGGAACTAACACGATTGTCGGCTTGCTGTGTTTTTATCATTTTTATGCGAGTAGCTTTAATTAAATTAAATCTTATACTTAAGCGGTGAGCACTTAGATCTTTTCTTTCTACCCATGACCTGGCGTCCTTGCTGAGATCCAAGGAGACGTGAGAGAAGTTTATGGTCCGTGTAAACCCCTTTTGATACCCGCTTGTATGACCACCTGTTTGCACAGGGGTCCATGCCATAAGGTGAGAGTGATTAGTTAGACCGAAAGGTGGAGGGATTGTCACGCTACTGTGGGAAAAAAAAAATTACTTACATCAGTGCTACAGTTTGACTTTAAAACGTATTTGTGTGAACTGTGAAGTTAAGCCATGGATTGTGGAAACTAACTAGTGTCGGGTGATTGTATATAGTGTATACCACATTTACCACTGACTAATGCAGAGTTGCAATGCAAAGAGATCAGCTAAAAGTAGTTGGATCTGAATGTGCATTATAATTAATGGAAATTAGTCGATTAATCGATTAAAAAAAAAAACGGTTAATCGAACATGAAAATTTTAATCAGTAACAGTCCTATTTTTTATTAAATTTTCAGCAATACAAAATAGAGATTTGGCATTGAACTCAACAGTGCATGGCTTATATATATCAAGAAACATACACTGAAATCACAAGCCCTCCACCCCTTGTTAACTAGGGCCGGTTATTGGTTTAGTTATCTATCAACCTTTATATAGTTTGATACTCGATTTAGATTTCTTTTAGCCCATTAGGAGGCTGGATACAAGTGTTGGGCTTCTTGTTTTTTCGTAGAACAATCTTATCATACGGGCCTTAGGGTGTCCCTCTGCTCCAGGGAACGCCATCTGGCCCAGCTGGTGTCCGGGAGCCTTTCCGGCATTCCTCAGCCGCAGAGAGGCCACCCCCACCCAATAATACCCAAATCTCAGAAAGTAAAAGAATGGGATTAAGTGGAGAGGAGGGGAGAGAGTAAGAGGGGGGGAAGAGTAAGAGGGGGGGGAAGAGTAAGAGGGGGGGGAAGAGTAAGAGGGAAGGAAGGGGGGGAGAGTAAGAGGGAAGGAAGGGGGGGAGAGTAAGAGGGAAGGAAGGGGGGGAGAGTAAGAGGGAAGGAAGGGGGGGGGGAGAGTAAGAGGGAAGGAAGGGGGGGGAGAGTAAGAGGGAAGGAAGGGGGGGGGAGAGTAAGAGGGAAGGAAGGGGGGGGAGAGTAAGAGGGAAGGAAGGGGGGGGAGAGTAAGAGGGAAGGAAGGGGGGGGGGAGAGTAAGAGGGAAGGAAGGGGGGGAGAGTAAGAGGGAAGGAAGGGGGGAGAGTAAGAGGGAAGGAAGGGGGGGAGAGTAAGAGGGAAGGAAGGGGGGGGGGGAGAGTAAGAGGGAAGGAAGGGGGGGGGGGAGAGTAAGAGGGAAGGAAGGGGGGGGAGAGTAAGAGGGAAGGAAGGGGGGGGAGAGTAAGAGGGAAGGAAGGGGGGGAGAGTAAGAGGGAAGGAAGGGGGGGGGAGAGTAAGAGGGAAGGAAGGGGGGGGAGAGTAAGAGGGAAGGAAGGGGGGGAGAGTAAGAGGGAAGGAAGGGGGGGAGAGTAAGAGGGAAGGAAGGGGGGGAGAGTAAGAGGGAAGGAAGGGGGGGGAGAGTAAGAGGGAAGGAAGGGGGGGGGGGGAGAGTAAGAGGGAAGGAAGGGGGGGGAGAGTAAGAGGGAAGGAAGGGGGGAGAGTAAGAGGGAAGGAAGGGGGAGGGGGGGAAGGGGGGGGGAGAGTAAGAGGGAGGGAAGGAAGGGGGGGAGAGTAAGAGGGAAGGTAGGGTGGATGACTCCACGCTCAGTGTTACCCCCCAGAGACTTTAGTCAGAGAGTGTCCGGGGGTCATTAGTCAGGTAACCAATCCATGGATCCCATACTTTTTCAAATAGTTTCATTTTATCCTGTATAATTGCTGTTAGACTCTCGTTTAACATTATCTATGAAAGTTTTTGCTATTGCTATTGTGATTTTAGCTGAAACAAAGATGAACGCAAGGAGCAGTCTTTGGCTTTTAGAGGCTTCCTCTATCCTACAGCCTAATAGCGCATGCTTTGGGGACTTGGTCAAATTTATCTTGGTAAGGGAGTAGATAAAATTATAGATCCAGATCCAGAATTTCCGTACTTTGGGGCATTGCCACCAAATATGGAACGCCGTTCCCTCCTGACTAGCCAAATTTTAATAGGCACCTGGCCTCATACAACACCCTGCTTGAGGGATGGAGGACATACAGTCTGTGCAGCTGCAGTGGGGTCCTAAAGAACAAAGTGAGCCTATTCAGGGGGCCCAGCAGTTGTCATTGGCAGAGAGATGGGAAGAAAGTCTCTATAAAAACTTAGGCTAAACCTCAACCTACTAGTGCTGACCACATCAGGGAAAGGAATACCAGTGGTTTTGGAAAAAAGACAGAGGATGCAGATGACAGAGTTGGTAAAATGTGCTGTACAGCAGAGGCAAAATGGCAATTGCATTTGTAGGTACAACCTGTTGTAGTTTGCCCGTGAGTACCTGCAAAATTGCAGCTCTTGCATCAGCTATAACTTTATGACCACTCAACTATTAATTACCGTATATACTCGAATATAAGCCGAGATTTTCAGACCCTTTTTTTAGGTCTGAAAGTCCACCTCTCGGCTTATATTCGAGTCACCGCCGTCTGCCTACATGAACAGCGTGTCATGCAGACAGACGGCGGTGTTCAAAAGCCGCGCCGCCTCCTCCCGCCCGTCCGTGATAGGCGGACACTAATTTTCCCAGCAGTACAGTGTTCCGCCTATCACGGATGGCCTGTCATTCTCATCTCATGGACGAGGATGAGAGAATGTCCGTGATAGGCGGAACACTGCACACTGACTGCTGGGAAAAAAGTGTTCCTCCTATCACAGACGAGGAGGCGCGGCTTTTAAATTGTAATGGCGCCTGTAATACACGCTGTGGGGAGGACAGAGCGGGACCGGACCCCGGACTCAGGACCCACGGATCGGATCGGCAGATCGGCACAGGTAGGCTGCAATGGGGACACGGGGGTCTGTACAGGGGACATGCAGATGAGCATTGCTGACCCTTTTTCCACTTACAGTAGCTGCTGCATTTTTGCCCCTCGGCTTATACACGGGTCAATACGTTTCCCCATTTTTTTGTGGTGATTTAGGGGCCTCGGCTTATACTCGGGACGGCCTATACTCGAGTATATACGGTATGTTCATCTTTGCCACCAAAACCACTTTTTTGAAACCTAGTACAAGTACTTGCTGATACCGATTCCCGATACTTTTTCTATAATGTCATGTGACAGTGGCACAATATGCTATATATATATATATATATATATATATATATATATATATATATATATATATATATATATATATATATATATATATATATATATATATATTTTATTTTTTTTTTTGTGTTACACCCATATTAAGGGTGTAACATGTTATGAAAGGACTGGCTCCCAGTCGTCCGCTGTGACAGCTAGTATGGGATCTTCTTCCCCGCTAGCTGTCAGAATAAAAAAAAAAGAAAATGCGGCTACACCCGGTCGCGGCACTCATTTACAGTCCTCGGTGAATGGAAAACGATAAGTCCTGACAGCCTTAGCGGCTGTTGGCTTGTAGTTAACAATGAACTACTAATGGTGCTGTGTGCGCTGTGGTAGTTCATTGATGCTTCCTGTCAGCGAGGTACAAGTAAGGACATGTGCTGACAGGTCTGCAGGAGACCTACGTGGCATCAGCAATTTGCTGATTGATGGTGTAATGCTTTACAGGCTCTTGCAAAAAAAAAAAAAAAAAAAACGAACAACTGCACACTGTTTTACCCGGAAAAAAAAAAGTGCATTTTTTTTTTGTGAAAAGGTGAAATTATCCATTAAAGAGCATTGTAAATCTTCTTACCTGCACTGTGTTTTTCACCTGCATTAGGCCCCATGCACACGAGACGCTGTTAAACGCGCGTTCAGAGGCAGTTGGACACTTTTTTCAACTGCCCCTGAACGCATGCAATGTTATCCTATGTGTCCATGTACACAGTCTTGTTTTTTCCCATTTTTATGCAGTTGCGTTTAACCTCGTTTTTCCAGAAGCAAAAAAATAAGATCAGACACTTTGCTTTTCCAAGTTTCAGACGCAAAACGCGGCTAAACGTGGCACCCGCATTTGCGTTTATAAGCATTTTTAAAGGAACCCAATTTTTTGGACCAGAAAACTCAGAAATATGATGGTAAACCATAAAAAAAAAAAAAAAAAAATTGGTTTAAAATGTGGTAATTACTTTAGATAGTTCATAGAGCGTATATACTCACTGATGCAATGCCATAAAAAAACTATTTTTTTAGGCAGCTTAGACAATGAGGAATGCCTCCACTTCTTTGCCCCAACCCTTCATCTAATTTCTAATCTAATCAGTGACTCCACCTAGTCTGACCAAAGCATAGCAATGTCTTTTTTTCACAAAGAAAAACCTGCATACCAATGTCTAGTCAACCCCCAACCCCCCACCATGTTTGTGAAATATCCAACGGACATTCGCTGTGCGATCAACGAATGGGTCCAATATCAACGAGCTCTGACTCTGGACCTCTCACGCAATTTGCGACGACGTTGCTGCCTCATCAAGAGCAACATCAGGAGCATTTCCTGACATCTATTCAATATGGGATCCATTTCCAAAAAAAAAAATATGGGATCCATTTCCAAAAAAAAAGAACACAGAAAGAGAGGCAAATGCAAGTGTACAACTGCTCTCTCTGCTGCTGCTCACTTTGATCAGAATGGCAGAAATAGTTAATAATACATGCTTTCTGAGCTTGGGGAGGGTCTATATGATGTTATCTTTACAAACGCTTATAGACGCAAACGCGGTAAAACGTGGTATGAAAACGCAGCAAAACGCTAGTTTTTAAACGCAGGTTTCTGCTTTTTAACCGCTTCCCGACCGGCCACTGCATATATACGTCAGCAGAATGGCTCGGGCAGGCAGAATCACGTACCTGTACGTGATCGTGCATGTGCATGTGCCTGCCCGTGGGTCGCGCGCGCTCGCGACCCGGTCGGGAGCTCCGTGACCCCGGCCGCGGGACAAGCGGACCCGATCGCCGCTGGTATCCCGCGATCGGGTTACGGAGCGGAAGAACGGGGAGAGGTCTATGTAAACAAACCTCTCCCCGCGCTTCCTACACTGACTGTCAGTGATCGGCGGTTCCCTGTCATCGGGAACGCCGATCAATGACGTCAGACGTACAGCCACGCCCCCCTACTGTAAAAAAAACACAACACGTCACACTGACTCCTCCCCGCCCCCTAGTGGTTAACCCCCTAACTACAACTGTCATTTACATAGGAATCAGTGCTATTTAAATAGCACTGATTGCTGTATAAATGACAAATGTCCCAAAAATGTGTCAAAAATGTCCGATGTGTCCGCCAAAATGTCGCAGTCACAATAAAAATCGCTGATCGCCGCCATTACTAATAAAAAAAAAAAAAATAATAAAAATGCTATAAAACTATCCCCTATTTTGTAAACGCTATAACTTTTGCGCAAACTAATCAATAATCGCTAATTGCGATTTTTTTTACCAAAAATATGTAGAAGAATACGTATCGGCCTAAACTGAGGAAAAAAAATGTTTTTTTATATATTTTTTGGGGATATTTATTATAGCAAAAAGTAAAAAATATAGCATTTTTTTCAAAATTGTCGCTCTATTTTTGTTTATAGCGCAAAAAATAAAAACCGCAGGGGCGATCAAATACCACCAAAAGAAAGCTCTATTTGTGGGAAAAAAAGGACGCCAATTTTGTTTTGGAGCCACGTCGCATGACCGCGCAATTGTTAGTTAAAGCGACGCAGTGCCGAATTGCAAAAAGGGGCCTGGTCCTTTAGCTGCAAATTGGTCCGGGGCTGAAGTGGTTAAAACATGCGCTCAGCAGAGTTTGCATCGGCGTCTCGTGTGCATGGGGCCTAAGGGCTCTTTCACATGGACGGTCCGTATGTCCGTTTTTCATCCATCCGTTTTCGGATGAAAAACGGACATACATGTATCCCTATGGGATAGTGGGTGTCAGCGGACGTCCCTGACGGCTATGGTCCGTTTCTGCAGACGAAGAAAACCCTATTGTTCCATCCGTCTGCAGAGCGGATCGGATGACGACGGACTCTACGGTCCGTCGTCACCCGATCTACCATAGGGGAGAGCGGCGCTGTGACAGGTCCGTCCCTGCACGGAGTGCAGAGACGGACCTGTCATCTTCCTGCTCAGCGGAGATCGCTCTGGCGATCCCCGCTGAGCAAGCGGATATCCACGATGATCCGCCCCGTGTGAAAGAGCCCTTAGACGTGCTTTGCTCATGTGGTTTCATGGTACTATTTGATGTCCTGTACACACAGCCTATAGTACAGGAAATCATCACGTTCCTGTGGCCGATGTTTCACGGCACTGCACAGGTTAATGCATGATCTCTGTCTGTATTCTAAGAACTGGCACTGATTTTTGACTATTTCGTTGGTGAATAGGGGCAAGCTGGGTGATCGAATACATGGGCAGAGGGGATTTGATCAGCAATTACATCACAAAACTGCAGCCACAACATGCAAACCTACCAATACTAGGTAAAGCAAACAGGGAATAACAACTACACTAAAACCTTTGACAGTGTACAATGCACCTTTATGGAAGGTTCTACTAGCAAATATAGAGATTCTTTTTCAGCCTAGCCCCAGACTGAATCTTTGAACAGGGTGTTCAACAAAAACATCAAAGAGTACAATTAGTTTATATATAGAACACTTGTTTAATAAATTCACTTAGTTGAAGACCGGGCCGCATTTCATTTGCCATCCATCCAAATAGTTCTAAAAGGTTCATAAAACTATTTCAACTGCAGCTTTTTCATAAAATAGGTGAAGAGCGTCAGCCTACACATTTCTTGCAGCGCCGGTTTTCTTTTGATGGGCGAGTCTGTTGGGTTATGTTACATGTCGGGGCACCAGATTCCAGAGAACTGACCGCCAGTTCACTACATAAAACGGTTTCCTCCATTGTGTTTTCCTAATAATGCTGAGACAATGAAGGCCAATATAACAGCCATACTAGACATTTACTGTTAAGGAAATGCATATAAGAGAGGAAGAAAACATTTACACATATTAAAAAGGGGTTTCCAGTTTCAGTAAAGAACTAAAATTAGTAAATATTCCCTTAACTGTAACCACTTCAGCCCCGGACCAATTGGCAGCCAAAGGACCAGGCCCCTTTTTGTGATTCGGCACTGCGTCGCTTTAACTGACAATTGCGCGGTCGTGCGACGTGGCTCCCAAACAAAATTGGTGTCCTTTTTTTCCCACAAATAGAGCTTTCTTTTGGTGGTATTTGATCACCTCTGCGGTTTTTTTTTTTTGCGCTATAAACAAAAATAGAGCGACAATTAAAAAAAAAAAAATGCAATATTTTTTACTTTTTGCTATAATAAATATCCACCAAAAATATAAATAAAAAAAAAACGTTTTCCCCTCAGTTTAGGCCGATACGTATTCTTCTACATATTTTTGGTAAAAAAAATAAAAATAAAATCGCAATTAGCGATTATTGATTGGTTTGCACAAAAGTTATAGCGTTTACAAAATAGGGAATAGTTTTATAGCATTTTTATTATTTTTTTTTTACTAGTAATGGCGGCGATCAGCGATTTTTACTGTGACTGCGACATTATGGCGGACACATCGGACATTTTTTGACCATTGTCATTTATACAGAAATCAGTGCTATTTAAATGCACGGATTCCTGTGTAAATGACACTGGCAGTGAAGGGGCTAACCACTAGGGGGCAGGGAGGGGTTAAGTGTGACGTGCGTGTTTTTTTTACTGTTGGAGGGCGTGGCTTGACATTTGACATCACTGATCGTCTTTCACAATGACAGGGAACAGACGATCAGCGTTAGTCTCACTAGGAAGCACAGGGACAGGTTTGTTTACACCTACCTCTCCCCGTTCTTCAGCTCTGTGACCCGATTGCGGGACACCGGCGGCGATCGGGTCCGCTGGTCCCACGGTCACGGAGCTCAGGACCGGGTCGCGAGTGCGCCGCTGGCGGTGGGCGCGACCCACGGCTGGGAACTTAAAGGACGTACAGGTACGTGCTTGTGCCCAGCCGTGCCATTCTGCCGACGTATATGTGCAGGAGGCGGTCCTTAAGTGGTTAAAGGGAAGACTTAGTACTGTGCATTTACATTAAAGTATGTTTTTCAAGCCACCTAATATGTAAGCTGTGCCCCTATCAATGGAAGCTTACCTACCGTATATACTTGAGTATAAGCCGAGTTTTTCAGCACATTTTTTTGTGCTGAAAGTGTCCCCCTCGGCTTATACTCAAGGCAAGCACTTTCCTGCAGCAGAGAATGACATTTTCCGACCCGGGGCCCCGTATCTGGGGGCCACTTAGTGCTAGGAACCCCGGATTGGGTGTGCAAACCAAGTGGAACCAACAGTACAACATATCCAATGATGGGGTTCCTAGCACTAAGTGGCTCCAAGATATGGGGCCCCAAATCCAGGTCAGAAAAGGTCAATCTCTGCTGCGCAAAAGTGCTTGACATTTTCCGAACCGACTTTAGGGCCCCGTATCTCGGGCCACTTGGTGATAGGAACCCCATCTTTGGATATATTTTAGTGCTTCCACTGTGTTTGCACACCAAGTTTGGGGTTCCTAGCACCAAGTGGCCCCAAGATACAGGGCCCCAAATTCGGTCAACTGTGTCCATCTGCAGCAATGTCATTTCGGGGCCCTTTGGCTGCAGCTAGGGGGCCTCTAGGAACCCTTAACTACCAAGTTCGGGGGACCTATGGCTGCAAATGGGCACAGTGAGGCTGCAAATGGGCATTGTTGACCCTCTTTTCCACTTACAGTAGCTGTGCATTTCTCACCCTAGGCTTATACTCGAGTCAATACGTTTTCCCAGTTTTTTGTGGTAAAATTAAGTGCCTCGGCTTATATTCGGGTCGGCTTATACTCGAGTATATACGGTAGTTTGGGTAATTTGGTGTGCAAACCAAGTGAAACCAACACTACAACATATCCAAAGATGGGGTTCCTAGCACTAAGTGGCTCCGAGATACGGGGCCCCAAATTCGGGTCGGAAAATATCATTCTCTGCTGCAGAAAGGTGCTTGACATTTTCCGAACCTACTTTGGGGCCCCGTATCTCGGAGCCACTTGGTGATAGGAACCCCATCTTTGAATATGTTGTAGTGCTAGGTCCACTGGGTTGGCATACCAGTATGAGGTTCCTAGCACCAAGTGGTCCTGAGATACCCAAACTCAGTGGACCTAGCACTACAACATATGCAAAGATGGGGTTCCTAGCACCAAGGGACCCCGAGATACGGGGCCCCAAAGTCGGTCAACTGTGTCCATCTGCAGCAATGTCATTTCGGGACCCTTCGGGTCCAGAGACCCCAAATTTTAGCTGCAGCTAGGGGGCATCTAGGAACCCTTAACTACCAAGTTTGAAGTTCGGGGGACCTATGGCTGCAAATGGGCACAGTGAGGCTGCAAATGGGCATTGTTGACCCTCTTTTCCACTTACAGTAGCTGCGCATTTCTCATCCTAGGCTTATACTCGAGTCAATACGTTTCCCCAGTTTTTTGTGGTAAAATTAGGTGCCTCGGCTTATATTTGGGTCGGCTTATACTCGAGTATATACGGTACACATAAATCTGATATGATTCCCCCCCCCCCCCCCCATTTTCTGATCTGCCAAAGGAATCTTGTGCCTTTAAAATGTGAGATAAGTAAACAGTACTTGTACTTTGCACAGCTGCTGCTCTGCGAGTGCGGCCCATCCTGTCACTGGCGGGTATTTCAGAGAAAAGCGCAACAATTAGAAGCTTATTTCAGCTGCAACGTTGCGCAACTGAAGGTTTTAAACAAGAAAACATCTGTTTCACAGTTGCAGAGAGGTAATTCGTCTCTTCAGGCTGCCGATGTGACGTTTATTTGCGTGGAAATTCGTTTCAGACTTGCGAGTACAAATCAGCAGTCCCAGTTTTATACATTGTGATGGGGGGTGGGGGATGGAAGAGTAGGGAGGGGAGATATAAACGTCCAGCCATGTTACCGGGAGATTTATGGCATTATTCCTGGCTGCCGCTACCCACACGTAATCAGCGGCGTGAAGTCATGGAAAATCGAGGGGAAGCCAATACAAGCAGTGTGCAAGTGCTGTTTAGTCTCCAGCTACGGGCGCCATATTACACTGCGTGTTGGGTAAGCTGACTCACCCTGTTCTACTGATGATAACTTTTTTTTTTTTTAGGAAAGGTACACAAAAGAAAAAAAAAAAAAAAAAAGAAAAAGGTGCTCTGATCCTCATATCACTTATCGCCCAGACAAAATGAAGTGGTCTCTGCCTGCTAGGGGCATTGCCAGTAGAGGTCGACCGATATTTGGCGTTTTTTAATTAACCACTTCAGCCCCGGACCAATTGGCAGCCAAAGGACCAGGCCCCTTTTTGCGATTCGGCACTGCGTTGCTTTAACTGACAATTGCGCCGTCGTGCAGCGTGGCTCCAAAACAAAATTGGCGTCCTTTTTTTCCCACAAATAGAGCTTTCTTTTGGTGGTATTTGATCTCCTCTGCGGTTTTTATTTTTTACGGTATAAACAAAAATAGAGCGACAATTTTGAAAAAAAATGAAATATTTTTTACTCTTTGCTATAATAAATATCCCCAAAAAATATATAAAAAAACATTTTTTCCTCAGTTTAGGCCGATACGTATTCGTCTACATATTTTTGGTTAAAAAAAAAAAAAAAAAAAAAAAAATCGCAATTAGCGATTATTGATTGGTTTGCGCAAAAGTTATAGCGTTTACAAAATAGGGGATAGTTTTATAGAATTTTTATTAATATTTTTTTTTTTTACTAGTAATGGCGGCGATCAGCGATTTTTATTGTGACTGCGACATTATGGCGGACACATCGGACATTTTTGACACATTTTTGGGACCATTGTCATTTATACAGCAATCAATGCTATTTAAATGCATTGATTCCTGTATAAATGACAGTTGTAGTGAAGGGGTTAACCACTAGGGGGAGGGGAGGGGTTATGGGCTGTGACGTGTGTGTGTGTTTTTTTACAGTAGGGGGGGCGGGGCTGACGTCTGACGTCATTGATCGGCTTTTCCAATGACCGGGAACAGCCAATCAATGACAGGCAGAGTAGGAAGTGCGGGGAGAGGTTTGTTTACACAGACCTCTCCCCGTTCGTCAGCGGCGATCGGGTCCGCTGGTCCCGCGGGCGGGGTCACAGAGCTCCCGACTGGGTCGCTCACGCGACCCACGGGCAGGCTTTAAAAAATCCCGTACAGGTACGGGATTTTGCCTGTCTGTGCCATTCTGCTCACGAATATGTACATGAGGCGGTCGGGAAGCGGTTAATTGGGATCGGCCGATTGTGCTGATAAAAAAGGCAGATTATAACTTCAGTGCGACTTGCAAATTACTTCGGTAATAGAAGTCAATGCAAGTTGCCTGAAGTCTTCTGTAGAGCGACTTGTCTCTCCTCTCTGGCCAGTCTGCCAAGAAAAGACCAAAAGAGATACAATGTTTACACTTATCAATGAACTGAACTCTGTGTGGAGAAGTTCTCGAGTTTAACCCAGGGGGTCTCAAATTGGTGGCCCTCCAGCTGTTGCAAAACTAAAAGTCCCATCATGCCTCCGCCTGTGGGAGTCATGTTGTAACTGTCAGCCTTGCAATGCCTCATGGGACTTGTAGTTTCGCAACAGCTGGAGGGCCGCCAGTTTGAGAGCCCTGGTTTAACCATTTAAAGACTAAATCTTTTCTGACACTTGTCGCTTACAAGTAAAAATCCTGTATTTTCTGCTAGAAAATCATTTAGAACCCCCAAAAATGATATTTTTTAGCAGAGACCCTAGGGAATAAAATAGCGGTTGTTGCAATATTTTATGTCACACGGTATTTGCGCAGCGGTCTATCAAACGCAATTTTTGGGGAAAAAATACACTAAATAATAAAAATAAAATAAAAAAAACAGTAAAGTTAGCCCATTTTTTTTCCATCCAAAAGTTTTGATTACCTGTTTTTGTGTATTTAAAATAATATATATAGATATAGGTATTTATTATTAATAATAAATATATAATAAATTATATATATATATATATATATATATATATATATATAATTAATAATAAATTATATATATATATATATAATTAATAATAAATTAATATATATATATATATATATTAATAATAAATATATATATATATAATATATATATATATATATATATATATATATATATATATATATATATATATATATATATATATATATATATATTAATTATATATATATATATATTTTTTTTTGTTCTTTAAATTATGCATACGAGTGAACTGATTGGAGGTTTGTTTAGTTTAATAAATGTTTAAATGTAAGAAATTCTGTATCACTTAAGGCTGCTTTCACACTGGAGCGAGCAGGCGTTGACGGTAAAAAGCTGCTTGTTTTAACAGCGCTTTACCGTCATTTTAGCGGCGCTATTCGGCTCCTAGCGGGGCACTTATAACCCAGCTAGTGGCCGAGGAAGGGGTTAAATGCGCCCGTGAAGCGCCGCTGCCAAATCGCATTGCAGACGCTTCGGCAGCGGTGCCCATTAAATTTTTTTACTCACCTCTAAAATGTCTGTTGCTAGGGGGTCCCTCGTAGTCTGCCTCCTTCAGTGCCGGGCACTGACATCACTTCCCCTCGCCGCAGTCAGTCATCTGGGATACGTGACAGGTCCCAGACGACTGCGCGGCATACTGCGGCGCCGCTCATGCATGAGCAGTGGGTGCCCGGCTGAGAAGCCACAGCCGGGCGCCCACAGACTGCCGGCACCACGAGTGGAGTGGGGAACGAGGGGGGGGGGGGGGGACTCGTTCCCCCGCATCGCTGGACCCTGGGACAGGTAAAGTGTCCGATTATTAAAAGTCAGCAGCTGCAGTATTTGTAAAAAAATAAAAAATTTAAGGGGCACCCCACTTTAACTGGTATGGTTCATACTGCCTTTAAAAAAATATATAATTTTTGTACTCCTACAAAAAAAAAAAAAAGACAAATGAATGTAATAAAATGCAGCACTAAATGGTACCGCCTCTACTAAGTATACAAGATTGTTTGTGCCATGCATGACGGACCGGGTCAGACAAACTCATAAGAGAGCACAACATAGCTGGTAATTCTGCCACCTGAGCTTGGCGCCCGACCTCTGCATTCACTTCAGTATCAATCACTTCTCAGAAGTGCTCTAAACCAAAACCACTTAGGGACTTGTGAATGCTACGGATGGTTGTGCTACAGTGACTGTGAGAAAACTAAATGCCACTGACCAATGAAGTGAAAGGAAGTGATAATAGTTCTTAAAGTACTAATCCAACTTCAACTGGAACAACGTTGTTTGATCTGATCTGGACCTCCGAAAACTGCTTCAAGTGTGACAGCATAGGACTCAGATCATAAGAACAAAATATATGTTTAAACCCCATTCAGCAAATGTATCTCAAAATAAAAGATTTACATAATACTGGCTAATTTGTATATACCTTTTACAACCATGTTGTCCAATTTAGTTAGCACAACCAACCATACAGTCACATACACACACTGCTTGCATTGATGTCTCTTTAAGCATTTCCCGTCCTTAGGATGTACCCGCACGTACTAGGGAACAAATGATTATGCACTGCAGTCATGATCCTGGGATCAATATTTTCAGCCAGCAATGGGGTTTACTGTAAAAGTGACCAGGCGTCCGTTCCTTACCCTCCTCTGTGACAAATGAAGCTGGAATCTATGTGTATTACAGGTACCGTATATACTCGAGTATAAGCCGAGTTTTTCAGCACATTTTTTGTGCTGAAAGTGCCCCCCTCGGCTTATATTCAAGTCAAGCACTTTTCTGCAGCAGATAATGACATTTTCCGACCCGACTTTGAGGCCCTGTATCTAGGAACCCCAAATCCCAGTGGAATCAGCACTACAACATATCCAAATATGGGATTCCTAGCACCAAATGGCTCAGAGATACGGGGCCCCAAATCGGTTCGGGAAATGTCATTCTCTGCTGCAGAAAAGTGCTTGACATTTTCCAACCCGAATTTGGGGCCCCGTATCTCTGGGCCACTTGGTGCTAGGACCCCCAAATTTAGTGTGCAAACCCAGTGGCACCAGCACTACAACATATCCAACAATGGGATTCCTAGCCCCAAGTGGCCCCAAGATACGAGGTCAATTCGATCAACTGTGTCCATCTGCAGCAATGTCATTTCAGAGACCCCAAATTTTGGCTGCAGCTAGGGGGCATCTAGGAACCCTTAACTACCAAGTGCTTGACATTTTCCCAACCGACTTTGGGGCCCCGTATCTCGGGGGCCACTTGGCGATAGGAGCCCCATCTTTGGATATGTTGGAGTGCTTCCACTGAGTTTGCATACCAAATTTGGGGTTTCTAGCACCAAGTGGCCCCAAGATACGAGGTCCCGAAGTCGGTCAACTGTGTCCATCTGCAGCAATGTCATTTTACTACCCTTTTTTGGCTGCAGCTAGGGGGGAATCTAGGAACCCTTAACTACCATGTTTGAAGTTGGTAGTGCTATGGCTGGAAATGGGCACAGTGAGGCTGCAAATGGGCATTGTTGACCCTCTTTTCCACTTACAGTATCTGCGCATTTCTCACCCTAGGCTTATACTTGAGTCAATACGTTTGCCCAGTTTTTTGCGGTAAAATTAGGTGCCTCGGCTTATATTCGGGTCGGCTTATATTCGGGTATATACGGTATTTTGGTTGTTTATTAGCCATAATTGGCTAGGCAAGCATCTGATCAAACCGATCGAGCTGATCAGATGCATTTGAGGGCAGAGGGAGAACAGGGGTCTAATACCACAGATCTCTCAATAAAGATTACCTGTCGCTGCCCATGCTATCACAAGGGATGTTGTTCATCCCTTATGATAGCAATAAAATAGATCCAAATGAAATAAAATATTGGAGTAAAAAAAAATAAAAAAAATACTACATTTAAATAAAAAGAGTATTAAAATTCAAACAGAAAATGTAAAGTGTTTCTTGTTAAAAAAAAAAGAAAAATGTAAAGTGTCCCCATCCCTTGTGCTCACATGCAAATAAAAACACGCTCGCAAGTGCATGTTCTCCAAACATATCCTAAACTGTCTTCTCCGCTCTTCTCAACACCTCCTACTGTCAAGCTCTCTCGTATCCTCCTCCCATTCACGTCTCCAGGATTTCTCCAGAGCCTCTCCCATCCTCTGGAACTCGCTACCTCAACCTGTCCGGCTATTCCCTACTCTTGCTACCTTCAGGTGATCCCTGAAAACTCATCTCTTCAGGGAAGCCTATCATGTCTCCAACTAATCTTCTACCACTTCCATCAGCTCATTCCCCACAGTTACAACCTTTTGTACCACCTCCCCCACCCTATTAGATTGTAAGCTCCTCTGAGCAGGGCCCTCTTAATCCTCTTGTATTTTATTGTATTATAACTGTATTGTCTCCCTTTTATATTGTAAAGCGCTGCGTGAAACTGTTGGCGCTATATAAATCCTGTATAATAATAATAATGTTTTCCTGAAAATATTGCGTGACATAAAAAATTGCAACAACCATTGTTTAATTCTGCAAAGCCTCCGTTTTCAGAAAATGTGTAATCATTGGGATTCTTAGTAAAGAAAAAAAAATTTGCTGACATTCACATGAATGGCTTTGTTTACCTTCAAACTAGGGCTGTTACTGATTAAAATTTTCTTGTTCAATGAATCAATTTATTTTTTTAATCGATTAATCGACTAATTAAGATTAATTATAAAACGCACATACAGATCCAACTACTTTTAGTTGATCTCCTTGCATTGCAACTCTGCATTAGTCAGTGGTAAATGTGGTATACACTATATACAATCACCCGGCACTAGTTCGTTTCCACAATCCATGACTTAACTTCACAGTTCACACAAATACGTTTTAAAGTCAAACTGTAGCACTGACGTAAGTCATTCTTTTCCCACAGTAGCGTGACAATCCCTCCACCTCCAGTCTAACTAATCACTCTCACCTTATGGCATGGACCCCTGTGCAAACAGGTGGTCATGCAAGCGGGTATCAAAAGGGTTAACACGGACCATAAACTTCTCTCACGTCTCCTTAGATCTCAGCAAGGACGCAGGTCATGGGTAGAAAGAAAAGATCTAAGTGCTCACCGCTTAAGTATAAGATTTCATTTTTGTGTTCAAACACAAACTACTCACATAAAGATGATAAAAACACAGCATGTAAAGCCGACAATCGTGTTAGTTCCGTAGGGCAGCAGCGGGTGACGTCATGCGTAGCTCCTCCCCCGTACGGGTTACGTTCAATCAGAACTACGACCACACCGGACTCATTCATAAGCAGACGGAGGCACTTAGGGAAGGGGGGAGGAGTCCGGTGACGTTGATGTCTGTGATGTCACAGGATCTCTGACGGAACTCCCTGAAGACCCGGAATCCGGCGGAGAATTTTGATCGATCAAAAGAATTAAAATCGAGGAATTAATCTTTAAATTCCACAGCCCTACTTCAAAACCATTCATGTCATGAATGAGTCTGAAAACCAACCTACAGTATTCATTGCAGAAACTGCCAGAGGTTGCTGGGAGTCAGGGTAGGAGCAAGAGCAACCTGACTGGGGACAAAATATGGTTGGGAGAAGAACGCATTGACTGGGGGAGGGGGGAGAAGTCTGGGAGGGGAGAAGGCCAGTAAAGGAGTGGATGACAGAGGAAGAAGCATGCTGGGTAGAATGGCAGCAGAAAGGTGTGCGTGGTGAGTTAAGCAAACCCGCCGCAATCTGTTTATTACAATGCAGGGCTAGTCGATCAAGATGTAAAGGAAACCAACCAGTTTACTCTTATGCCGCGTACACACGGTCGGAATTTCCGATGGAAACAGTCCGATGGGAGCTTTTCATCGAATTTTCCGACCGTGTGTATGCCCATCGGTCTTTTTCTGTCGGAATTTCCGACGGACTTTGGATTGAGAACCTGTTCTTAATTTTTCAGACGGAAAACCTTTCTATCGGATTTTCCGATCGTGTGTATGCAATTCCGACACGCAAAATTCCGATGCATGCTCGGAAACAATTCGACGCATGCTCAGAAGCATTAAACTTCCCTTTTATAGTGCAGTCGAACGTTTTTTAAGGCGTGGTGTTATTGACCATCGGAATTTGGTGTGACCGTGTGTAGGCAAGACAGTTTGAGCGAAATTCCGTCGGAATTCCGACGGGAAAACCATCAGAGCTTTTTCCGACGAGAATTCCGACTGTGTGTACGCGGCATTAAGGTGTCCATACAGGTTACAAACTGACCATAACGTTTTTGTACAAATAAGTTTAGATTTTCCAAAACTATGCAATACGAGCATCTACTTACGCTAACCAATCTGTATCTAATCAGGTAGACCCTTGCACCACATAGTTCTGGGTAGATTGAACAAAGATCGTACAATCAAAACTGTAAGGTGAAGCTTTAGGTTGGAGTGACTGGTTCTTGATTTTTTCTTTACACCCATCATCAAATATAATTCCCCAACAAACAGGCACATCAAGCTCCCTCAGATTAACGGAAGATACAAATTAAATTGATCCAGAACAATCGTATTTCGGTCATTTGATCAAATGCAGATTCTAGATTCTGGATCAGACAACCTCAGCATAGATTACTAGACCAAATCCTTAGACCCCTTTCACACGGGCGTTTTTCAGGTGTTTTTCAGGCACTTTAGCGTTAAAAAAAGCGTCTGTAAAGCGCTTGAAAGAAGCCTCATCTGCAATCCCAATATGAAAGCCTAAGTGCTTTCACACTGAGATCCCTTTCACACTGGGGCGTTTTTCAGGCGCTTTAGCGTTAAAAAAAGCGACTGAAAAAAGCCACACCTGCAATCCCAATGTAAAAGCCCGAGTGCTTTCACACTGAGGCGCTGCGCTGGTAGGGTGTCAAAAAAAGTCCTGCAAGCAGCTTCTTTGCAGCGCTTTTGGAGCGGTGAATACACGGCTCCTAAAGCGCCCCTTCCCATTGAAATCAATGGGAAGCGCCTGCAAATCGCTTTTGGCAGCAGCGCTTTGTGGGCGCTTTTAACCCTTTATTTGGCCACTAGCAGGGGTTAAAAGCACCCCACTAGTGCTCGAAAAACGCCGGTAAAGCGTCGCTAGTTTAAGCGGTGCTTTACAAGCGTTTTTTCAGGCGCTGGGAGTGTGAAAGGGCTCTTAAAGCACTTGGGCTTTCACACTGGGATTGCAGATGAGGCTTCATTCAAGCACTTTACAGTCGCTTTTTTTAACGCTAAAGCGCCTGAAAAACGCCCCAGTGTGAAAGGGGTCTTAGATTTACAGAGCAGCCATTATGGAATCTTCAAAACAGAAGCTTGTTATTGTGAACTATGCTGAAGCAGCCATCGGGGGGGGGGGGGGGGGGGTCACCCAAAAACAAGAAATCCACTGTGATGGACCTATTCTTTTTAACAGTTTTATTGCAAAAAATCTTAAGCTTTCATAACCCTTGAAATATTCAGACACTACCACTAAAATCCCAACTTATGCTATAAATTTTCTGATCTTAGATCCAAACTTTAGAGCTGCATGTCAGATGCCAAAAAGGTGCACCTTTACCCAGGGGCGGACTGACCATTCGACCACTCGGGCACTGCCCGAGCGCCCCGGGCCACTAGGGGGCCCCATCAGGGTTGCCAGCCTAAGTAAAACCAGGGACAGTATGTAAAAATCTGTGTTTTTTTAACCTCAGTTTCTGAAATGTCCCTTACCGACATCCTTTTGGTCTAAAAATCCAGAGATTATAACTGCCCCACCTCTCCAGTACCTTCTTAGCCAATAGAAACATGTCTGTGTACATGTATGTGTATAGTGTGTGATTGTATACTGTGTGTGTGTATACTGTGTGGCCCCATAATCTCTGATTGCCCGGGGGCCCCATAATCTCCGATTGCCCGGGGGCCCCATAATCTCCGATTGCCCGGGGGCCCCATGAGTTTTCAGCCCGCTCCTGCCTTTACCTGTTGAGTGCTGTCGCCATTCACCATGTGTGGTACGAGTGGTACGTCATTCAGTAAAGTCGTGGCTTCCAATGGAGGAGGCTGGTCGGCCATCATGGTTGAAATAATCATTCATCGACAGATGTTTGCATCCACCACCTGCAAACAATAAAATAAAATGCCATGTTTACATTTGACAGTCAGCCATTTCCTACTCAGCTACAACTCAGTTTACTTGTTTTAACATTTTATACGGGATAACGATGATATAAAAATTATTTCTGAAAACTCCCTTGCATTCCTAGGAGCGACAAACATATTTTTTTTTCCCTTGATGCTGCATACAGTCTGGTAAGCTCAGTGTGTAATTCTGTGAACAGCAAGTACAGCCAGGCAGAAGGACTGCCAACTTCTACCTTTATGAATAATATATATAAAAAACACACAGTGAATCACGATAGAATAAATCTTCTAACTTTTGGAAACCCACTGCAACTGGATTGCATGGTACTTTTGTACCTGTGTTTGGGGTGTCATTAACTTTGCAATGACACCTACTGCAGGTCGCAAGGGCATTGCAATTTAAATGTGGTACTGGAAACTTGACACGGTAACCACGTTGTAGCATGAATGGACCCTAAACGCTATACTCCAAGCAAATACATGGATGAAATACATATATAAAAGCAGTTCTACCCTTCAAAAGGATTTGTCTTTCTGTAAATCCAGTCCTGAGAAACAGGACTTGCCACAATTCACAGTCCTGTCTGGCAGCAGAGGGAACCTGATCTTCCCTCTTGTGCAGTTCTCTATCACTAAGACCCCTTTTCACACCGATCCGCCTATAGCGGCGGCGGTAAAACGCCGCTATTTTTAGCAGCAATTTATGGTCGGATTTGCGGCGCATTTCGGCCGCTAGCGGGTCGATTTTACCCCTCGCTGGTGGCCGAGAAAGGGTTAAAACCCACGGAAAAACGCTGCAATAGCGGCGTTTTGCCGGCGGTATTACATCGCTGCCCCATTGAGCGGTGGATTAGCGGTGCTGGCAGGGCTTTTTTGTGACGCCCTGCCAGCGCACCGCTGCAGTGTGAAAGCCCGACAATGGTGCAGCAGTTTGAGGGCGAATTGCAGGCGCTATTTCTAACGCTATAGCGCCTGCAATATGCCCTCGGTGTGAAAGGGCTCTTACAGGCCTTCCCACTACCCCCCACCCTGAGACTGGACAGTGAAAGGAGTAGCAGCAGACTGATGCACTCAGCTCACTGTCACTTTGTTCTTTCCACCCATCAGTGTGCTTCTTGCACTGCAGAACAATTAAACTGGCTCCATATGCTGCTTTTCCATATTCTAGTCTGCTGTACAGGGAATAGCAAGAGGATGATTCCAGGTCAAGTTAAAGTATTAACACTCATTGCATTAAAGGAAAAAATAAATAGTGACCTACTAAAAAATATACAAACTGCATTGATTTTGGGTATTGTGTACACCATGAAAGCCACACAAAATATGATCACATTCAATTACACAATTTTACATTACATATGTAGCGGTCACACTTCAACAAGTGTGCGCTATTAGTGGAAATGTAGTTTTTCCTCAGAACATTAATGGAGTTCTGGGGGTTAATTGTACAGGATTTACTTTGGCATCAGTCTGGCTGGGCTGTACTAGGGTTCCGCCTGGTCATAGGTGCAGTGAGGCACCCATGACAGGCCGAGAACCAGCCCTGGTTGGACGTGTTCGGTACCAATCTTTCCTGGAGCCAATCAGTGGGCGCGTCTGGCCCCCGCTGTGTAGTCAGGGAAGGGGTACTTAAGTTTCTGAAGTCACGTGTTCGGCCGCAGCTTTTGGGTTCCTGGTTCTGGTCCGGGGTAGCCCCGCGAGGGGTCCCAGACCTAGGAGCGTTTGCCGTCCCCCAAACATGGTCAATACGACCAGCCTCACAGGCCCTCATGGTCTGGGGTGGGGATCCGTCTTTTCCTGAGTCTCGGAGCCGGTTAGCCCGAGGCCCAGTGACTGAAGGAGGATTCAAAGGCGTCCCGGTGTGCTCTCGGTATTGGAGGGACACGGCAACTCATACAAGAGACCAGGGGAGGACTCTTCGGAGGAGGGCCAACAAGCTGGCAGCTCAGTAAGAGCCTGGAAGCTGAGTTGTATGGACACTAAAGAATCCACACTTCCCACAGTACTGCCAAGGAGACAGAGAAAGTTCCAGGTACTGTGAGAAAGGTTCCTATTCATCTTCAGTTACATTTATAGTCTGTGGCAGAGACTTTTGCAAAGTTTCCGGATCACATGTTGGCTGCTAGATCTCTGGCTAGAGGTTTATCCGGCAGTGAAGCACCCAGCTGCGAGTGGCTACTCTCTGGGTTGATTAGAGACATTCAGTGGATGTCGGCAGTTCAAAGTGCCTGAGTTTATCACCCGTGCCCTCTATTCCCATCAGAGACTGTGTTATGTTGGATGTTACCACTGCAAAATAAAAACCTTGAAAATTATTTTTATGTGTCAGCATCTGAAGTTGTTGGGTACTAACCCTGGGAACCCCTAGCCAGTTGTCGACAAGCCACGAGGAGGTAACTGGTAAGCCCAAAAGTCAAGGCCGCCCCTCAAAGGGTTATGGCCGCTACACTTATAAAAAAGGAATTTGAATGTTCTGAAACCCTGGCATCATAGGAAGCAGCCATTACTGGGTGGGTTGCATGACTATACAGATCACTCCTAGTAATGGACCACCGGTGCTGGGCTGACAACAACCTAGCATTAGTGCCTCCATTACCGCTGATGAGGGGTCTACATAGCACTGGGTGTCAATGGAGAGGTTGGAAGGTGAGCGGCTACCACAGCAATTCACTGAAGATAGGAAATTCAAAGCTGTACACAAGGCACAGCATTGCAAACTTACAATTGTGTGGCAAGGCTAGAGTTTAGCCTTAACCCAAACCTTATACAACATCATTTTTAGAGAAAAATGTAATCCAGCTTTCTCATGAAAAAATAAAAAAAAATGAGATAACAGGATACAGGAAATTTGTCATGCCATATTACATTTATCTGGCATTATTCCACAAGAATAAAACAAAAGAACACTGTGCTGCAGAGCGACGCTCACTGCAGTCATTATCCAAGTTTACATGCAGTGATCTGATGCAGTAGAAGCCAACACAATACAATGTTTGAATTGAAGATCTATGCAAAAAGGATGTTGCAATCAGTGATTGAGCCGACATCAATATAACACAGAGCTGAGACTGAATTAAAAAGGTCAACTTCCTTTCCATGGCGGATACCGCCAGATTTCACATGAATTGCATCATATATTCCCTGCTTTGCATACTTAAAAGAAAGGAGAGTCACTTCTTTAGGCAGCCAGAGATGTGTCATTTTTCATTCAACGGCGAGTTGAAAGAAAAAAAAAATGACTTGATGCCACAACACACACGTTGAATGAAAAATAAAATACTCAGATTCCGGCATCCACACAAACTATGTTTGCTGTGCTATTGCATTCTGGCAGCGACTATGACTAACCTACCAATCGGCTTCCGTGGAACAAAAGGGGGACAATCGGAATAAAGTTGTGCCAGGTTCTGTTGAACCCAGTGGCGTCGCTAGGGGGTGGCTTTTGGGGCTATAGCCCCGAATCTGGAGCTCATAGCCCCGAGTCTCTGCAGGGGTCCCCAAGGGAAGGGGAGGCTCTCTGGGGACCCTGATGTAAGGGGGGGGGCTCTCTGGGGACCCTGATGCAAGGGAGAGGCTCTCTGGGGACCCTGATGCAAGGGAGAGGCTCTCTGGGGACCCTGATGCAAGGGAGAGGCTCTCTGGGGACCCTGATGCAAGGGAGAGGCTCTCTGGGGACCCTGATGCAAGGGAGAGGCTCTCTGGGACCCTGATGCAAGGGAGAGGCTCTCTGGGGACCCTGATGCAAGGGAGAGGCTCTCTGGGGACCCTGATGCAAGGGAGAGGCTCTCTGGGTACCCTGATGCAAGGGAGAGGCTCTCTGGGGACCCTGATGCAAGGGAGAGGCTCTCTGGGGACCCTGATGCAAGGGGGGCTCTCTGGGGACCCTGATGCAAGGGAGAGGCTCTCTGGGGACCCTGATGCAAGGGGAGGCTCTCTGGGGACCCTAATGCAAGGGAGAGGCTCTCTGGGGACCCTAATGCAAGGGAGAGGCTCTCTGGGGACCCTAATGTAAGGGAGGGCTCTCTGGGGACCCTGATGCAAGGGGGAGGCTCTCTGGGACCCTGATGCAAGGGAGAGGCTCTCTGGGGACCCTGATGCAAGGGAGAGGCTCTCTGGGGACCCTGATGCAAGGGAGAGGCTCTCTGGGGACCCTGATGCAAGGGAGAGGCTCTCTGGGGACCCTGATGCAAGGGAGAGGCTCTCTGGGGACCCTGATGCAAGGGAGAGGCTCTCTGGGACCCTGATGCAAGGGAGAGGCTCTCTGGGGACCCTGATGCAAGGGAGAGGCTCTCTGGGGACCCTGATGCAAGGGAGAGGCTCTCTGGGGACCCTGATGCAAGGGAGAGGCTCTCTGGGGACCCTGATGCAAGGGAGAGGCTCTCTGGGGACCCTGATGCAAGGGAGAGGCTCTCTGGGGACCCTGATGCAAGGGAGAGGCTCTCTGGGGACCCTGATGCAAGGGAGAGGCTCTCTGGGGACCCTGATGCAAGGGAGAGGCTCTCTGGGGACCCTGATGCAAGGGAGAGGCTCTCTGGGGACCCTGATGCAAGGGAGAGGCTCTCTGGGGACCCTGATGCAAGGGAGAGGCTCTCTGGGGACCCTGATGCAAGGAGAGGCTCTCTGGGGACCCTGATGCAAGGGAGAGGCTCTCTGGGGACCCTGATGCAAGGGAGAGGCTCTCTGGGGACCCTGATGCAAGGGAGAGGCTCTCTGGGGACCCTGATGCAAGGGAGAGGCTCTCTGGGGACCCTGATGCAAGGGAGAGGCTCTCTGGGGACCCTGATGCAAGGGAGAGGCTCTCTGGGGACCCTGATGCAAGGGAGAGGCTCTCTGGGGACCCTGATGCAAGGGAGAGGCTCTCTGGGGACCCTGATGCAAGGGGAGAGGCTCTCTGGGGACCCTGATGCAAGGGAGAGGCTCTCTGGGGACCCTGATGCAAGGGAGAGGCTCTCTGGGGACCCTGATGCAAGGGAGAGGCTCTCTGGGGACCCTGATGCAAGGGAGAGGCTCTCTGGGGACCCTGATGCAAGGGAGAGGCTCTCTGGGGACCCTGATGCAAGGGAGAGGCTCTCTGGGGACCCTGATGCAAGGGAGAGGCTCTCTGGGACCCTGATGCAAGGGAGAGGCTCTCTGGGGACCCTGATGCAAGGGAGAGGCTCTCTGGGGACCCTGATGCAAGGAGAGGCTCTCTGGGGACCCTGATGCAAGGGAGAGGCTCTCTGGGGACCCTGATGCAAGGGAGAGGCTCTCTGGGGACCCTGATGCAAGGGAGAGGCTCTCTGGGGACCCTGATGCAAGGGAGAGGCTCTCTGGGGACCCTGATGCAAGGGAGAGGCTCTCTGGGGACCCTGATGCAAGGGAGAGGCTCTCTGGGGACCCTGATGCAAGGGAGAGGCTCTCTGGGGACCCTGATGCAAGGGAGAGGCTCTCTGGGGACCCTGATGCAAGGGAGAGGCTCTCTGGGTACCCTGATGCAAGGGAGAGGCTCTCTGGGTACCCTGATGCAAGGGAGAGGCTCTCTGGGTACCCTGATGCAAGGGAGAGGCTCTCTGGGTACCCTGATGCAAGGGAGAGGCTCTCTGGGTACCCTGATGCAAGGGGAGGCTCTCTAATGTAAGGGGGTCCTCTCTGGGGACCCTAATGTAAGGGGGTCCTCTCTGGGGACCCTAATGTAAGGGGGTCCTCTCTGGGGACCCTAATGTAAGGGGGTCCTCTCTGGGGACCCTAATGTAAGGGGGTCCTCTCTGGGGACCCTAATGTAAGGGGGTCCTCTCTGGGGACCCTAATGTAAGGGGGTCCTCTCTGGGGACCCTAATGTAAGGGGGTCCTCTCTGGGGACCCTAATGTAAGTGGGGGGGCTCTCTGGGTACCCCGTTTCCCCGAAAATAAGCCCTACCCTGAAAATAAGACCTACAAGGACTTTAACTAGGGCTTATTTGGGGTGTAGGGCTTAAATTGTAGCCATCACCAACAATCACGCTAGGTCTTATTTTGGGGGAAACAGGGTATTGATAGACTCGTACAAGGAAAGGTAGCAACTAGTTGTAATGGAGTCACTCTCACACTGGGCCAAACACTATTCCAAGTGACATCTTGCTTGTCCAACCAGTGAGGGAACAACTCCTGCTAAAAAGTCAAGCGGTCTCTTAGCCATTCTGTTACTGGTACCTGTCAACATTGTCAGGTTCATTTGCCTCATATCAGACTTAAGCTGGGTACATGTTATACGCCGATAAATATGGTATCTTCCAAGCAAAAAAATTGCGATTCTCATTTTAGCCAGAATCGTACAGCTCTACTATGCATGCTCCTATCACTCTGCACAGCAGCAAAAACTATAAAGCACAGCCAACAAGACCCAGGCAATGCTACAATAGTGATCAATATTAGCCTCAAAGTACATCTCAAGAGTATTGACTTTTTTCATTGATAATCATTAATACCCTGTTTCCCCTAAAATAAGACCTAGCGTGGTTATCAGTGATGGCTGCAATACAAGCCGTACCCCCCAAATAAGCCCTAGTTAAACTCCTTGTAGGTCTTATTTTCAGGGTAGGGCTTATTTTCGGGGAAACAGGGTAGGGCTTATTTGGGGGTAGGGCTTCTATTGCAGCCATCACCGACAATCACGCTAGGTCTTATTTTAGGGGAAACAGGGTAAGCACTTTTAAAAACAACGTTATGCTTTGAACATTCTGTGCTTATTTGGTTTCTTCTTTTCAGACGTGCTAAACACAGCCAGACACAAAAGCACGGCGGCACTGGGAAAATCCCGTCTTTGTTAACAGAGGAAAATAGCTCCTATATTCAAATTGTTTAATCTAAAACCACCCTTTGTGAAAAACTAGACTAGTAACAAAGCATCTGCTGTCCCAATACCTACCTCCATGGTTTATTTAAACTGAAGTTTCTGTCACGTTACTTTCAGATCAGAAACATCTGGAGGTCTCAGCAGCTCCGCTGCCCCGAGGCTTCCACAGAAACAACCACAAAACAGTGTTTGAAAGGAGTTTTCTAATCCAAATGAAAAGTGTGCCACTTGCTTCTGACAACCTTGTCAAATAAATAAAATAAAGGGGTTCTCCTAGTTGAAGAAAACTCTCAATCTAAGCAGCAAGAGGCCCATCGCTTACTAAGATTTTTTTTGTAAAACTCATATGGTTTCCAGTGAATCTTAACGCTAGCCTAGCATACACTTCATTATCCTAAGCCACGTGTGGCTACGTAATTGACTGCCTGTATGGTTACTGACTCCAAAAAGAGCCAAAAAAACTAGAGAGTTCTAATTCTTTATTGTTTTATTGTCACTCTGATGTACCAATAAAGGACACTTCAAGGATTACAGTTCTGCCGGCTCTACTTACTACTGTAACATTTACCTATAGGTAGGCCTATAATAAGGCTTACCTCTAGGTAGTGTAAATATCTCCTAAACGTGTACCATTTAGGCGATATTTAGTCCCCTTTCACACTTATACGACTTGTCCCACGATTTGGGACGGCAAAATAGCATGACAAGTCGTTCCCCCATTAATTCCAATGACAGCCATTCATATTAGTACCACTTCAAGTCGTTCCGACTTCAAGAAGTAGTCCCTGCACTACTTTGGGAAGATTTTGATGCCACTTACACAGACATTCCTTGAAATCGCGGCAAAAATTGCGGGGCTTTGAAGTCGTATACGTGTGAAAGGAACCTTACCTTGACAACCCCTTTAATGCCCCCCCCCCCCCCCAAAACACATGTTAAAGGACCCATCTACAAAGCAAAACAAAGCTCAACACAATGAGTGTAGGGCTGAAACAACTAATCGATTAATCGACAAATAATCAATTATGAAATTAATCGATTACTATTTTCAACATAATGGGGTTACAAAAAAAACGAAAATGAGCCCTTTATAGTACAAAAAGAGCAAATAATCGCTACTGTAAATATTACTTCACAGTTCTACAGTAAAAAAAAAAAAAAAAAAAAAAAAAAATTAACCCCTTACAGTAGTGATTACAGGGGGTCCCCGAGTTACGAACTCGTTAGGGACTGCCCGCCTGTACTTAAGTCGGAAATGTTCGTAAGTCAGCCGCGCATGCGCAGACCGACAAATACGGACATTTCCGATGGTCCGTCTAATGCCGCTCTGCGCATGCGCAGCAAATTACGGACATTTCCGGAGTTTGCCGGCATTTTCTGAGGCTCCGTATGGCCGCGCATGCGCAGAACGGCCGGGAGGACGGCGAAAAATGGCGGAGGGTCCCCGCAGCGCCCCGTTCGTAAGTAGGGAATGTTCGTAGGTCGGGCGTTCGTAAGTCGGGGACCCCCTGTATCTGCTTTTTTTTTGTACTATAAAAGGGCTCATTATAGTTTTTTTTAACCCCCCATTATGTTACTAAACGTCTCAGGCCTGGTTTCCATCTATGTGTTTTTTGGTGCTTTTTGCAGAAAAGCACTACAGTTCATTTACATGGTTTCCTATGGGACACCGTCACATCTACGCTTTTTTTCAGCCGCTGCTATTTGGAACGGTTCAGGGACTTTTTTTTTTAACGCAAAACTGTGCTTTTTTGGTTGAATATACTTGAATGGAGAAGCTGCAGAAAAGCATGTAATGCGTTTTTGCAGCAATTGGTGTTTTTTAATCTGCCCAACAACTAATTGGTCAAAAAAAAGTATATCTCTGTCTGTTATTCTCAGAGGGGATTCAATATTTTGCTCCCTAACCATATAGTTGGGTATTTATATTTACCATCGCATAGAGATATTTAAGAACAAATTGCCTTTTTTTTTTAAACTTTACATATTAACTAAACTGTATACCACACTTTTTTTGAGGTTAACCGATTAATCGAATATTCGAAACAATAATCGGCCAACTAATCGATTATGAAAATAATCGTTAGTTGCAGCCCTAAATGAGTGTGCCCATTAGTTTTCAATGCCCCCCCAACACGTTGATGGGTCCATCTACAAAGTAAAAATAAAGCAGCGATTACACAATCCAGGGGGGGGGGGCAAACCTCCAAAATTCTCTGTAATTGAGGGCCACTTACAAAGGCACTCCTTGAAATCGCGGCCGCGAATAGTGGCAAAATTGTGCGACTTTGAAGTCGCACAAGTGTGAAAAGGGCCTTACTGTATATACTCGAGTATAAGCCGAGTTTTTCAGCACATTTTTCTGTGCTGAAAATGCCGCCCTCGGCTTATACTGGAGTCAAGCACTTTTCTGCAGCAGAAAATGACATTTTCCAAACCGACTTTGAGGCCCCGTATATCAGGGCCACTTGGCGCTAGGAACCCACAATGTTGTGTGCAAACCCAGTGGAACCAGCACTACAACATATCTAAAGCTGGGGTTCCTAGCACCAAGTGGCCCCGAGATACGGGGCCCCAAAGTCGGTTTGGAAAATGTCATTCTCTGCTGCAGAAAAGTGCTTGACATTTTCCAAACTGAATTTGGGGCCCCGTATCTCGGGGCCACTTGGTGCTAGGAACCCCATTGGGCATGTTGTAGTGCTGGTTTCACTGGGCTTGCCTAGCACCAAGTGGCCCCAAAATATGGGGCCCCAAAGTCAGTCAACTGTGTCCATCTGCAGCAATGTCATTTCAGGACTCTTTGGGTCCAGAGACCCCAATTTTGTCTGCAGCTAGGGGGCATCTAGGAACCCTTAACTACCAAGTTTGAAGTTCGGGGGACCTATGGCTGCAAATGGGCACAGTGAGGCTGCAAATGGGCACAGTGAGGCTGCAAATGGGCATTGTTGACCCTCGTTTCCACTTACAGTAGCTGCGCATTTCTCACCCTAGGCTTATACTTGAATCAATACGTTCTCCCATTTTTTTTGTGGTAAAATTAGGTGCCTCGGCTTATATTCGGGTCGGCTTATACTCGAGTATATACGGTAGTTTTAAACATGCATTCAGAGATGGCTGCCTACACATTTTCTGTATACATTTCCATTTAAAATGCCAACATTGATCTGATGGACCCGATAACCATCATCAGCTCTCAGAGGACATGCGCCTCCATGGATAACTGAACATAGGTCACTACATAAAACATACAAGTTAATGCTGGCCAAAAATTGGCACAAAATACAGATAAATGGTTTCTACTGTTTTTTTTGTGCAGATGACAGATTAACTTCACACGGGGTGCAGTCTTTATTCTTGAATCTGACCGATTGACAAATGGTTCACAAAAGTTCTAAATAAAGTCTTTGTGAGTTACTCTGCAGTGGAATTTGCTCAAAGATGAAATCTCTCATATTTTCTTACACTTGTTTACTGGCACCCTGTCAATCCCTAATTCATTGATTGCACAATGCTTAACAAAACCAGGGAAGAATTAAATGTTACTGTGAATAATTAACCTTTCTCACAAATTAAATCCTAAATAGTCCACTTAACAATAAAACTGTTTGTTATGCCGCGTACACACGGTCGGAATTCTCATTGGAAAAAGCTCTGATGGTTTTCCCGTCGGAAATTCCGAGGGAATTTCGCTCAAACAGTCTTGCCTACACACAGTCACACCAAATTCCGACGGTCAATAACACCGCGACATACAAACACGTTCAACGGAACTATAAAAAGGGAAGTTTAATGCTTCCGAGCATGCATCGGAATTTTTGCGTGTCGGAATTGCATACACACGATCGGAAAATCCGATCGAAAGGTTTTCCGTCGGAAAAATTAAGAACAGGTTCTCAATCCAAAGTCTGTCGGAAATGCCGACAGAAAAAAAGACCACTGGGCATACACACGGTCGGAAAATCCGATGAAAAGCTCCCATCGGAAATTCCGACTGCGTGTACGCGTGTATCCATGACTTAACTTCACAGTTCACACAAATACGTTTTAAATTCAAACTGTAGCACTGACGTGTCATTTTTTTTCCCCCACAGTAGCGTGACAATCCCTCCACCTCCGGTCTAACTAATCACTCTCACCTTATGGCATGGACCCCTGTGCAAACAGGTGGTCATGCAAGCGGGTATCAAAAGGGTTAACAGACTATAAACTTCTCTCACGTCTCCTTAGATCTCAGCAAGGACGCAGGTCATGGGTAGAAAGAAAAGATCTAAGTGCTCACCGCTTAAGTATAAGATTTCATTTTTGTGTTCAAACACAAACTACTCACATAAAGATAAAAACACAGCATGTAAAGCCGACAATAGTGTTAGCAGCGGGTAACGTCATGCGTAGCTCCTCGCCAGTAGGCGTTACGCTCAATCAGAACTTCAACGTCACCGGACTCCTCCCCCGTTCCCTTCGTAAGCAGACGGAGGCACTTGGGGAAAGGGGGAGGAGTCCGGTGGCGTGGATGTCCATCTCCGGATCTGCGACGGAACTCCATGAAGACCCGGAAGCCGGCGGAGAGGTGAGTACCGATCAAAAATTTTTACGATTAAATTGAGGAATTACTCTTTAATTTCCACAGCCCTAATATATATATATACACACACATACACGTGTATATACAGACATCCTATAAAATACTACTTATATATATATATATATATATATATATATATATATATATATATATATATATATATATATATATATATATATATATATATATATATACACACACACACATATATACATACATACATATACACACAACGGTGATGGGTTCTAACTCAGGTTTTTATTGTTCCTGTGTCCATGATAGGGTGATTCACTCCTACTGCTGTGATGACCACAAAGACTGAAAGTGGGGAAATAACCAAAAACTTTGAGTGGTCACCAGAACAGAAATAGAAGGAAAATATTCCAATGGGACACAATTTTTTTTTTCCAAAAACTGACAAAAAAAAGGTAAAAACCTTAAACTGCCCATAGATGGACTGAAATTTGTCTGGTTATTAAAACAACTTCTGTCGAAAAAGGATTATTGGAAAACTTCTCAAACAGAGGGGGATTCCTCCATCCACCTCACTTGTGAGGATGGAGGAATCCATTTTTTTCTTTGGACCTGCTGACTATCCGGAAAACCAGCTTTACTTTGGAGAACCTTCCTCTTTTTGTTGCGTCTAAAGATGGTAAGCAAAAAAAAAAGAAAAATGTTGTGAATGGAACAGTTTTATCCATTTACTACTCTATCTAAAATACAACAAAATGTTTTGCCCTTAGATCTACTTTTACATGTTGCTGGTTTCCGGTAGGTCACATTTAAGCCTCCTTGAGCAGCATTATAAAACAGGAGTTAAAATAACGAAGTTATAGGAAACGCTTTTGTAAAAACACCAGGGGGTTGCCACAGTTAGCAAAATGCTTTTCCTCAAATTGTAATTGGGACTTTTTCTCGTTATGTGAATAGCAAACTTCCCCCGGCATTATTTGTAATCTCATTTACACATAAAATGGGGTCCAACCAGAAATTTTTCAGGTCTTGGAGATTAAAAAAATCGAGATTTTAGAATAGATATTTCTGTTTTGGGTGGACACAAGTCTTGTTTAAATTAGCCTACCTTCCCATCTCTTTGGAAAGTAAAATTAATGGATAATAATGGTGGTACATGGTGGGGGGGGGGGGGGGGGGGGAGAGAGAAGGGTCAGATACTTTTTTGTTTAATGGACACACATTCAGGGCCTTTAGGAAATTAGTGGACACTGAAAAATAAAGCAGCGCATGATAACACACATAAAAATGTGAATTGTCCTCTAATGGTAAGCCGTCAACATATGGAAAACAGCCATTAAGGACGGCATGTACTTTTTTGGATTCAACAACAATTTGTGAGGATTTGGCAATTCAGATTTACTCAAACCCCTCAATCAAGCTTGTATGAGGACATCTGAGAAACTGGCCAATCCTGTTTTTTCAATGCACTACGCAGACAGTTTTGGCTATTTTGCAAAGTAATGCAGTGTGTATTATCAGGCATTTAGGCATTGCTAAAGCTTTCCCTTATCCATTTTTACTGGGGAAGAAACTGATTGTCTATGGTCACCCTTAGGCCTCATACACACGATCGGACCGTGGACCAACTTTCCTGTGGATTTTTGTCCAAAGGGCGTTGGCCCCAAGTTGGTATTGCATACACACGGCAGGACTTTTTTCAGCCAACTTTCACCAAATCACTTGGTTTTTCTGCTCTTTACCGCCACCTTTGGTCAACTTCTGTATTGTTGTCTGATCTTTTGCATTGGTTCTGCATTGGTTTGTACAAAAGTCCGTTGGTTTTGTGTACACACGGTCGGACTTTGGTCCATCGGACTTTTGTTGGCAGAAAGTTGGTCTGTTCGCACAGCCAACAAAAGTCAGATGAAACCTGGAAAAAGTTGGTTGGATGGAGCGTACACACGGTCGGATGTTGGTCCAAACCAGCTAATTTGCATGTTGGTTGTCAAAAAGTCCGATCGTGTGTACGGGCCTTTAGAAGAACATTTGATATTTATAAAAATATATACATAAAACCTGGTTTCCTCTGAGCAAACCATGCTTACGGAAAGGTTTCTTCACAGTAAGAGCTGTGAAAATGTGGAATAGACTCCCTCCAGAGGTGGTTCTGGCCAGGATTCTTTCCTTAATGTACATAATAATATAACTGTGTACTGTAATTTATAGGTAAAGTTAATCCAGGGAATATCCGATTGCCTCTTGGGGGATCAGGAAGAAATGTTTTCCCCTGCTGTAGCTACCGTATATACTAGAGTAAAAGCCGAGTTTTTCAGCACATTTGTGCTGAAAATGCCCCCCTCAGCTTATACTCGAGTCAATCACTTTTCTGCAGCAGAGAATTACATTTTCCGACCCGACTGTAAGTGGAAAAGAGGGTCAACAATGCCCATTTGCAGCCTCACTGTGCCCATTTACAGCCATAGGTCCCCCGAACTTCAAAGTTGGTAGTTAAGGGTACCTAGATGCCCCCTAGCTGCAGCCAAAGGGTCCCGAAATGACATTGCTGCAGATGGACACAGTTGACTGACTTTGGGGCCCTGTATCTCGGGGCCACTTGGTGATAGGAACCCCAAATTTGGATATGATGTAGTGATAGTTCCACTGGGTTTGCACACTTTGGGGTTCCTAGCACCAAGTGGCCCTGAGATACGGGGCCCCAAAGTCGGTCAACTGTGTCCATCTGCAGCAATGTCATTTCGGGACCCTTTGGGTCCAGAGTGCCTAAATTTTGGCTGCAGCTAGGGGGCATCTAGGAACCCTTAACTACCAACTTTGAAGTTCGGGGGACCTATGGCTGTAAATGGGCACATTGAGGCTGCAAATGGGAATTGTTGACCCTCTTTTCCACTTACAGAAGCTGCGCATTTCTCACCCAAGGCTTATACTCGAGTCAGTAGGTTTTCCCAGTTTTTTGTGGTAAAATTAGTTGCCTCGGCTTATATTCGGGTCGGCTTATACTCGAGTATATACGGTAATTGGATTACGCTTTGCTGGGGATTTTCACCTTCCACTGGATCAACTGTGGGTGGCCACACTGGCAGACAGGACTTTAGACTTCATTCACAGAACTCTGAATGACTGATGCGGCTGTGTGAACAGAGCACCACACAGCTGCGTGGTTTTTAAATCGTGACAGCGGGTACGGGTAGAGGTTCCCTACTCGCTATCACAATGAGGAATCCGGGGGGCACCTGCTTCTTCAGTAACATGTTACACACTGAATACTGCTGTAACATATTACCAAAGGTGAACTTATCCTTTAAATAGAGGTAAATGGAGGCTGGGTTGGCTTGTGAGAAGCAGTGTCCCTCGTACAATACTTTGTAATAGAGATGTACGTCATGTGGTGTATTTCCATCAGTGTTGTCTCAAGTCTGGGAAAGATTGTGTTACTAAATGGAAAAAATTGCATTAACAAAGGAAAAACATGTGTCAAGCTCGGAAAAACTGCAAAAAAAAAAAATTACCAATTGAAAATTCATAGTCTGGATGGAAAACTGTTTTGTACCAAGCTGTGCAAGGCCTGAAATCCTAATCAGATTTCACTCTCTTCCAGCACAGCATTTGGCTGGATGAAGCGGATGTGGCTGGATGAAGCGGATGTGATGTAATAGCTCTATCCTTTCTGGGTGGATCAGTTGAAGACTATGTGCATAAAAAAGCAAATCGCTCGCCAATACGCACACTGTGATCGTGGAGAGGAGCGATCAAACAGGTTGGGTGACCATTTTATTTAACCACCCCTTCCAAGCAACCCGTCTTTCTTCTTGTAGCAACTTGGGCCAATATCAAGGAGTCAGTTCAACTTGTTATTTAAATTTTGGTTGCACTATTACAGCGCGAGTCAACACCAGTCTCTTAACCACCTCACCAGGACACCAGGAGAGAGCGCCCACCCGGCCGTACATATGCAGTGAACGGGTGGGCGCTCTCTCCTGGGTGGACGTTCCTGAACGTCCCTCAGAAGTAGGGGGATCACGCGCGTTCCAGCGCAGCAGCGCGATCGCGATGCACTCGTATCACCCAGACACGGCGCATCTCAGATCGGCAGGAGGGCTCTGTGATTGGCCCTCCTGATCACGATGGCAGTGTCCAATCACAGTCATGTGATGTAAACAGAGAGCCGGTTGCTAGGCGAACGGCTCTCCTCACATTGAAGTTGTCGGTGAGGAGAGCGGATCTCTGCAGCCGCCTGGTGATCAGTGAGTTTGACCTGTTTTTTACAGCTTTTTTACTCACTGATCACCAGTGTAGTGTAAACACACAATGTCCCCAAAATAGTGTCCCCAAAACACATGTCCCCACATAGTAATGATCCCCAAAACACATGCCCCCCACATATATAACCGTAAAAATCACATGTGCCAATGATTATCTGCACACATATGTCCGTGATCACCTGCGCACATCTGTACACGATCATTTGCGTACATCTGTCCGTGATCACACAAACCAATTATTATACACTTAACAGGATTTTTTTACCAAAGACATTTAGAAGAATACATTTAGAGCACCTTTGATGGGGGAGGGAGGTGCAGTGCCCTAAGGCCCCTTTCACACTGGGGCGGTGCGGGTGTCGGTGGTAAAGCAGCGCTATATTTAGCGTTGCTTTACCGTAGTTTTAGAAGTGGTATTCGGCCGCTAGCGGGCAAAAAAAAAAAAAAGTGTTAAAACCACCCGCAAAGCGCCGCTTTGCCGGCGGTATAGCCGCGCTGCTCCATTGATTTCAATGGGTAGGAGCGGTGAATACACTGCGCTAAAGATGCTGCTAGCAGGACTTTTTTTACCATCCTGCTAGCGCACCGCTCCAGTGTGAAAACCCTCTGGCTTTCACACTGGAGTGAAAGGACCCGCTTTTTTTCAGGCGCTATACAGGCGCCATTTTTAGCGCTGTAGCGCCTTAAAAAGGCTTCCGTGTGAAAAGGGGCCTAAAGTGAAGGTCCACTCACCCCTGCAAAAATGAAACGCCAGCAGCTACTCATACTGCAGCTGCTGACTTTTAGTAGGACACATACCTGTCCTGGAGTCCAAGCAATGTCGGTACCGCTGGACTGAATGGCGGCGGTGCTGCCGCCGCCATTACGGCAGTGCAGCATTACGGCTTCACGCCGGGTCCCTACTGCGCATGAACGAGGCACCGCTACGCTCTTCTACTGGCCCAGCAGTGGGGGCGTAATTTGCAGTGGCTTGGAATCCCAGAAGTGGGGAGGTGCGAAAAGGTGCCAAATGTGGCACCGGAGTGAGGGAGGAGACAAATGAGCGGAAGTTCCGCTTTTGGGTGGAACTCCGCTTTAACTTTTATATATATCTTGTGTGGCCTCCTAAAGAAATCCCAGGGGCAACGGTTTTTGACTTCTTAGTAATAAAGCCACCACTCCGTGGTAATATCTGGGGTTCCAAACGAATTTGATGCACACAAAAGTAGAATTATATCCTTTGAGGAATATTTTCAACTTCAATAATTACACTATATATAAAATTTACATAAATGATCTGGGCAAACACAAGCATTTCCCCTCATCGCACATATTGCCTAAGGCTAGGAATCTCCAAGTGTCATTCTTGAAATAACTGAGAGCTGTAGGCTTGAGGAAACCGAATACCCTATAAATACCAAGATTAGTCAGCACAAAACCGGGATACACGCACTAAAAGTGTCCTTAACAGGAAGACAATACTGTCCCCCCCTTATAGTGGGGGCTGGGCAGCCCACCCATGTACACACAAACTCATACAGGAAATCCTAAAGTACTATTTAGGGTCAAGAATTCACCAAATCCCTACTGAAATAGAATACTTATCACAATGAATGCTGCTGACCCTTGAAATCCAAGTCAATAAACATCTTGAATTTCAGAAAAATATTTCCTAGGACAAAAAAAACACAAATTAGCGCAAGCCACGTACAATTAAAGTACTAGCTACGCTGCATGCGTTTGTATACAATGGACTTCTGAAAAAAAAAAGAAAAAAAAAAAAAAAAGAAAAAAAAGAAAGAGAATCGCTTTAACCACCTGATTACTTGGCACTTAAACCCCCCTCGTGCCCAGACCAATTTTCAGCTTTTGGCGCTGACGCACTTTGAATGACAATTGCGCGGTCATACAACACTGTACCCAAATGAAATTTTTATAATTTTTTCCCCACAAATAGACCTTTCTTATGGTGGTATTTAATCACAGCTGGGGTTTTTATTTTTTGCTAAACAAACAAAAAAAATTGAAAAATTTAAAAAAAAAAACAATCATGTTTAATAGTTTGTTATAAAATTTTGCAAACAGGTAATTTTTCTGCTTCATTGATATGCGCTGATGAGGCGGCACTGCTGGGCACTGATAGACTGCACTGGTGGGCACTGATAGGCTGCACTGGTGGGCACAGATAAGTCGGTACTGATGGGGACAGCAAAGATGGCACTGATGGGGACAGCAAAGATGGCACTGATGGGGACAGCAAAGATGGCACTGATGGGCACCGATGGGTGGCACCGGTAGGGGACACTGATGTGCAGCACTGGCACTGTGGGCACTGACAGATGGCACTGTGGGCACTGGTAGGCGGCACTTTAATTAGGCAAAGGTGGGCACCATGGATTGGGCACATTGCAGTGAGAGGGACTAATGTCCCTCTCACTGCCGCCGGTGATCGGCTGCTTTTTTTTTCTCCTCGCGCTGTCAGCGCGAGGAGGAAAAAAAGCCGATTACCGGCTGGCTCTGTTATTATCACATGATCAACTGTCATTGGCTGACAGCTGATCACGTGGTAAGGGGGTCGGGATCGACCCCTTACTCGGATCTGTGATCCAGCAAGTCTCACAGACTCGCTGATCACAGAGCGCGCCGCCCTTCAGGGGGCGCGCAGGCAGCTCGTGGCTGGGACGACATCAATAGACGTCGTCCCGGCATCTTAGATCCGCGCTGTAGCCTTCATTCGGCTATAGCGCGGATCTCAGGTAGTTAAACAGAAGCCTTCATGAGTGTGTTTCAAAGGATACCGGCAATAAAAAGTTCACGCACTTCCCTCAGTCCCACCTTCCATACATTAAATGAAGGAAAGAACCGCTTTGTTTTTAAGGTGTCGGGAGCATAAATTGTTACAGAAAAGTGCCAATGGAAAACACAGCAAGCAGGCGCGGTATTCCAATTATACCTTACATACATTACAGATTTTTCCAGAAAGGGAAAACGAGCGACGGCGGTAAACAGGATAAAAGTCTCAAACCGTAAAGTATACAGTGCGAGGCTCAGTCTGAGGAGCAGCTACTGAAATATCAAACATGTGAAATATGGATCATCTCTCCTGTCAGCCAGAACATGCAGCTACTGTATAAGAGGCACTGATGAAAAACACACGGCCTAATTTTACCACAAACAACTGGGAAAACTTATTGACTCGAGTATAAGCCTAGGGTGAGAAATGCGCAGCTACTGTAAGTGGAAAAGAGGGTCAACAATGCCCATTTGCATGCCTCACTGTGCCCATTTGCAGCCTCACTGTGCCCATTTGCAGCCTCACTGTGCCCATTTGCAGCCATAGGTCCCCCAAACTTTAAACTTGGTAGTTAAGGGTTCCTAGATGCCCCCCTAGCTGCAGCCAAAATTTGGGGTCTCTGGACCCAAAAGGGTCCCGAAATGACATTGCTGCAGATGGACACAGTTGACCGACTTTGGGGCCCTGTATCTCGGGGCCACTTGGTGCTAGAAACCGCAACTTTGGTGTGCAAACCCAGTGGAACTATCACTACAACATATCCAATTGTTAGGGTTCCTAGCACCAAGTGGCCCTGAGATACGGGGCCCCAAAATTGGTTTAGAAAGTGTCAAGCATTTTTCTGCAGCAGAGAGTGACATTTTCTGACCCGACTTTGGGGCCTCGTATCTCGAGGCCACTTCGTGCTACGAACCCCATCTTTGGATATGTGGCAGTGCTAGGTCCACTGGGTTGGCATACCAAAATTAAGTGTGCAAACACAGGGGAACCAGCACTACAACATATACAAAGATGGGGTTCCTAGCATTAAGTGGACCCGAGATACGGGTCGCATGGTCCACGTGCAGAGCCCGCCAGGAAGTCGGGGCAGTGCTGCGCTAATCGCAGGCAGTGAGACATTGCCCCGATGCACGGCTGCAGAGATCGGACAATGTCTCACTGCCTATGATTAGCGCAGTCCGTAATCATCCGATCCCCCCCCCCCCATAGGGGAGAGCGGAGCTCTGACAGGTCCGTCCCTTACAGAGTGCAGAGTTGGACTTGTCATCCGCCGGCTCAGCGGGGGATCAACGGAGCGATCCCCGCGGAGGGGGGAAAGCGGAGGGGGGAAAGCGGACAGCCCCGTGTGCAAGTTCCTCAGGGTATTTAGAATAGGATTTGGAAAGGGGGTGGGAGCAGGTTTAAGCATAGTAAGGAATAGCCAGGACTTCTACTTTAAGTTCCACAGGCTGGTTGTACTTGGTTGTGAACAAGTCTTGCATTGAACACAGATTCACTTTCATCAGAGACCATTTTTTTTTTAGGAAGTCCCAGGGGTGTCACAAGAATTAGTTTATTATGTAACACAGACCGAGATGCCGCTTCTTCCGAAATGATTTCACAACCATCTGACGATAACAAAAACTACGCTGCAAAAACTTCCCCAGAAAACAAAGTTATAAATCATCACACTGACACTTGCAGAGATGTGAATATGGACAAGAGATGTGTGACGCCTCGGGGGTTATGTCATATGGAGCTGCAAAGAGCAAGGATCGAGTAAATCCGCATTGACTTTAATGGGATGCAATACCGCATGCGGCCAGAGGCGGGGGGGGCGCCGGAGAGCCTCGGAAACGGCTGAAAAGGCACGAGTACACTTCGGCTGACCTCGGCAAACCTCGGAAAGACTCCGCTCACGAGCCTTTCCGAGGTCAGCCGAACTGTCCTCAGCCCTTCCAAACGCCGACGATCGGCGCTGTTCGGCTCCGGCGCCCCCGCCTCAGGCCAAATGCGGTACTGCACACCGCTTTTGGCCCGAATCCTGCTTGTTTTGTGAGACAACACTCGCAAACCGAGTTAGGATCCTTAGAAATGCAACGCTCGTTTTGCAAAATGCTCGTTAACAGCGTTACCCGCAAACTGAGGTTCCACTGTATATGAGAGCTGCTTTACCTGCCCAAAGGATTTGTATTTCTGTATACCCAGACCTAAAAAATGTACACAGCTCTGCTTAGTCCAGGGGGAACCTAATCTTTCTCTGCTTAAGTTTCACTTTCACTTACAGGTCTCCCTTTCCACCCCACCTTGGACAGTGGATGCAGCACAACGATGAGCTTATCACTTTGCCACCTCCTCCTATCAGCATGCTCCTTGCACTGCAGCACACCCAATTGGCTCCTTGTGCTGCTGTCAGATGGGAGTGAGGAAAAGCCGATCACCGGGTAAAGAGACTCCCCCACGGGCGCGCAGCGGCATGTTATACTAAAGAACATCATATGACCAGGGGCAGACTGACCATTCGGCCACTTCCCGAGGGCACCGGGCCATTAGGGGCCCCATCAGGGTTGCCAGCCCCAGTAAAACCAGGGACAGTATGTAAAAATCTGTGTTTTTTTTACATCTGTTTCTGAAATGTCCCTTACCAACATCCTTTTGCTCTAAAAATCCAGAGATTATAGCTGCCCCACCTCTCCAGTACCTTCTCAGCCAATAGAAACATGTCTGTGTATATAGTGTGTATGTGTGTGTGTGTGTGTGTGTGTGTGTGTGTGTGTGTGTGTGTGTGTGTGTGTGTGTGTATATATATATATATATATATATATGTGTGTGTGTGTAGTGTGTGTAGTGTGTGTAGATACACTGTGTGTGTATGTGTATATACTGTGTGTGTGTATATACTGTGTGTGTGTGTATATATACTGTATGCGTGTGTGTGTGTGTATATATACTGTGTGTGTGTGTGTGTGTGTGTGTGTATGTGTGTGTGTGTGTGTGTGTATGTGTGTGTGTGTGTGTGTGTGTGTATACTGTGTGTGTGTGTGTGTACTGTGTGTGTGTGTGTACTGTGTGTGTGTGTATACTGTGTGTGTGTGTATACTGTGTGTGTGTGTATACTGTGTGTGTGTGTGTGTGTGTGTGTGTGTGTGTGTGTATACTGTGTATATACTGTGTGTGTGTGTGTGTGTGTGTGTATACTGTGTGTGTGTGTGTATACTGTGTGTGTGTGTGTGTGTGTGTGTGTGTGTACTGTGTGTGTGTGTGTGTACTGTGTGTGTGTGTATACTGTGTGTGTGTGTATACTGTGTGTGTGTGTGTGTGTGTGTGTGTGTATACTGTGTGTGTGTGTGTGTGTGTGTGTATACTGTGTGTGTGTGTATACTGTGTGTGTGTGTATACTGTGTGTGTGTGTATACTGTGTGTGTGTGTGTGTGTGTATACTGTGTGTGTGTGTGTGTGTGTGTGTGTGTGTGTGTGTGTATACTGTGTGTATACTGTGTGTATACTGTGTGTGTATACTGTGTGTATACTGTGTGTGTATACTGTGTGTGTATACTGTGTGTATACGGTGTGTATACTGTGTGTATACGGTGTGTATACGGTGTGTATACGGTGTGTATACGGTGTGTATACTGTGTGTGTGTGTGTGTGTGTGTGTGTGTGTGTGTGTGTGTGTGTGTGTGTGTGTGTGTGTGTGTGTGTGTGTGTGTGTGTGTGTGTGTGTGTGTGTGTGTGTGTGTGTGTGTGTGTGTGTGTACTGCGTGGCCCCATAATCTCCTATTGCCCGGGGGCCCCATGAGTTGTCAGTCCGCCCATGCATATGACGCCCAGTCAGGATAATGAAACCACCGCCCGGCCGTCATTCTGCTATAGGCCAGGCGGGAAGTGGTTAATTGGCCTAGGGATATATTCAAAGTAAAAGGCTCCAAGTGGAAATCACCTTCTAGTTTTAGTGACTTCCAATCCACAAAAATCTGGAAGAAAGCCAAAAAGTGAAAGTGATCAATACACAGGAAACCACAAAATTAGCGAAAAGCCCTGGAAAGCGTTATAAAAACATTAAAGGGTAGAAGTGAGGCACAAAACAACAACGACAGGGTAAAACCAGCCAGCGCTTGTCCAAATCTCCAACAAAGAATTAACAAAGAACACCGGGTACAATGGCTCCGGGACCTCGTTTCCGGGCCTCTGTGTGTTTGCACAGAAAAAAAAAGCAAAGGTCGCTGTGACCCTTCTAGCGGGGCTCTTGTGCCTGGGAATCCACAGCGACTGTTTGTTTTGATGCCGATGTGAACCCTGACAGAATGCAAACGCTTTGTTACAAAGTAAACATTTGGGCAACATGTTCCATGGAAGGCTGCGCTCGCTGGAGGACGAGGGTTCACAGCGTGCAAACTTACACAATCGCCCACAACACAGACTTTACAATAAATCGACTCCCAAGTGGGACCGGCTGCATTGTATCGCATTGTATCAATCTATTCCACAGGAGAATCCTTCGGGTCACAACCATTTAAAAAAGGGAAACAACATTTTCAGGCAGTAGATTTTTAACGTTTTTTTCATTTTTTAAACAAACCATATTTATATACTCCTGCCATATTTCCATTCCTATATTAAGGAGACAAAATTATAAAAATTCTATAACCAATTATATTCCCACAATCACTTCTCCTCCTGGCAAAAACAAAAACAAACAAAAAAGATAACAAAACACAAAAAAACAAAACAAAAACACAAAAAACAAAACAAAACAAAAAAAACAACAAAACAAAAAAACACAACTTTGCCACATAGGGGGCTCTTTTAATTAGTTACAAAGGTAAGTTTGCCTATAAAATGGGGATAGGAAAACACCATAGATCATTTTTCAGAGAGCGTTTGATAGACAGTGAAGAAGAATTGTCACCTCCTCACTGTCTGTTTAAACCCCTAAAAGCAAGCCCATTGCATGCAGTTGCAGCGCAACTCCGTACACTTTGTTGGCATGGGCATCACTACCTTTGCAGCTTAAGGGGGAGCTGTTGGGGAGTGGTAAAAATGTGGCTCAACTTAGCAGTACAGCCAAAGCATATTTGTCTGTACTTCTCCTGTGGACCACAGGAGTTCACTTCATCAGCCGTGTCCAATCATGGCTGATCACGATGTAAACAGGAGGAGCCGTTGATGCGAGTAGAGTAGAGCCGATTGGCTGCTCTCCTGACAGGGGGGAGGGGGGTCTGTTCTGATTGTTTATCAGTGCAGCCCACCCAGGACCACCCTAGACCACCAGGTTAATGCCCAACAATGCCGTCTAGCAGTGTCGCCCAGCAGAGCCGCCCAGCAGTGTCGCCCAGCAGTGTCGCCCAGCAGTGTCGCCCAGCAGTGTCGCCCAGCAGTGTCGCCCAGCAGTGTCGCCCAGCAGTGTCGCCCAGCAGTGCCATCTATAACGTACCCATCAGTGCAGCCTTTCAGTGCCCATCAGTGCAGCCTACCAGTGCATTCAATGGAGCCCTTCCTCCTTCCTAGAGGATGCGGTGACGTCACTGTTGCTTCGTTGTTACGTCACTTGCGTGGTCTAGGAAGGAGGAAGGGCTCCATTGAATGCCGGCCGGCGTTTTGCTTTTATACTCGTTTTACTTGTCACATTCTGAGTACCATTTATATTTTTTTAATAAAACTTGTTACCATTACGGTATCACGCTTTGGTTCTTTGTCTATCCTTATGGTCCAATACGCCACGTACCACATGTACCATTGCAATCAAGGGCTCAGATCCACCGCGAGGAGGCTGCTGTGAGGGTCCCCCCCCCCCCTTCTACCTATGGTTGATGATCCTGAATGCTATTTGTCTTTTACCATCTGGTAAGTGGCTTTTGTATATTGGTGACGGGAATCACTAAATGTGTAGGAGCACAGTGGTGGTTTAATACAGGACACTTATTTTTGAAGACTGTCTTATTCAATCAAGTTTTCACATTTACATCTATGGACTTCAATTACCACAGTGTTATTATTGTCTATTGTCTATTTCATTATTAATGAGGGGCACCGAGTTTCCACTAAAGTATATAGGAATTTACTATATTCTATATTTTTTTGGATCGTTTTTCATTTCTATACTTTTTATGTGGCGCAGTCTTTTTATTAAGGTTTCTCCTGTGTTTATCTCACAATCCTGCTGCCTCTTTATAGATTTTTTTTTTTTTTTTACATATTTTTTTGTATTTTTATGGTTAGCGCAGTTTTTCTTATAATTTAATGTTATTGGTATATCTGAAAATTACTCATCACCAGGATACCTCTACCAAAAAAACTCCTAGACCTATACAACACCGGCCATTACACAGCCCATTGTTGGTGCCATACCTCCCCGAACGTTTCTCCAAAATGCAGAACACATCAGTGATCTCCAGCTACAAGACACCGACAACTTCTCAATGGCCTTGTTGGAAGGGGCAGATCCCTTTATGCGCAGAAATCTTTGGCGTTTTTAAAAGATAAGAAGCTAGCTGGTCATCTGTGCCAACAACTAAATGAAATATCAGCTTTTTCAAGGACCTTTATTTTTCAAGCTATATACTCGAGTATAAGCCGACCCGAATATAAGCCGAGGCACCTAATTTTACCACAAAAAACTGGGAAAACGTATTGACTCGAGTATAAGCCTAGGGTGAGAAATGCACATCTACTGTAAGTGGAAAAGAGGGTCAACAATGCCCATTTGCAGCCTCACTGTGCCCATTTGCAGCCTCACTGTGCCCATTTGCAGCCTCAGGTCCCCCAAACTTGACAGTTAAGGGTTCCTAGATGCCCCCTAGCTGCAGCCAAAATTTGGGAGTCTCTGGACCCAAAGGGTCCCAAAATGACATTGCTGCAGATGGACACAGTTGGCCGAATGTTGTGCCCTGTATCTCGGGGCCACTTGGTGCTAGGAACCCCAAATTTGGATATGTTGTAGTGTTCCACTGGGTTTGCACACCAAATGTGGGGTTCCTAGCACCAAGTGGCCCCGAGATACGGGGCCCCCAAAGTCGGGTCGGAAAATGTCAAGCACTTTTCTGCAGCAGAGAATGACATTTTCCTAACAGTATTTGGGGCCCCGTATCTTGGAGCCACTTAGTGCTAGGGACCCCATTGGATATGTTGTAGTGCTAGGTCCACTAGGTTGGCATACCAAATTTGGGGTTCCTAGCACCAAGTGGCCCCGAGATACGGGGCCCCAAAGTCGGGTCGGAAAACGTCAAGCACTTTTCTGCAGCAGAGAATGACATTTTCCGAACCGCTTTTGGGGCCCCGTATCTCGGGGCCACTTGGTGCTAGGAACCCCACATTTGGATATGTTGTAGTCCACTTGGTTTGCACACCAAATTTGGGGTTCCTAGCACCAAAGTCGGGTCGGAAAATGTCATTCTCTGCTGCAGAAAAGTGCTGGACTCCAGTATAAACCGAGGGGGGCACTTTCAGCACAAAAAAAAAAATGTCGGCTTATACTCGAGTATATACGGTACTAAGCTTTTTGAAAATGCTTATTAGCTCATTCAGAGATTTGCCACCATTAGTAAAAATCTGACTGATCGAAAGGTCGATTCACCGCACATGCGCAACAATCGTACAACACACGTCACTGGAAGATCAACGAGGGACCCAACGCTACCAGCAGACGCCTCACTAGTTTTCATGCTCAGGATGAATTTTTCTATGGCTGTTCAATTATCAAAGTAGTAAAACATCATCAACTCAAACAGTAGAAGCATAAATGTAATTATTACAGGTTTTTGGATAGAGAAGTTACATTCTTAAAAACTGACTTTTTCCAGGTCAGTTAGCCGTTGGAGAGTTTCCTAATCTCTTCTATGATAACGCAGCAAGTAATCCGCAGGTACAGGCCCATTATCGGGCTATGGGGCTGACAACACAAGATAAGATAAAACATACATTAACTTGCAGCATGTTACTGATAATAACCTCAAACAGCTTCCTAATGACAGTTTAGCATGTAATGAACCCACAAAAGACTAGAAATGCAACAATCATACGCCAATTTGGAGAAAATGTACTCTATAAAAGTAGATTTTTATGCATTTGATGCCGGCAGTCTGTACTCCAAAGTTGGAGAGGAACCTGGAGAGCGCCACCACTGGCCCGTAGGGTCAGTTTACACCGATGTGCTAAAATGCACGAACATTTCCATCCATTTCAGGCGTGTTAACACACGCCGACACCCACTGACATACATATTGATGTCTGTCGACAGACATTTTGCATTTTAAAACACAACGCAACACTATGGTGTGAATAGGACACGTTGGAAATTATTGTTTCTCAGATGTCCTTCTGTTGATCTGAGTTTTACAGCTGCGCTATAAAGGCCGCTTTCACACTGGGGCGGGAGCGGCGTCGGCAGTCAAGCAGCGCTATATTTAGGGCTGCTTTACCTTCGTTTTAGCAGCGGTATTCAGCCGCTAGCGGTGCGGTTTTAACCCTTCCCTAGCGGCCGAAAAAGGGATAAAAACTGCCCGCAAAGCGCCGCTGGAGAGGCGCTTTGCCGGCGGTATAGCCACGCTGCCCCATTGATTTCAATGGGTAGGAGCGGTGAATACACGGCTCCAGAGATGCTGCTAGCAGGACTTTTTTTACCGTCCTGCTAGCGCACCGCTCCAGTGTGAAAGCCCGCCGGCTTTCACACTGGAGTGAAAGGACCCGCTTTTTTCAGCGCTGTAGCACCTGAAAAACGCCTCGAGTATAACATAATTTCATATGTATATGTAGCGGGGACACTTTCACAAGGTGTCCGCTATATGTGGAAATTTCGTTTTTTCCTAAGTACTGGGGTTCTGAGGGTTAATTGTGCAGGTTAACTTTGGCATCAGTTTGGCTGGGCTGTGTTGGGGTTCTGCCTGGTCATGGGTGCAGTGAGGTACACATGGACAGGCCCAGAACCAGGCCTGGTTGGACGTCTTGGGTATCAGTCTTCCCCGGAGCCAATCAGTGGGTGCGTCTGGCCCTGCTGTGGAGTCTGGGGAAGGGTACTTAAGGTGTCACGTGTTCGGCTGTAGCTGTCTGTTCTCGATTCTGGACCGGGTAGCGCCGCGAGGGGTCCCGCGCCCGGGAGCGTTTGCCGTCCCGCAACATGGTCAGTTTGACTAACCCCATAGACTTGCAGGGTCTGGGGCAAGGATCCATCTGTTCCCGAGTCTCGGAATCAACTGGTCTGAGGCGCAGAAACTGAGGGAGGATTCAAGGCGCGCTCTCAACCTTGGAGGGGCACCACAGCTCGTGTAAGCGACCGGGGGAGGACTTTTCGGAGGTGGGCAAGCCAGGCGGAGGTAACCGGTAAGCCCAAAAGTCAAGGCCGCCCCATCGAGGGTTATGGCCGCTACATGTATTTTGTCCATTATAGCCAGTGACATTCTTTTCATAATTGCCAGACTAGCAATACCTGCTTTGTTGAAAATAAATGAACCTATTGACCGAGCTCAACAATCCCCAGTGACAGACAACTGAATGAGTTATTTTTTTTAACCTGTAAAATACTTCTCTTAAAATGTGCCTGTAAATGCCAAAAATGTGCATGGACACATAGGCCAACATGGAATTGCTTCTACAAGCTGGAAGAAGAAGAAAAAAAAAAAAAAAAAAAACACAAACAAAACACAAACACCTCTATAATCCAAGAAAAAGGAGAAATATAGTTATTTTTTTTTCAAAATTTCCACTATTTTTTCGCTATCGCAAAAAATAAAAAACGGAGTCGTGAATAAATACCACCAAACTAAAGCTCTATTTGTGCGAACAAAAATGATAAAAAAATTTAAATTTGGGTACAGCATTGCATGACCGCGCAATTGTCATTGAAAGTGCGAGAGCGATGAAAGCTGAAAATTGGTCTGGGAAGGAAGGGGGCGAAAGTGCCCGGTATTGTAGTGGTTAATCTATTAAAATGTAAATAAAAAATAAATAACTTTTCTTTCAACAGATCATATACTGTAAGCCCTCATGGAGCTTGTTGTTCATAAGACGCGACGAAGGATGAAGGGAGGAAACAATTGTGTCTTATTTGACGTATGTCAGAAAGCCACGAGGGAAGTGAGGAGTCCAGCAGATGTAAATCCAGCTTTGGACTATCTGGAACTCAATTACCGATCATTTATGCCATTTTAAACATTCCGCAGCTGCAATTCAAGAATGGAAAGTCAAGACAGTTTCAGTGCGCAGGCCGGGCAGTTCATGAAACTGGATGGTTTTTCCGAAGACTCTGCAGTTTAAGATTGTTTACTGATAAATAATCAAGTGACCAGAGTACATTGGGTGACCTTTGCATTGTGTAGTTTGGAGAAAAAAAAAAAAGACCATCCCACAGGCAAAAATCTGAGATGTGATGAGTCAGTGAGAGCGGAAATCAAAAGGCTGCGAGGTACAAAAAAAATAAAAAAAAGGGGGGGGGGGGGGGATTGGCATGTTTCTGAAAATGAAACTGAACATTGGAAAGATCCTAAGCGTTCGATGCCAGATCTGTACCAATACATGATTGATGACACAGACGCAACGTGCGATTCTAACAAACCCACCAGAACAGAATTGTTTTCTTTCAAGCTATATTAACTCCTTCTCTGCCAAAAGGTGGGGGGGAAAAAGACAACTTTAAAAAAAAAAAAAAAAAGAAGAAAGCCCCTTCTACTTAAAGAAACTGGTGATCTCCCCCTTTGCGAAAGTTTACCACATCAAACTGGGCATGCCCGTTAAAATGGTGCCAAACTATGTTACCGTATATACTCGAGTATAAGCCGAGGCACCTAGTTTTACCACAAAAAAACTGGGAAACTGTATTGACTCGAGTATAAGCCTAGGGTGAGAAATGCGCAGCTACTGTAAGTGGAGAAGAGGGTCAACAATGCCAATTTGCAGCCATAGGTCCCCCCGAAGTTCAAACTCGGCAGTTAAGGGTTCCTAGATGCCCCCTAGCTGCAGCCAAAGTTTGGGGTCTCTGGACCCAAAGGGTCCTGAAATGACATTGCTGCAGATGGACACAGTTGACGGATTTGGGACCCCATATCTTGGGGCCACTTGGTGCTAGGAACCCCAACTTTGGTGTGCAAACCCAGTGGAACTAGCACTACAACATATCCAATTGTTAGCGTTCCTAGCACCAAGTGGCCCCGAGATACGGGGGCCCCAAAGTTGGGTCGGAAAATGTCATTCTCTGCTGCAGAAAAGTGCTTGACATTTTCTGTACCGATTTTGGGGCCCCGTATCTCAGGGCCACTTGGTGCTAGGAACCCTAACAACATGTATATGTTGTAGCGTTGGTTCCACTGGGTTTGCACACCAAATTTGGGGTTCCTAGCACCAAGTGGCTCCGAGATACGTGGGCCCCAAAATTGGGTCGGAAAATGTCATTCTCTGCTGCAGAAAAGTGATTGACTCGAGAATAAGCCGAGGGAGGCATTTTCAGCACAAAAAAATGTGCTGGAAAACTCGGCTTATACTCGAGTATATACGGTACCTAAAAAATCTCCATAGGCGACACTTTAAAAGACTTTACAGGCTACCAGTTTAGAGTTACACAAGTGGTCTGGCGCTAGAATTATTGCTCTCACTGATGTTCACAATACCTCACAAGTATGATTACATACAAGTGCGGGACCAACACGTGTGTCTGCCATTGCACATGAGCACATCATTTTTAAACACTGTAACTTTAAAAAAATTTTGGATCAACTTTATTGCTATCACAAGGGATGGACATCCCTTGTGTGATAGCATGGGCCGTAACAGGTCCTCCCTATAGAGAGCCCCCAGATCTCTCCAGTGGCCTCCAAAGCATCAGATCAAACCGAGAATGGGGTTGGGTGAGACACACCACCTTCCGTCGCTTGTAAAAGTAATCCAGCAGCTCCACAGCCTCTTGGATTACTTTGACAAGCACTCAAAAAAAGGACGTAGCAGAGGCCAAGTATGAAATTACCAAATATGGCTGCCCCATGTACAGATATAAATCACAAACTATACACAGAAAACTATTTAAATGTTAGCATGATTATTTCATCAAGCGCTTCTGCACAAATGTTAAAAAAAAAATATATATATATAAAAAAATCTAAATACTTGTACATTTCCTTTAAAGCACAGATAATTGAGGACTTATCTGTATCTATAATGAGTAGAAAAACAAATCAGGGTAAAACCTTACGCGATGGAAAGATTTGCGGCCCTCACGTTTGGTAACAATATGGGCACCCTCATACTTCTGCACCTTAATTTTTGTTTTTGTTTTTTAACGCCCGTGTTCCCATGAGTTCTTAAAGGGTCACTTAAATAAGAAAAATGTTATACTTACCTCCACTATGCAGCTCGTTTTGCACAGAGTGGCCCCAAACCTGGTCTTCTATGGTCCCTCGGTGGCTGTCTCGGCTCCCCCCCGCAAGGACTCCACAACTTCATGCGAGCTCCCTCGCATGGTGTGGAGTGCTTGTGAGCGTGCTTCCGTGATACAGCTGGTGGCCATAGCCGCTCACTGTATCACTCAGCCCCGCCCCCCCGGCACGCCGCGTCATTGGATATGATTGACAGCCGCGCGAGCCAATGGCTGCACTTTCAATCCATCCACTCTAGCCAATCAACGGCCAGGGTGAGAGGCGAAATGTACGCCGGGGGCGAGCGCGGGACTTTCGAGGGGTCAGGTAAGTAAAAATGGGGGTGCTGGAGGGGGGCGGCATTCTCAGTTGTTTTTACCTTAATGCATAGAATGCATTAAGGTGAAAAAAACTTTAAGGCCCCTTTCACACTTATACGACTTGTCCCACAATTTGGGACTGCAAAGTAGCATGACAAGTCGTTCCCCATGATTTCCAATGACAGCCATTCATATTAGTACCACTTCAAGTCGTTCTGACTTCAAAGTAGTCCCTGCACTACTTTGGTCCGATTTTGATGCCACTTACACAGGCATTCCTTGAAAGCGGCAAAATAAAAAAAATAAAAAATCGCATCAAAATCGCACGACTTTGAAGTCGTCAGAGTGTGAAAGGGGCCTTACCTTTACAACCCCTTTAACGCCGCCCCCTCCCCCCCCCCCCAACACATGTTGAAGGGCCCATCTACAAAAGCAAAACAAAGCTCAACACAATGAGTGTGCCCATTAGTTTTCAATGGCCCCCCCAACACGGTGATGGGTCCATCTACAAAGCAAAAATAAAAAGCAGTGGTTACACAATCCAGGGGGGCAAACCTCCAAAATTCTCTGTAATAGAGGAGTATCTGACATAAATAGAACAGCCTCTGTTACAGATAAATATTCAATTTTAAATGTATATTTTAATAATAGTGTCCCTTCCAAGGCGTTGTTCAAAAAACACAACCCTGTAACCTATGAGAGGGAATGACTTTCACTGAAAAGGGCACAGAGGGGCGACTCTTCACAGATTTCCAGAGGTGAAGAGCCGATGTGACATCATGAGATCCGGGATATGTGCAGCCAACCACGTCAAATCTTATTCAAATACACAGCTGTGCGTAACACTTGCATCATCTCATTGTCCGTGGCCTTTGAGAATTTCAATAATACATGGCAAATTCCTTCATCAAGCGACCTGACATTTTAAAACAGAGCAGACTCACTTATACTTCATAAAAAAAAAACACAGACAGACAATTGAAATCAAAGAGCACCTGTCACAAATAAGCCACCTGCTTCAAAAGCCTGTGAAGAAGCCAGAGAATTCAGGGACGGCGACTTGACTCATTGAAGCTGAGCAGATTAACTACTTCCCACCCGGCCAATGTATATAAATGGCCAGGTGGGAAACACTTCTACTTCAGACTGGACGTCCCTGAACATCCTTCAGAAGGACGGGGGATCGTGCCCGCCCGATGAGCTTGTGTCACCCGGACACGGTGCATCTCGGATCGGCAGGAGGGCTCTGTGATTGGCCCTCCTGATCACATGACGGCCATGTCCAATCACAGCCGTCATGTGATGTAAACAGCCGGTTGCTAGGCAATCGGCTCTCCTCTCCTCACACGGAAGTCGTCGCTGAGGAGAGGAGTGATCAGTGAGTAGGAGCTGTTTTTTAAAGCTCTTTAGTCACTGATCACCAGTCTAGTGTTAAACAGTGTAAACACACATGTCCCCAAATAATAAAAAACACATGTCCCCAAATAATAAAAACACATGTCCCCCACATATGTCCCACTAAAATCACATGTCCCAATGATTATCTGCACACATATGTCCGTGATCACCTGCGCACATCTGTACATGATCATTTGCGTACATCACACAAACCAAATTATTATACACTTAACGGAATTTTTTTTTTTTACTAAAAACATGTAGCAAAAAAAATTTTGGCTTAAATTTATGACAAAATTCTATTTTATTGGATTCCTTTTAAAATAGAAAGAAGAAAATTGTTATTTTTTTCCAAATTTCTGCTATTTTTTCGCTTATATCGCAAAAAATTCAAAAACAGAGTCGTGACTAAATACCACCAAAATAAAGCTCTATTTGTGCAAACAAAATGATAAAAACTTAATTTGGGTACAGCGTAGCATGACCGCGCAATTGTTATTGAAAGTGCGAGAGCGCTGAAAGCTGAAAATTGGGCTGGGAAGGAAGGGGGAGGAAGTGCCCGGTATTGTAGTGGTTAAAAGGATAAGTTCACTCTTATCAAAGAGCCTCGACTTTGGGGCCCCGTATCCAAAGATGGGATTCCTAGCACCAAGTGGCCCCGAGATACGGGGCCCCAAAGTCGGGTCAGAAAATTTAATTTTCTGTTGCAGAAAAGTGCTTGACTCCAGTATAAGCCGAGGGGGGCATTTTCAGCACACAAAAAATGTGCTGAAAAACTCGGCTTATACTCGAGTATATACAGTCGTTCTTAGGAGGAGTCTGGGTTGCAGAAGCACCAATGGTCACTGCTGTGTTCTAGCATGTGTTGTCCATTTATTTTACTTTTCTCTATTTATCTAACCTTAATTTATTTTTGCCTTTCCTTCCTCCTCTACTGTACGGCCATCCGCATGGATTAATGATCCCACAGGATATATTTATGTGTGAGTCACGATTCCATGACAGGACTGTCTGCTCCTGTGGCCTCTTAAAGCAAAGCTTCAGCAGGTTTGTTTTGTGGATTAAGGCTGAAATCTCAGGAGTATAATACAGTTTGGTTGTTTTTACAACACAGCGCTTTTCGTGTCTGGAAGAAATGGCAAAATCCCCTTCTTTCCAAATATTGGACATCGCTATATAAAATCCCAGACTGAGTCTGCAAATGTCAGGGGAGGATGTACTGAAGACAGAGTTGGTCCTTCTGGTTATGTCTACCAGTCTTTAAAGAAACTAAAACCAAAGAATCCGGCTGTATATCGAAAGTGCCTTATTTAAAGTGGGGTTGCGGTCAAAAAAAAAAAAAAAGGGGCTTAAAAATCATTAAAAAAAAAAAAAAAAAAAAAAAAATTTTTTACTCACCTCTAAATGCCTGTTGCTAGGGGGTCCCTCGTAGTCTGCCACCTTCATTGCCCGGGCAAAACGTCACTTCCCCCTCGGCGCCGCACAGTCACTGTGACCTGGGACCTGTCACGTGTCCCAGGTGACTGAGCGTCAAATCACGGCGCACGGCGCCGCTCGCGCAGTGGGTGCCCGGCTGTGAAGCCACAGCCGGGTTCCCACATTAGGAATGTCGGTGCCGTTAGCGGCTCGGGGACGAGGGGGGGTCCTCGTTCCCCCGCATCGCTGGACCCCGGGACAGGTAAGTGTCCGATTTTTAAAAGTCAGCAGCTGCAATATTTGTAGCTGCTGACTTTTAAAAAATAAAATAAAAATTTTCCCAGGACGGAGCTCCGCTTTAACAAATCCCTATTGCAATTTTATAGAAATAACAATGCTGTCCCTGTGAAATCACTTTGAAACTTGTATAGGAAAAGCACGTACCGTATATACTCGAGTATAAGCCGAATTTTTCAGCACATTTTTATGTGCTGAAAGTGCCCCCCTCGGCTTATACTGGAGTCAAGCACTTTTCTGCAGCAGAGAATGACATTTTCCGACCTGACTTTGAGGCCCCGTATCTCGGGGCCACTTGGTGCTAGGAACCCCCAACCAGCACTACAACATATCCAAATTTGGCATATCTAGCACCAAGTGGCCCCGAGAAAAAAGGCCCCAAAGTGCTAGGAACCCCAAATTTGGTGTACAAACCCAGTGGAACCAACACTACAACATATCCACATTGGGGTCCCTAGCACCAAGTGGCCCCGAGATACGGGGCCCCAAATTCAGTCAACTGTGTCCATCTGCAGCAATGTCATTTCGGGACCCTTTGGGTCCAGAGACCCCAAATTTTGGCTGCAGATAGGGGGCCTCTGGGAACCCTTAACTACAGAGTTTGAAGTTTGGGGGACCTATGACTGCAAATGGGCACAGTGAGGCATGCAAATGGGCATTGTTGACCCTCTTTTCCACTTACAGTAGCTGCGCATTTCTCACCCTAGGCTTATAATAGAGTCAATACGTTTTCCCAGTTGTTTGTGGTAAAGTTAGGTGCCTCGGCTTATATTCGGGTTGGCTTATACTCTAGTATATACGGTACTCAAATTGTCCATACATGAAGAATGGGAAGGAAGACTTGTTTCACTCGTTCACCTTGTTCTGTATTGGTGTCTCCATTTAGCACTCTAAAATTGAAAATTGATTGCATGCCTGTTGTTTCCAGTACTGAAACACCCAAAATGATTCTCATTCTCTGTAGAACACCTGCAGTGCTGAAGCCTCGCTTTTCTTACAGCAGCTGTGATCATCGTACAGTCAAATTGTGTCGTTTTAGTTAACCATTAATAGGATCCAATTAAAGTGTGAAGAGCGCCGTGCCTTCCAATTAATCCCTTATCCGGTTTCCACATTATCTGTGTTCTCAGACCACAGAGTTCTGTGAGTCAGCCGACTTCTTTCCCCCAAAGGTCTGAAATATTCTGACCAGGAAGTAATATTTCCCATGTCATTACCGTGGCTTTAGAAGGCCACTGGTATCCTCACCTGTTATGTGACCACTTTATTATTAAAATGGCAATAAATCCGCTTGGTTTGGGCAGGTACAAGCAATAAGCAGCAGCTTACAGTGAAAATATTGCAACTTTTTTAAAGTCAAAAAGCACTGCTTAACTTTACCAAGGTAAAAAGTGTGTTTTCAGTGATTGGGTGTTTTTTTGCAAAATTATTGTAGTCTCTACGTGTTAAAAGGTAATTTTTGATTTTACATACTTTTTTTTTTACGCTAGAGATGTGTAGATTTCTGCTACATGCAAAGTTAGACAGAATCTCCAGACTTCCTGCAGTGGAACTTCAGTCATTTTTTCATCTCTCCCTCTATTACCGTATATACTCGAGTATAAGCCGAGTTTTTCCAGCACATTTTATTGTGCTGAAAATGCCCCCCCTCGGCTTATACTTGAGTCAAGCACTTTTCTGCAGCAGAGAATGACATTTTCCGAACTGACTTTGGGGCCCTGTATCTCAGGGCGACTTGGTGCTAGGAACCCCAAATTTGGTGTGCAAACCAAGTAAAACCAACACTACCAACACTACCAACACATCCAATGTGGTTCCTAGCACTAAGTGGCCCCGAGATACGGGGGCCCCAAATTCGGGTCGGAAAATGTCATTCTCTGCTGCAGAAAAGTGCTTGAGATTTTACGAACCGACTTTGGGGCCCCGTATCTCGGGGCCACTTGGTGATGGGAACCTCATCTTTGGATATATTGTAGTGCTTCCACTGCGTTTGCACACCAAGTGGCCCCAAGATACGGGGCCCCAAAGTCGGTCCGAACCAAAGCTACTGTAAGTGGAAAAGAGGGTCAACAATGCCCATTTGCAGCCTCACTGTGCCCATTTGCAGCCATAGGTCCCCCGAACTTCAAACTTTGTAGTTAAAGGTTCCTAGATGCCCCCTAGCTGCAGCCAAAATCCTGAAATGACATTGCTGCAGATGGACACAGTTGACCGACTTTGGGGCCCCGTATCTCGGGGCCACTTGGTGATAAGAACACCAAATTTGGCATACAAACCCAGTGGAACTTTTACTATAACATATCCAAATATGTGTTCCTATCATCAAGTGGCCCCAAGAAACGGGGGTCCCAAAGTTGGGTCAGAAAATTTCATTCTCTGTGCTTGACTCCAGTATAAGCCGAGGGGGGAATTTTCAGCACAAAAAAAAAAAAAAAATGTGCTGAAAAAACTCGGCTTGGATATGTTGTAGTGCTAGTCCCACTGAAAATGTCATTCTCTGCTGCAGAAAAGTGCTTGACATTTTCCGACCTGACTTTGGGGCCCCGTATCTCAGGGACACTTGGTGCTAGGAACCCCCAAATTTGATGTGTCAGTGGAACTAGCACTATAACATATCCAGATGGGGTCCCTAGCACCAAGTGACCCCGAGATACGGGGCCCCGAATTCGGTCAACTGTGTCCATCTGCAGTCATTTCGGGACCCTTTGGGTCCAGAGACCCCAAATTTTTTGGCTGCAGCTAGGGGGGCATCTAGGAACCCTTAACTACCAAGTTTGAAGTTTGGGGGACCTATGGCTGCAAATGGGCACAGTGAGGCTGCAAGTGGGCATTTCTCACCCTAGGCTTATACTCCAGTCAATAAGTTTTCCCATTTTTTTGTGGTAAAATTAGGTGCCTCGGCTTATATTCGGGTCTGCTTATACTCGAGTATATACGGTACTTTATAAAACTTGAAAGCTATCCATGTAACAATGAAGGGCAATGCAAATATTTACAGCATGTTGGTAAAGTTCACATTAGCTACAGTGCTGGTTATATGTTCCTCAGTTTGTTTTGTACTGGAAGGAGAGGCCCTGCGCCCCGGAGCAACAGCTCAGTAACTCACTCGGTGAGATTTTTTTTCCTAGAACAGTTAAAAGGCATAAGAATCACAAAAGAAATTAAAGCTTCCTCGACAGTCATTTGCTTAAAAATATACATCCAGGTTTTCAAATTATAATTTTTTTTTTTTTTATTTAGCAAAATTCAAAGATAACCCACAATCAAAAATTGTCCCTCTTTAGGGCCTGTGTAGACAGGCTTTGGCCTTGTGTTGATGGAATCAGTCTGAAATGCTTCTGCAATCATTACGAATTCATTGACAGGGTGAATTTACCCCCTACATTTATCCTCTTCTGACCTGCATTTGACCCATTCTAAGCAGGTTTTGCATTCCTATAGACTTGAATGGGAATGCAAAATACATCTGAAACAAAAGCCTGTCGACACAGGCTGGTAAAGAGAACCTGTCACTAGGCTATTTCAATACCAATCTGCCCATACCATTATACCGTATATACTCGAGTAGAAGTTTTTCAGCACGTTTTTTTGGTGCTGAAAATGCCCCCCTCGGCTTATACTGGAGTCCAGCACTTTTCTGTAGCAGAGAATATTTTCCGACCTGATTTTGGGGCCCCCGTATCTCGGGGTCACTTAGTGCTAGGAACCCCAAAGCACTAGCACCAAGTGGCCCCCGAGATACGGGGCACCAAAGTCGGTTTGGAAAATGTCGTTCTCTGCTGCAGAAAAGTGCTTGACATTTTCCGACCCGACTTTGGGGCCCCGTATCTCGGGGTTGTGCAAACCCAGTGGAACTAGCACTACCGCATATCCAAATTTGGGGTTCCTAGCCCCAAGTGGCCCCCGAGATACGGGGCACCAAATTCGCTTCGGAAAATGTCATTCTCTGCTGCAGAAAAGTGCTAGACTCGAGTATAAGCCGAGGGGGGTATTTTCAGCAGAAAAAAACGTGCTGAAAAAACTCGGCTTATACTCGAGTATATGTGGTAAAGAGCAAAAATTCTTAAATAAAAATTCCTGGCTAAACAAATCGAACTGTTCCAGTCTGGTCACATGATCTCCCCTGCGTCAGCAAGCAGCGGCTGCAGGAGAGAAGAGACACACTGCTCGACAATGGCCGATAATGCCTGGGGAGCAATGACAGCAGCCATAGGCTCCCATGGCCTATCTGTTGTTGGCAGTCCCTATTTCCCCCGGTAGCAAGAGGACAGAGGGGAGGTGGGTCACATGACCAGACCGGAGCAGCGTGAAAATAGGTAAGTATACAGATCTTTCTTACATAGGTTAGTCAGCATAGGTGTTGGGAGGGAGCATTTTTTTTTTTAGGAGTAGTAGGAATTCAACTTTTATAGACAAAAACTACAGGTCACATCTGTATCGCAACTTCTTTTTGGCGTAAAGTGGTGTTGCCACCCAAAAAATAAAAAAATTAAATAAAAAAAAATGTTTTACTCACCTCTAAATGCCTGTTGCTAGGGGGTCCCTCATAGTCTCCCACCTTCATTGCCTGGGCACTGACATCACTTCCCCTCTGCGCCGCACAGTCATCTGGGACCTGTCACGTGTTCCAGATGACTGAGCGTAGTATCACGGCGCGCGGCGCCGCTCGCACATTGGGTGCCCGGCTGTGAAGCCACAGCCGGGAGCCCACAGTAAGAATGCCGGCGCCGCTAGCGGAGGGGGGAACGAGGGGGGGGGGGGGGGGGCTTCGTTCCCCCGCATCACTGGACCCTGGGACAGGTAAGTGTCCGATTATTAAAAGTCAGAAGCTGCAGTATTTGTAGCTGCTGACTTTAAAAATTTTTTTTTTTAGGGGGCACTCCTCTTTAAGTCTTTGGTTTGATCCTTACCACACAAGTAAGCCTTTGCAAGGCAACACTTGAACCCCCCCCCCCCCCCCAACAGCTTTGTTCTTGTTAGGAGAATTCAAACTGTTGCTTGTGCAGTAGAGGAACTCTAGGCACATAATAAGATGCCTATTCAAACATTCCAGAGACATCTGTAGACAGCTGTGTTTACAGTCCCCCCCACCCCATGGTAAAAGCAGTTTGAATTTTCACCCTGAATTTTTCCCGATCGTGCAATGATCTCCTCCTGTATAATAAACTTCTGTATAAAGTGCAAACATCCTCATTTGTGGACCTCAGAAAAACTGAGTTGCGAGAGTTACAGAAGACTGAATTCAATGTTTAATTGGGTATCCACTGTAGTGCAGCCTGAAACCACCAAGTTCTTCCCTTTGAATATGGAAAAGATAAAAATTTTCATGTTCGATAAAAAAAAAAAAAAAAAAAAACGATTAATCGACTAATTTCGATTAATTATAAACGCACATACAGATCCAGCTACTTTTAGCTGATCTCCTCGCATTGCAACTCTGCATTAGTCAGTGGTAAACACTATATACAATCACCCGACACTAGTTAGTTTCCACAATCCATGATTTAACTTCACAGTTCACACAAATACGTTTTCAATTCAAACTGTAGCACTGACGTAATTTTTTTTCCACAGTAGCGTGACAATCCCTCCACCTCCGGTCTAACTAATCACTCTCACCTTATGGCATGGACCCCTGTGCAAACAGGTGGTCATGCAAGCGGGTATCAAAAGGGTTAACACGGACCATAAACTTCTCTCACGTCTCCTTAGATCTCAGCAAGGACGCCAGGTCATGGGTAGAAAAGAAAAGATCGAAGTGCTCACCGCTTAAGTATAAGATTTAATTTTTGTGTTCAAACAGAAACTACTCACATAAAGATGATAAAAACACAGCATGTAAAGCCGACAATCGTGTTAGTTCCATAGGGCAGCAGCGGGTGACGTCATGCATAGCTCCTCCCCCGTACGCGTTACGTTCAATCAGAACTTCAACGTCACCGGACTCCTCCCCCTTCCCTTCGTTAGCAGAAGGAGAGACTTGGGGAAGGAGGAAGAAGAGTACGGAGACATTGATGTCTGTGACGTCACCGGATCTCCGACAGAACTCCCTGAAGACCTGGAAGCCGGCGGAGAGGCGAGTACCGATCAAAATAATTTTGATCAAAAAAAATTAAAGAATAAAATTCGAGGAATTAATCTTTAATTTTCACAGCCCTAAAATTTTGTAATTTCCAGCATCCTTTAACCACTATGCGATCACCGGCTGTCTATTGAGGGCCAGGCGGCTCAGCTCTCAGGGCGGGAGGGCGTCCTATGACGCCCGGCCCTCTAGGGAGCGTGCGCGCGCCGCCGGCAGCGGCCGCGATGTCCGCCGGGCACCTACGATTGCCCGGTAACACAGCAGGACCGTGGATCTGTGTATGTAAAAACACAGATCCACGGTCCTGTCAGAGGAGAGGAGACCAATGGTGTGTTCTCATTACAGAGAAACACCGATCGGTCTCCTCCCCTTGTGAATCCCCTCCCCCTACAGTTAGAATCACTCCCAGGGAACATATTAACCCCGTCGGCGCCCCCTAGTGGTTAACCCCTTCCCTGCCAGTCACATTTATACAGTAATCAATGCATTTTTATAGCACGGATCGCTGTATAAATGTGAATGGTCCCAAAAATGTGTCAAAAGTGTCCGATATGTCTGCCGCAATATCGCAGTCACGATAAAAAAAAAAAATAAAAAATAAAAAAAAAAAATCACAGATCGCCACCATTACTAGTTAAAAAAAATAAAAATGCTATAAATCTATCCTCTATTTTGTAAACTTTTGTGCAAACCAATCAATATACACTTATTGCATTTTTTTTTAATTAAAAATATGTAGAAGAATACGTATCGGCCTAAACTGAGGAAAAAAATGTTTTTTTTATATATTTTTTGGGGATATTTAATATAGCAAAAAAGTTAAAAATTATTATTATTTTTTTTTTTTTTTTTTTAAACTTGTCACTTTTGTTTATAGCGCAAAAAATAAAAACCGCAGAGGTGATCAAATACCACCAAAAGAAAGCTCTATTAGTGGGGACAAAATGATAACAATTTCATCTGGGTACAGTGTTGTATGATCGCGCAATTGTCATTCAAAGTGTGACAGCGCTGAAAGCTGAAAAATGGCCTGGGCAGGAAGGGGGTGAAAATGTATTTTTAATGTAAAAAAATATATAATGAAGGTACACATAGCACAGATAAATAACTTGACCAAATGTCCACAGCAAAACATAGATGCTAAATTAACCTTTAAAAAAAAAAAAAAAAAGGGAAAAAAGCAGGGACGTTACGTCGGGTTGTCTGGAATGCAGAGGTCACGTCACCTCTATCTCTTCACGCCAAAACGGCTTGTTTTTTTTTTTTTGTTTTTTTAAAAGAAAGGTGCAGAAGTCATATTCTTTGAAAGTGCAAGGCACAAAGCGGCTCCAGGATTTTTCTCTTCATAGGATTACTTTAGCAGTGACAGATGTTGTGAAGTCATTTTTGTTATAGCGTTCCCATGGCAACCCTTCAGAAGATGGTTACTGGGCCTTGTGAGAAGACTAGACTACACAAGTCCTAATTGCATGGTTCTGTTATCAATGTTGTGACGAGCACAGAGTTAAACGAAAAGTAGTCAAGCGTCTGATAGCAATAAAAAATGCTTCATACTGATAGAAGACCAAAAAGGTAGAGAAAAGGACACAGATTTCCACCACACCAAGAGCTTCATGTGTTCTGCATTTTTCAGCAAATTAGGCCTCATGCACACGAGACGCTGTTAAACGCACGTTCAGAGGCAGTTGGACACTTTTTTCAACTGCCCCTGAACGCATGCAATGTTATCCTATGTGTCCATGTACACAGTCTCGTTTTTTTTCCCGTTTTTCTGCAGTTGCGTTTAACCTCGTTTTTCCAGAAGCAAAAAAAATGAGTTCAGATACTTTGCTTTTCAACGTTTCAGACGCAAAACGCGGCTAAGCCCCCATGCACGCAAGACGCAGACTCTGCTGAACGCATGTTTTAAAAAGAAGAAACCTGCGTTTAAAAACACGCGTTTTGCCGCGTTTTATTGCTGCGTTTGCGTCTATAAGCGTTTGTAAAGATAACATCATATAGACCCTCCCCAAGCTCAGAAAGCATGTATTATTAACTATTTCTGCCATTTTGATCAGAGTGAGCAGCAGCAGCAGAGAGAGCAGTTGTACACTTGCATTTGCCTCTTTCTGTGTTTTTTTTTTGGGAAATGGATCCCATATTGAATATAGGTCAGGAAATGCTCCTGATGTTGCTCTTGATGAGGCAGCAACGTCGTCGCAAATTGCGTGAGAGGTCCAGAGTCAGAGCTCGTCGATATTGGACCCATCCGTTGATGGCACAGCGAATGTCCGTTGGATATTTCACAAACATGGTGGGGGGTTGGGGCTGACTAGACATTGGTATGCAGGTTTTTCTTTGTGAAAAAAAAAAAAAAGACATTGCTATGCTTTGGTCAGACTAGGAGGAGTCACTGATTAGATTAGAAATTGGATGAAGGGTTGGGGCAAAGAAGTGGAGGCATTCCTCATTGTCTAAGCTACCTAAAAAAAATAGAGTTTTTTATGGCATGTTATCAGTGAGTATATATGCTCTATGAACTATCTAAAGTAATTACCGTATTTATCGGCGTATAACACGCACTTTTTCCCCCCTAAAGTCAGGGGAAAGTCATGGGTGAGTGTTATACGCCGATAACCCAAAAAAAAAAAATCAAACGGCGCAGAAAAACAGCGACTCAGGCTTTTCCGGCTCCGCTCGCAGTCCCGCCTCCCTCGCTTCCGAAACAGCAGGGAGGCGGGACTGTGAGCGGAGCCAAACAGACTGCTCAGGCTTTTCCGCTGGCGCTTGGCCTTTTCCTAGCGGCGCGGTCTTTCAAGGCGGCAAATTTAAATGTGGGAAGCTGCAAATCACACTGGGCAAGGCTGCAAATCACACTGGGCAAGGCTGCAAATCACACTGGGCAAGGCTGCAAATCACACTGGGCAAGGCTGCAAATCACACTGGGCAAGGCTGCAAATCACGCTGGCCAAGCTGCAAATCACGCTGGGCAAGCTGCAAATGACGCTTAAATGTAAGTGTTTTTTTCCCTAAACTTTCCTCCTAAAACTTTTTTTCCTTAAAATGCCCTCCTAAACTTGGGGTGCGTGTTATACGCCGATAAATACGGTACGACATTTTAAACCAATTTTTTTATTTTTTTAATGGTTTAGCATCATATTTATGAGTTTTCTGGTCCAAAAAATTGGGTTCCTTTAAAAACGCTTATAAACGCAAACGCAGCTAAACGTGAGTGCCGCGTTTAGCCATGTTTAGCGCCTGAAACGTGGAAAAGCAAAGTGTCTGAACCCATTTTTTTGCTTCTGGAAAAACGAGGTTAAACGCAACTGCATAAAAAAACGGGAAAAAAGGAGACTGTGTACATGGACACATAGGATAACATTGCATGCGTTCAGGGGCAGTTGAAAAAAGTGTCCAACTGCCTCTGAACGCGCATTTAACAGCGTCTCGTGTGCATGGGGCCTAATTTTCTAAAGAAAAAAAAACAAACAAACACAAATCTCGGTAAAAACGTGGCAAGCACGTCAAAAAGCACTGCAGAAACACTCAAAAGCAACATGCATAGATGTGAATCGAGCCTAAGTCTCTAGTACAAGGCCATACTAAAAATCTATGGATGGTAAGATCTTCGCAATCATCCAGGTAGTTGGCATTTTCTTCCATCTTTAGGTTCTCCAAATAAAAAAAACAAAAACACCAACAGGTTTATCTGATGAGGCAAGTTGTACAGCACTGTACCCACTGCAATCTATCAGAAAGAATATGGTCTAAAAGTACCGAAAATTGTAGCTTTGCGCTTAAATAAAGCTGAAAAATAATATATCATAAAGCCACTTTACATCTTTCGTCTCGCTCCAATCTCTATACAATGGCCGTTTTCAGCACAAAAACCGTCTTTGCATTGCAGAGTGGCAGCTAATCACTGAATATCAGAACGATAAGCGAAGGAGATCTGATATCTTAGAGAGAACAAGGAAGTCACTGTTTGTCTATGAAAAAAGAGCATCTATATAAGCAAAAAAAATAAAAAATAAAGCCAACCCTGCAGAGTATTCGCTTACTCATTTTTGAAAAGGCTATTTATAGGAGAGCCGAAGGTCTGCCAGGAAACGCTTCTACGCGTTCATTCTTCAATGTCATCGCCAAGGTATTGCCTGAATACAGCCTAGGGCAGATTAACTGTTGGGGGGGCATTAAACTTCTTACAACAATATAGAAGCAGGTTCACCTAAGCATTCAACTTGTGATGGTCCATGGAAAAAAAAAAAAAAATGGGAAAAATGGAAGAGTATTTGCAGACATACGATGTCAGTAACAAGTGTCGGCAGCATACAGGGATTGCATGGAATTTTACAAGGCGGATTTTGATTCATTGTAATGGAATTCAATACCCACGGCGAGGGCTGCTTAGAGAATGGAGAAGAGGAGGCTGAATCATATGAAGGGAGAATATGCCAACTGCACAGCTGTTCAACTGGTCAGGAATGAGAACATCATTATATCATAGGTGGGAACAGCTGGAGAGTAAAGTAGGGCTGCAACTAACGATTATTTTCATAATCGATTAATCGGATAACCTTAACCACTTTACATCCGCGCTATGGTCGAATGACGGCCACAGCACGGATGTGAATTCCCGGGAGGCCGTCATACGACATCCTCCCCTGTGCACGCTCCCTGCGTGTGCCGCGATCACCGAGTCACTGAGACTCGGGTGATCAGCGATCCGAGTAAGGGGCGGGTCCCGGCCCCTTACCATGTGATCAGCTGTCAGCCAATGACAGCTGATCACATGATGAAAACAAAAGCTCGATGATCGTTTTTTTTTTTTTTCTCCTCACGCTGACAGCGGAGGAGAAAAAAAAAAAAAAAGCCGATCACCGGCTCATTTTAAAAGGGACATCGGTCCCAAAAAGTCAGAGGCAATTATGCCTCATGTAATGCCCGCAAGTGCCACCTAAAAGTGCCACCTATCAGTGCCGCCTATCAGTGCCGGTCATGGCCCCTTACCATGTGATCAGCTGTCAGCCAATGACAGCTGATCCCATGATCAAAACAAAAAGCTCAGTGATCATTTTTTTTTTTCTCCTCACGCTGACAGCGCAGTAAGTAGTGCATATCCAGCATGGTCAAGGAGCAAAAATTCAAGCGGTAGTAAACTGCACTTTTCCCAAAAAAATTAAGAAAATAAAAAATGCCCCCGAGCGGCGCAATGTCACGGCTTCCATATTCAGCCGGTCTTCCTTCAAGGTTTGAGTCCTCCAGGCCGGCTGATTGCCTGCGCCACGATGGAGTCATGGCTGTCCCTTCAGAGTGCATGCGCCGTAACGTCATCGGCTGCGGTGTGAATATCTCCTAAACAGTGCAAGTTTAGGAGAGATTTACTCCCACTTTAAATAATGCAATCCTGTGAGTTTTTTACTTTAAATGTATATATAAATATACGCATATTTCTAAATTAATTTCCTAGCCCGGCACGCAGCCTTCTCCTTAGCCCGGCACGCAGCCTTCTCCTTAGCCCGGCACGCAGCCTTCTCCTTAGCCCGGCACGCAGCCTTCTCCTTAGCCCGGCACGCAGCCTTCTCCTTAGCCCCGGCACGCAGCCTTCTCCTTAGCCCCGGCACGCAGCCTTTTCCTTAGCCCGGCACGCAGCCTTCCCTAGTCCAGCACACAGTTAAAAACTTACAGCAGCCTAATCCGCCTCACTTGTGTGATAAAAAACTATATTTGGACAGAATGTTGAGTCAGTCATTTCCTCTTGGTGGCATTGCTAGCATTCTGAGAAGGACACTCATTTCCAGATAAGGGTTATTGGGAAAAATGCAGCAATACAAGTAGACCCTCAACTCACAAGTTCTTCAAATGCCTAAATAAATAAATAAAATAAAAAAGGGCTAAAATACCAAGATTAAAAAGGAAGAAGATGAAAGCATGTGTTGTACAGGCACCATCACCAGGAGATATGTTTCACCGCTCTACAATGCAGTGTAATCTAAATCATAAAGATAACAAAAAATTGCACAAGGACAATAAAAATCTACGCGCAACAGTGAAGTCAAAACAAGAACCCGCCATGGTGGACTGTTTGCTCTTGTATTCTGCCCATTTTACTGTCCTTGAAGAATATTTAAACTCAAGAACGAAAATGTAATACATTGCAGCTTACCAGTCCTTGGATTTGGTGGCTGCATTATCCACTCTTCGCTCTTTTTTATTTGCACCTAGTGATCCTGCCAGTACGGCTTCCTGTCCTAGAGGAACAACGCTCACTCTCTGTACTGTATCTATGGAGAACGGAGAACGGCTCGTCACCCGATTTAGACTACAAGCATACCCTCATTTCCATTAGATTGGGGGGTTGCTTTGTATTTAACCACTTAAGCCCCGGAACAATTTGCAGCCAAAGGACCAGGCCCCTTTTTGCGATTCGGCACTGCGTCGTTTTAACTGACAATTGCGCGGTCGTGCGACGTGGCTCCCAAAAAAAAATTGGCGTCCTTTTTTCCCCACAAATAGAGTGGTATTTGATTACCTCTGCGGTTTTTATTTTTTGCACTATAAACAAAAAAAGAGCGACAATTTAAAAAAAAAAAAAAAAAAATGCAATATTTTGTACTTTTTGCTATAATAAATATCCCCAAAAAATATATATAAAAAAAAAATGTTTTCCTCAGTTTAGGCCGATACGTATTCTTCTACATATTTTTGGTAAAAAAATTTATCGCAATTAGCGATTATTGATTGGTTTGCGCAAAAGTTATAGTGTTTACAAAATAGGGGATAGTTTTATAGCATTTTTATAATTTTTTTTTTTTTTTTTTTACTAGTAATGGCGGCGATCAGTGATTTTTATTGTGACTGCGACATTATGGCGAACACATCGGACATTTTTGACACATTTTTTGGGACCATTGTCATTTATACAGCAATCAGTGCTATTTAAATGGTCTGATTCCTGTGTAAATGACACTGGCAGTGAAGGGGTAAACCACTAGGGGGCGGGGAGGGGTTAAGTATGTCCTGTGTGCGTTTTTTTTTTTACTGTAGGGGGCGTGGCTTGGCATGTGACACCACTGATCGTCTTTCCCGATGACAGGGAACAGACGATCAGTGATAGTCTCACTAGGAAGCACGGGGAGAGGTTTGTTTACACAGACCTCTCCCCGTTCTTCAGCTCTGTGACCCGATCGCGGGACACCAGCGGCGATCGGGTCCGCGGGTCCCGCGGCCACGGAGCTCAGGACCGAGTCGCGAGCGCAGCGCGACCCACAGCTGGGCTCAAAGGGCAACGTACCTGTACATTGATGTGCCCAGCCTCCAAAAGAAAGGGAGAGAAAAACTGGGCAGTCTGCCAAGAATCACAACATACTTTATCAGTTGAACTTAAGTATAAAACATTGTAATAATTTGTCAATGGAATAGGCTGTGTGTGCAAGAGCCGGTTCACACGGGCACCGCGACTTCCAGCGCGACTTTGGGAGGCAACTTGGACACGACTGGAGTATGAATCTCAGCGCGACTTACAAACGTGACTTTAAGTCGTCCCCAGGCCAGGCAACTTAGGCCGTGGCCAATCACAGAATAATCAGCTCTCGAGGGGGAACTCCACACCAAATTTCAAATAAAAAAACGGCACGGGGGTCCCCCCAAAATCCATTCCAGACCCTTATCCGAGCATGCAGCTCGGCCGGTCAGGACTGGGGGTGGGGGGCGAGCGAGCGCCCCCTCCTGAACCATACCAGGCCGCATGCCCTCAACCTGGGGGGTGGGTGCTTTGGGGAAGGGGGGCGCCCTGACGTCAAGTCCCGGGGCATGCTGGGACTGTGGCGTCATAAGGGGCGGGGTCACCGTGTGACAGATTGGGAGAGGAAATTGTGGGTGAAGAGCTGCTATTTGAGCAGAAAACACTCGTAAAAAGCTGAAGTCAGGCATTTGTATAGAAGTCTATGGTGCCAAAAACACTTGTAATCTGCCAAAAAGAAGCTTGCGTACTTTTCTTTGAGCGAAAGGCATTTTGCTTCAGGCGACAGAACACTCAGGTGTGAACAGGGGTCATTGAAATTAATATACTGTATATACTCTAGTATAAGCCGACCCGAATATAAGCCGAGGCACCTAATTTTACCACAAAAAAGACTTATTGACTTGAGTATAAACCTAGGGTGAGAAATGCGCAGCTACTGTAAGTGGAAAAGAGGGTCAACAATGCCCATTTGCAGCCTCACTGTGCCCATTTGCAGCCATAGGTCCCCCGAACTTCAAACTATGTAGTTAAGGGTTCCTAGATGCCCCCTAGCTGCAACCAAAATTTGGGGTCTCTGGACCCAAAGGGTCCCGAAACGACATTGCTGCAGATGGACACGGTTGACCCACTTTGGGGCCCTGTATCTCGGGGGCCACTTGGTGCTAGGAACCCTTTGGAAATGTTGTAGTGCTAGTTCCACTGGGTCTACACTACACAAATTTGGGGTTCCTAGCACCAAGTGGCCCTGAGATACGGGGCCCCAAAGTCGGGTCGGAAAATGTAATTCTCTGCTGCAGAAAAGTGCTTGACTCCAGTATAAGCCGAGGGCGGCACTTTCAGCACAAAAAAAAAAAAAAAAGTGCTGCAAAACTCGGCTTATACTCGAGTATATACGGTAATTTGACTTGATAAGCGTTTTAGAGCTACAAGCTTCAAGCAGAAAAAAAAAAAAGTCGCTCAGGTGTGAACGGGGCCTAAAACCTGCCATATAAACAGCTCCATTTTTGAGCTGATCCCTGATGAAAGTTCAATGTGGAGCCAATTCGAACACTGACAGCCGAGCAGTGACTGCATCCAATCAGATGTGTTCTAATAGCCAGGCGTGCCAGCTGTCAGAATACAAGAGTCAGCAGAGGAGACTCCTATACCCATGCTTCTTAGCAAGGATAGAGGAATCCATTAGATTTCCCTCATTCAGCTCACAGACTAAGGCCCCTTTCACACTTGTGTGACTTCAAAGTCGCGCGATTTCAAGGAATGGCTGTGTAAGTGGCATCAAAATCGGACCAAAGTAGTGCAGGGACTACTTTGAAGTCGGAACGACTTGAAGTGGTACTAATATGAATGGCTGTCATTGGAAATCACGGGGAACGACTTGTCATGCTACTTTGCCGTCCCAAATCGTGGGACAAGTCGTAGAAGTGTGAAAGGGGCCTAAATAAGAGAAATGTGTGCGGGGAGCCTCGGTGGCCAGTGGAAGTAGGTGATCTTCTGCCACTTTTCTGGCAGTGGCGGCTGGTGTTCAAAATTTTTGGGGGGGGCGCAAACAAACAGCCTCACTGTGTCATCAAACGCTGCCACCGTGCCCCAAGTGCTGCCATTGTGCCCATTAAATGCTGCCACTGTGCTCCAAACGCTGCCACTGTGCTCCAAACGCTGCCACTGTGCTCCAAACGCTGCCACTGTGCTCCAAACGCTGCCACCGTGCCCCAAACGCTGCCACCGTGCCCCAAACGCTGCCACCGTGCCCCAAACGCTGCCACCGTGCCCCAAACGCTGCCACCGTGCCCCAAACGCTGCCACCGTGCCCCAAACGCTGCCACCGTGCCCCAAGTGCTGCCACTGTGCCCCAAGTGCTGCCACTGTGCCCCAAGTGCTGCCATTGTGCCTCAAACGCTGCCACCGTGCCCCAAACGCTGCCACCATGCCCCAAACGCTGCCACCATGCCCCAAACACTGTCACTGTGCCAATTAAATGCTGCCAATGTGCCCTCTGAGCTATCCTCATCGACCCAATATCTTCTCCCGCGCTCCTACTGTCTTCTGCAATGATTGGACGCCTATGACTTCAGCCAATCAGGTGACAGGTAACAGACCCGGCAACCTGATTGGCTGAGAGGCGGGTCTGCGTTAGAGAAGCGTTGTATTCGCTTCTCTAACACAATACTGTGTAAACAGCGAACGCACAGCATTGCGCCCGCTGTTTACACTTATGGAAGCCTATTAAAGCCCACCGCTCTAATCAGGACGCCTATTAGAGCTTACAGCTCTAATAGGGCGCTTCCAAAAACACCCCCCCCCCCCCCCCGCTGTAATTCAGATGCCCGGCGCCCGACAAGGGGCCAGACACCTGAATAGGGGGCGGCAGCGGTGACAATAGATAGATTCATGCAATGCATGAATCTATCTATTGGTGATAGAGCGGTGCAGGAGAGAGGGGGCGGCGCTCCTGCGCCCTCTATGCACGCACTGCCACTGTTCAAAGTCCCTTGCAGCCTTTGGAGGAACACTGGTGGGAAAAGGTTGGTCTGGACAATCCTAGGAGCCAACAGATCTATTCAAATCACAGCTACTTTTTGTTTTTTCTATTAACAATAATAACTTTGAAAGCAGCGCCTTTGTGGCTTTCTAAAAAGTTTTTTAGTGCTAAAGTGATTTCTGACCTATATTAAAACACAGTTCGTTATACATTGTTTTATTTTTATAGCCAGAACAAGGAAAAGTGACACAACAATGACTACCTCTCAATGACGCCAGTCAAGAGGAAAAAAAAACCCAACCTTTACTATGAGAAACAACCTTGTATAAGACACAAACCTTGTATAAGAGACACAAAAAACTTGTATAAGAGACACAAAAAACTTGTATAAGAGACACAAACCTTGTATAAGACACAAAAAAAAGCTAAAACTTTTTACATTTGAAAAATGGAGGGTCACCCCATAAAGAAACATTTCGATATCTCCAAATTAAAAACTTTTTCTCACCCTTCTTAAACACGAACACTCCCCTAAACAAAAAAAAATGGGCACTGACTGGCACCATCATTTACCAATAAAAGTCAGTGATGCCCAGCAATGCCACCCAGTGTCAGTGCCACCCAGCATTTCCTAGCAGTGCCACCCATCAGTGCCCATTCATGCCACATATCCGTGCCACCCATAAGTGCCCATCAATGCCATCATACGAGTGCCACACATCAGTGCTCAGCAGTGCCCCATACGAGTGCCACCTATCAGTGCCCGTCAGTGCAGCCACATCAGTGCTCAGCAGTGCCCAACCATGCCACCTATCCGTGCCACCCATAAGTACCCATCAGTGCTGCATACGAGTGCCACCTATCAGTGCCCGTCAGTGCTGCATACGAGTGCAGCCATATCAGTGCCCGTCAGTGCAGCCATATCAGTGCCCGTCAGTGCAGCCATATCAGTGCCCGTCAGTGCAGCCATATCAGTGCCCGTCAGTGCAGCCATATCAGTGCCCGTCAGTGCAGCCATATCAGTGCCCGTCATTGAAGAAGAAAACGTACTTATTTACAAAAAAAATTAACAGAAACAAAGAAATTTTCTTTTTTTTTTTTGCGCAAAAAATAAAAATGGCAGAGGTGATCAAATACCACCAAAATAAAGCTTGATTTGTGGGAACAAAATGATAAAAATTCTGTTTGTGTACAGTGTTGCATGACCGCGCAATTGTCATTCAAAGTGCGACAGCGCTGAAAGCTGAAAATTGGTCTGGGCAGGAAGGTGTCTAAGTGCCCGCCGGTATTGAAAGTGTTTAAGTTTTTAAATAAAAACCGCAGGGGCGATCAAATACCACCAAAAGAAAGCTCTATTTGGTCCGGGGCTGAAGTGGATATTATATGTTTTTGGTAAATCTAAAAGGAAAAATTGCATAATGTATGGCCAGCCTGTCTCTTCTGCATTAAAGTGATTTACCTGCCTGTCCATCCCTGTACAGTGCGCTGCGCATGCACAACTCACTGTAGATGTTGGGCAATGCCGAGTTGATTTGAACTCCCGCACATACACTGGAGTGATGTCATCCCGCTCTGGCAATTGATACCCAGAAACTGCCCACCAGAAGAGGTCAACGGCTGGTGGGGACACCACATCTCCGGAACGAAGGTGAGTATGGCTCCGCTTAAAAAACAAACAACAACAACAACAAAACAACAACCACATCTCCAGAACTAAGGTGAGTATGGCTCCGCTTAAAAAAAAAACAAAACAAACAAAAACAAAACAACAACAACCACATCTAAGAACTGGTAAGCGGCGATATATTACAGGTTGAATTGCGCTGTGACAAGTCGTAGAATTCTCGCTTTGTCACCCGTCGATGAAGACAAATCAGCATTTCAACTCGCTCTAAACTTTCCAGCCGCTCTCCTTACCCGACATCCCTTCAAGAAAGACATCAACACCAAACAAAACCAAATATTTTGGCCTCCCAAACTTCTTCTGCTGCAAATATTTACAATGACAACAAAAAGAGGAGCGGTGGAAGTGATGGGACTGAGATTCTTGAGGGGGGGGGGCAGTAATTGACAATCCAGCAGCTCATTCAGTTCCTGAATAGCCCTAATCCTAGACTCCGGGCCCCCACAAGGCATTCACTTTACACCCCCCCCCCCCCCCCCCCCTCCACCCCCCCCCCCCCCCCCCCCACGGCTGACATTGGAGCCCGCCTGCAACAAGTAACTGTCCATGAGGGTGACGTCACCTGAAAAAAGTCAATAGCCCTTTGTTATGACTTGGGAGCGAAGGAAGAGGGGGGGGGGGGGGTGAAGACCGGAGATCCCTGAATAAAATAAATAGGAATGGAGGAAGACTTCTAAAAACCAGAGAGAGCTGTGATTGGTGGGGGGGGGGGGGGGGGATCTACAAGGAGTGAGAGCGGAGAGGAGGGGGGGGGGGGGAGGCGCGGAGCTGTCTGCAGCCTACGTGGCATTTCCAGGAGGCAAAGGCAGGGGCGCTGCAGACTGGGGGCACATCCATCACCCCCATCAGGGCTATTAACCCCTGCCACCCTCTCTTTAACCCTTGCAACAACAACAAAAAAAAAAATGACTTTTGCATTCTCTTGCCAACTCAAACCATAGAAGGAAAAAAACAAAACAAAAAATATATAAATATATATTTTTAATTGATTAACCAAAGTGAAGCTGCAACCAATTCTTTCCAATAATAATAATAAAAAGAATTAAAAAAGGGAGTGACTACAACCCCAGATCACAAATGTACCCCCCAATCAGCAACAGGCTGCAATCAGGTGGCAGCTGCATTATTATTATGATGATGAGGAGTCATGTGACCAGGCCAGGCATACCGGGAGCCGGTGTCCCGCACTGTCCAGCTGGAATGCGGTGTCAGCGAAGCGTAGCGGTGCTCACCTGGGTGCGGTCGGTAGGGAAGCCGAGGCAGAGGGGGCACAGGAGGAGGAGGAGGTGGTGGTGGTGGTGGGGGGTGACGGGGTGAAGAAGACGCAAGGTCGCCCGGTGTCCGTCTTCCTGCGCCGTGGTGTCCCCGGTGGCCGCTGCAATCTCAGTGCGCAGCTCTTCCACTGCCGGGCTGCAGCGCCATGCTGGAATGCGGGGAGGTGCGCCTGCGCAGAAGGCGGCAGGGGCACAGGCGGCCCAGACGGCCCCGCCCACTGCTCTCCTCAGTGTGCTGGCAGAGAGATATGTGCCCCCCCTGCTAGGAAAATCCACACTGACCCCCTTCACTGTACAAATAGTTCCAGTGCATGGGAAAGCCACACAGCCCTGGCATTGTGTGCTCATTGGCAGACATACATTGCAGCCCCAGTCATCTTTCACAGAGGTGCCACTTCTCCCATCTCCACACACAAGATGCGGGATTGTCAGGCTCCCTCACTCACCCCACTTTGGTTTCTCAGACATGGTGGCTGCTGACGTATTCGGTGTTTTCCACAGACCTTCAGCCGTACAGTACTAAGGGCTTCTCTGCCTGGTTATTAAAGTCTATCGAAAGACCAAAACCTTTTATTTATGTAGCGCCGACACTTTCACAAGGTGTGCGCTATGTGTGGAAATTTCGTTTTTTCACCTCAGAACAGTAATGGGGTTCTGAGGGTTAATTGTACAGGTTAAAGCGGTGTTCCGGCCGAAATTATACTTTTTAAATAAAAATACCCCTATAATACACAAGCTTAATGTATTCTAGTAAAGTTAGTCTGTAAACCAAGGTCTGTTTTGTTAGTTTTTAGCAGTAGTTTGTTATTTTATAAACTTGCAGCAGGCCGTGGCCATCTTAAGTGTGGGCATCTGAAGCCAGACTGTATTTCTTCCTGGATCTCATCCTTGCTCTTTGCTACACGCTCAGTGCAGCATAAGCAGTGTAATAGGTTTCAGGTCAGGTTTCCATAGCAACGGCAGTGTCAGAGGAAGTTGCTGCCCCTTCCCAGGAGGCATTGCAAACAGGAAATGATGCGATGGGCCACGGCCAGGGAGGAGGAAGTGAAAAATGAATACAGCAGATATACAGTCTGTGCTGAAAAAAAAATAAAAAAAATATCCAATTTGTTTACAGTGCACAGTTTAGTGAGGGATGCTGAAGAGTTGTAAAAGTGGGTGGAACTCCACTTTAACTTTGGCATCAGTTTGGCTGGGCTGTACCAGGGTTCTGCCTGGTCATGGGTACAGTGAGGTACACATGACAGGCCCAGAACCAGGCCTGGTTGGACGTCTTGGGTATCAGTCTTCCCCGGAGCCAATCAGTGGGTGCGTCTGGCCCACGCTGAGGAGTCTGGGGAAGGGTACTTAAAGTGGGGTGCTCCCTAAAACATTTTTTTTTTTAAAAGTCAGCAGCTACAAATACTGCAGCTGCTGACTTTTAATAATCGGACACTTACCTGTCCCAGGGTCCAGCGATGCGGGGGGACGAAGCCCCCCCTCGTTCCCCGCTCCGCTCGCGGCGCCGGCATTCTTACTGTGGGCACAGCCGGGCACCCACTGCGCATGCGCGAGCGGCGCTGCGTGCCGTGATACCACACTCAGTCATCTGGGACACGTAACAGGTCCCAGATGACTGTGCGGCGCCGAGGGGAAGTGATGTCAGTGCCCGGGCATTTAGAAGTGAGTAAAAAAAAATTTTTTTCCCAATTATTTTATGATTTTTTTTATGATTTTTTAAGCAATTTTTTATTTTTTTTTGGTGGAAACACCACTTTAAAGAGGTGTATCCCTTAAGAAAAAAAAATTAAAGTCAGCAGCTACAAAAACTGCAGCTGCTGACTTTTAATAATCGGACACTTACCTGTTCCAGGGTTCAGCTATGCGGGGGAACAAAGCCCCCCCCCCTCGTTCCCCTCTCCGCTCGCGGCGCCGGCATTTTTACTGTGGGCACACACTGAAGCCACAGCCGGGCACCCACTGCGCATGCGCGAGCAGCACCGTGCGCCGTGATACTACGCTCAGTCACCTGGGACACGTGACATATCCCAGATGACTGTGCGGCGCCCAAGGGGAAGTGATGTCAGTGCCCGGGCACTGAAGGTGGCAGACTACTAGGGACCCCCTAGCAACAGGCTTTTAGAGGTGAGTAAAAAAAATTATTTTTCCAATTATTTTTTTTTTTATGTTTTGTAAGCTATTTTTTTTTTCTGGTGGAAACAAATACTGCAGCTGCTGACTTTTAATAATCGGACACTTAACTGTCCCAGGGTCCAGCGATGCGGGGGGGTCGAAGCTCCGCTAGCCCCCCCGATCCGCTCGGCGGCACCGGCATTGCAACTGTGGGCACCCGGCTGTGGCTTTACAGCTGGGCACCCACTGCGCATGCGCGAGCGGCGCCGCGCGCCATGATTGGCCGCACAGTCATCTGGGACACGTGACAGGTCCCAGATGACTGGGGAGCCCTTCCTGCGCCGAGGGGAAGTGATGTCACCAGCCGAGACTACCTCCTGAAAACGCCAATGACAGCTGATCACATGATCAAAATCGGTGATCGTTTTTTTTTTTTTTCTCCTCACACTGACAGCGGAGGAGAAAAAAAAAAAGCTGATCACCGGCTTATCTTAAAGGGACATCGGTCCAGAAAAGGAAGAGGGAATTATGCCTCATGTATGCCACCTATCAATGCCCACAAGTGCCACCTATCAATGCCCACAAGTGCCACCTATCAATGCCCACAAGTGTCGCCAATCAGTGCCACCTAAAAGTGCTGCCTATCAGTGTAACCCATCAGTGCCCATCACTGACACCCATCAGTGCCCATCACTGCCACCTATCGGTGCCCATCACTGCCACCTCATCAGCGTAAATCAATGACGGACAAAAATTACCCATTTTTAATTTTTATAACAAAAAAAATCTGGATTTTTACATTTTTTTAACAAAACATAAAAATCGCAGAGGTGATCAAAGACCACCAAAAGAATTTTGGGAGGAGAAATTGATAAAAATTTCATCTGGGTACAGCGTTGTGTGACCGCGCAATTGTCGTTCAAAATGCGACAGCGCTGAAAAGCTGAAAATTGGTCTGGATAGGAGGGGGGGTTTAAGTGCCCAGTAAGCAAGTGGTTAATGAATTAATCAGATTTTCTGAGAGACTGATACATTTTTTTTTTTTAATTTTGCAAGATTACCATATCATTTTGATGTTAATTTAGAAACAATAGGCAATTTTTTTTTTTTTCATTTTGGATAGAGTAGGGGAGGGTTATCGCATGACAATGAGGAAGCTGATACAATCTGACAGGAAGACTCAATAAACGACCAGAGCGTCATCGTAGTTGCCGGACCTTGTAGTTTTCCATTCACAGAGGACTATGAATGAGTGACGCGTCTGGGTGGGCAGCTTTATTGTGAGTACTTTATTTTTCAGTGTGTATTGAGACCTTTTGAGATAATCCAGAGTAGGTGGACTATGGCAAACATCTTCTGGAACTAGATTTAACTTGGACTGGGGCATTTAAGCAGATAGTGAGTTATCTCAGAGTAGATTTACTCATTGTTAAAGCGGGACGGTACCTGAAATTTTTTTTTTTTAAAAGCCAGCAGCTACAAATACTGCAGCTGCTGACTTTTAAAATATGGACACTTACCTGTCACAGGTTCCAGCGATGTCGGCAGCAGAGGCCGATCGATCGCTCGGCTCTCTGCTGCTGCCAGCGCTATTCTCGGTGAGGGAATCAGGAAGTGGCTTCACTTCCCGGTTCCCTACTGCGCATGCGCGAGTCGCGCGGCGCAATGAGAATCGTCAGCGCTGTCTGCCGGGACACGTGTGTGTCCCAGCAGACAGCGCGCCGGGACAGGAAGCTGCGTAAACTCCCGTGGGAGTTTATGCCCAGAAGTGGGTGCAGATACCTGTCTTAGACAGGTATCTGCACCCCCCTCCCCCTGAAAGGTGCCAAATGTGACACTGGAGGGGGGGAGTGTTCCGAAAAGCGGGAGTTCCACTTTAGGGTGGAATCCCGCTTTAAGTACTTTGAAGAAATACTCTAGTTCAGGTTATAAAACTCACCTCCACACAAATCGAACATTCTTTGAGTTAAGGTGGGTACACACTATAATCCCCCATGTGGAAATTCCGACCACAAAATCCGTCGGATTTTTTCTGACGGATTTTGTCCGACACTGGTGTTGCATACACACGGTCGGACAAAGTTGTCGGAAAATCCGATCATCCTGAACGTGGTGACGTTCGTTGCGTACGACGGGACTACGTAGAGGCTAGTAGCCAATAACTTTGATCTTGTAATGTGATCTGAGCATGCGTGGCACTTTGTCCGTCGGAATTCTCTACACACGATTGTAAAAAGTCCGATAGGACTTTGTTGTCGGAAAATTTGAGAGCAGGAGATAAAACTTTTTCCGTTGGAAATTCCGACGGAAAAAGTCCGGTGGAGCCCACACACGGTCGGAATTTCCGACAACATGGTCTGATAGGACATTTTCCGTCGGAAAATCCGACCGTGTGTACGGGGCATTAGAAAATCAGGTGGACGATGGCCGGTTTTCCTCGTTGTTTCACAGCTAGTCAGGAAGGAGGAAGGAACTAATGTACGAAATTTCTCTTACGACAAAGGCTTTTTTTATTGTTTCTGATCATTTCTTATGTGACTTTTCTTGTACAAAAACAGTACACATTAAATTGTTCAATGTCTGTTCACGTACGGGAAAAGTTTGTTCATTCGGAAATTTATGTTTTCAAAGTCTGAATCGGATGTTGAAAGCTATGTACACATTATACCAAAATGGAATGATCGTGCCTTGTACGGAATTTTTCTTCTGTAGCGACGACACTTTTGCAAGGTGTCCGCTATGTGTAAATTTAGTTCTTTTTCTCTCAGAACAGTAATGGGTTCTGAGGGTTAATTGTGTAGGTTTAACTTTGGCATCAGTTTGGCTGGGCTGTGTTGGGGTTCTGCCTGGTCATGTGTACTCTTAGGTGCACATGACAGGCCCAGAACCAGGCCTGGTTGGACGTTTTGGGTATCAACATTCCCCGGAGCCAATCCTCGGGTGCGTCTGGCCCCGCTGAGGAGTCTGGGGAAGGGTACTTAAGATGGTGGAGTCACGTGTTCGGGGTTCGTTCGGCCGGAGCTGCCTGTTCCTGAATCTGGACTGGGGTAGCCCCGCGAGGGGTCCCGGTCACGGAGCGAAGGACGCCCCGCAACATGGTCAGCTTGACAAGCCCCACAGACCTGCATTGTCTGGGGCAGGGATCCATCTGTTCCCGAGTCCCGGAATCGGCTGGTCCGGGGCGCAGTAACTGAGGGAGGATTCAAGGCGTCCGGGTGTGCTCTCAACTTGGAGGGGCATCGCAGGTCGTGTAAGCGACTGGGGGAGGACTCTTCGGAGGAGGGCCAACAAGCTGGCATCCCAAGAAGTGCCTGGTTGCTGGGTTGTCAAGGACACTGACAAATCTGCGCTTTCCCAGTACTGCCAAGGAGACAGAGAACGTTCCAGGTACTGAGGAAAGGTTCCTGTTTACTTCTGATTGCTACCTTAATTGAAGGTCAGAGACTTTGCAAGTTCCGAATTCAAGTGCTGACTGCCATAATCTCTGGCTACAGATTTGTTCTGCTTTGAAGCTGTGAGTGGCTACTCTCTGGGTTTGCATCATGGACTTCCTAGTAGTCAGCAGTTCAAGGTGCCCGAGTTTCTTCACCCTTGCCCTCTGTTCCAATATGAGACTGTGTCTGTTGGATGTTACCCCCTGCAAATAAAAACCTTTTTAAAGGACTTTTATGGTGTCAGCGTCCAAAGTTGTTGGGTACTAACTCTGGGAACCCTTAGACCTGGAGGAACAAGCCAAGCGGAGGAAACCGGTAAGCCCAAAAGTTAAGGCTTCGAGGGTTATGGCCGCTACACTTTGGGCGGCACAGTGGTGTAGTAGTTAGCACTCTCACCTAGCAGTAAGAAGGGTCACTGGTTCAAATCCCAACCACGACACCATCTGCCTGGAGTTTGCATGTTCTACCTGTGCCTGCGTGGGTTTCCTCCAGGTACTCCGGTTTCCTCCCACAATCCAAAGACATGCAGGTAGGTTAATTGGCTTCTGTCGAAAAAAAAAAAAATTGGCCATAGTATATGAATGGGGACCTTGGATTGTGGGCTCCTTGAGGGTAGGGACTGATGTGAGTGTGCAATGTACAAGCATAGGGACAATTGTAGACACTCAATCAGGTTGAACTGGATGGACTGGTGTCTTTATTCAACCTTACTAACTATGAAACTTCCAAGTTCTAATAGTGTGTACCCTTCTAGTGTTTAGCTTTAGCTTATGTTTTATATTGCTTTACTCACTAAAAAGGAGATAGGGGGCGGAATATCTCTCAAAGTGGGGCCTTTATGTCTTAGCAGATTTTCCTGGGAGAGAACCGTGTTGGAGATTGTTATGTTGATTTGGATTAAGAGTGAGATTTTTGTCCCCTATAGAGTAATATATCCTTTCTAAAGAGTCTCTATGCTCCCCCCGTGAGTATCAAGCCACATTGTTTTGTAAATTCATGAATTGACAGTAATATTTTAAATATTAAAAAATTAAAATTCCCTCTCAAGGTAGGGTATTCCTGGTGACATCCTTGACTAAACATGGACATGACAATCTTTGGGCAATGATGTCACAAGGGTATCTGTCATTCGTGGTGAGTCTCCATCGGGAGCAGACACGTCAGTGGGTTGGCATGTTTTTTGCTTCGCCATGTGTCAGACGTCATTAATTATAATCAATGTGTATCTGTATTTTAGGCCATAGTGGGTTTTGATGCGTCACCCCATTCTACTAGGGACATACCCAAATCGACAGTTCCACTTAAGACTTGCCCGTCTTCTACATCGACAATTTGGGTGCTGGCCATTGTAGTCCATCGCCACTCCCCATCAGAAATATGAAAAATGTATCAGCCACATTCAACTCTTAGTTCCTTTTGTATTTATTGATTAACCCCTTTAATACCGGGGGGCACTTATACACCTTCCTGCTCAGACCAATTCTCAGCTTTCAGCGCTGTCGCACTTTGAATGACAATTGCGCGGTCATGCTACACTGTACCCGAACTAAGTTTTTATTATTTTGTTCCCACAAATAGAGCTTTCTTTTGGTGGTATTTTTATCACCTCTGGGATTTTTACTTTCTGCTAAACAAATAATTTTTTTTGGAAAAAAATATGTTTTTTTTTGTTTCAGTTTCAAAACTTTGTAAATACGTATAATAAGTTTTTCCTTCACTGGTGGGCACTGATGGGGCTGCACTGACGGGCACTGATAAGGTGGCACTGATGGGCACAGATGAGGTGGCACCAATGAAGTGGCACTGATGAGGTGGCATTGATGGGCACTGATAGGAAGCACCGATGGGCACTGATAGGCGGCACTGATGGGCACTGATAGGTGGCACTGATGGGCGACACGGATGGGCACTGATAGGTGGCACAAATTGGCACTGATAGGTGGCATGGATTGGCATGGATAGGCGGCATGGATGGGCATGGATAGGCGGCACGGATGGGCACTGATAGGCGGCATTGCAGTGTAATGTATTGTACTTATGGATGCCAATCAGTGCCAAACAATAATGCATGCCAATCAGTGATGCCCATTGTGGGCACTGATTGGCATCCATTGTGGGCACTGATTGGCATCCATTGTGGGCACTGACTGGGATCCCTGGTGGTCTAGGGTGGCATACCTGGTGCTGGGCTTCCCTGGTGGTCTGGTGGCGTCCCTGGTGGTCCAGTGTGGGCATCCTCGGGGGGGGCTGTGCTGATAATTGATCAGCATAGACCCCCCCCCTGTCAGAGGAGCAGCCGATCGGCTCTCTTCTACTCGCGTCTGACAGACGCGGGTGAGGAAAAGCCGATCAACGGCATTTCCTATTTACACTGTGATCAGCTGTGATTGGACATGGCTGATCACGCGGTAAAGAGTCTCTGTCGGAAACTCTTTACCGAGATCGTTGTTGCGGGGTGTCAGACTGACACCCCGCAACAACGATCGCTGTGAGGCGCGCCCCCGGGGGCGCGCAGCTGCTCAAAATCCTGATCATGTCCTATGACGTGAGGTCAGGATTTTGAAACCACTTTGCCGCCGTCATTCTGCTATATGGCGGGCGGCAAGTGTTTAACAACAAAGTAACTGCATGCAACAATGACTTTATCTGGAAACCAGCCATTGACGCGTTTCACCACCCCTGCCTTGCTCACAAGGATAGGGGGGGTTATCCCTATCCTTTTCTATCATTGTGAGCAAGCCAGGTGTGGCAAAATGCATCAATGAAGGTTGGTTCCCAGGTGGAGGCATTGATGTTAGCAGGCACTTTGTTGACAACTAATAAATATGGCAAGGGCAGAGTGGAGTGCAACTGATACATTTTTTCATACCCCATTCTACTGTTAGCCCCCGTACACACGGTCGGAAATTTCTGACCACAAAATCCGTTGGATTTTTTCCAACGGATTTTGTTCCGAAACTTGTGTTGCATACACACAGTCGGACAAAGTTGACGGAAAATCCGATCATTGGTGACGTTCGTTGCGTACGACGGAACTACGTAGAGGCTAGCAGCCAATAGCTTTGGTCTCGTAATCTGATCTGAGCATGCGTGGCACTTTGTCCGTCGGAATTCTCGACACACGATCGGAAAAAGTCAGATTGGATTTTATTGTCTGAAAATTTGAGATTCTGCTCTCCAACGGAAAAAGCCCGCTAGAGCCCACACACGATCGGATTTTCCGACAACATAATCCGATCGGACTTTTTGTGTACGGGGCATAACACTTAGTAAATCTGATTAATTGGCAAAGCCCGTTACCACCTTCAGGGGTACCCCAACTCCACCAAGAGGTACTGGCACATACCTACAACAGCCTTGCTATTGCCACCACTCTGCCAGAATGCTGGACAGCTCTAGTTATACAAAGCCCCAGCTATATTTGACCTCGTTCAACCCCCTTTAGTTACATTGTAGTTATAGTGGGGATTTTAGCAGACTTTATACTCTTTTTTATTTTTTCTGGCAAAGCTATCAGTGAATGGATGCTTAGTTACTTATTGCAGTTGAACACGCAGGATCTTGGAGAGGTCCCATACTGTGTGGATCTGAGTCAGTAGTTATAAGCACTTTAAAATTGTTCAGGTGCATCCATTGTAATGCATATGGGAGTAAAAAACGCACTTCCAAATAAAAAGTGAAAATTAAAAGTGAAAATTAAAATAAACAGCAGCAACTCAAATGTGTGATATCACAAAAAAAAAAACAACATAAGCTAGAACAGAGTCACGCGCAACTAATATGTGTAACATAAATATCTACTGATAAAAAGTCCTCCCAAGGTGTACAGCATCAAATATCTGGTAGTAAACAGTCCTCCTTATTGCAGAAGAGAAATATAAAAGCATATACAGCATAAAACATCTGATGCTACACAGTCCTCCTTATTGGATGAAGAGTGAGGTAAAGAACAGGGTGATAGATAAGCAAGAGTGTCAAAATCTTGAACTTTAATGCCGCGTACACACGGTCGGAATTCCGACGGAATTTCGCTCAAACTGTCTTGCCTACACACAGTCAGTAACACAGCGGCATAAAACACGTTCGACGGCACTATAAAAGGGAAGTCTAATGCTTCTGAGCATGCGTCGAATAGTTTCCGAGCATGCGTTGGAATTTTGCGCGTCGGAATTGCATACACACGATCGGAAAATCCGATAGAAAGGTTTTCAGTTGGAAAAATTAAGAACAGGATGAAAAGCTCCCATCGGACTGTCTCCATTGGAAATTCCGACCGCGTGTACGCGGCATTAGAGCCGGTTCACACAGGGGCGACTTGTCAGGCGACTTAGCTGGCTGACAAGTCGCGTCCCGTTCTGTACAATGGATCCATTCTAATAGGAGCGACACAAGTCGCTCCGACTTAGAAAAAGGTTCCTGTACTGCTTTTGGGGCGACTTCAGGCAACTTCAGGCGACTTCAGGCAGTCGCGCTGCAAGTCGTGCTGCCTCAGTGTGAACCGACCCTAAGGGATCTGGCATATGATGGTGCCCAGGCCTAGCAGCCAATTGCTATGTCCAAGCAGGGCCATCTTTTCCACTGGGCACACTGGGCAGTTGCCCGGGGGCCCCACCTGCCCAGCGACCAGTGGCGTCGAAATCCTAGCTCTGTCCCCTAAACTTTCTATTTCCTGTGTCCCCATGGCCTGCGCTCCAGCCACCATATTTAGTTTTTGGCTGCCCCTGTGATTGGGCGAATGGGGTCATGTGCGGCTTTCCTCTTCCACCTACAGCTCAGCGCTGACGTCATTGTCGCGCACCGGACTCCTTCGGCTCAGCTCGGCTCCCCTGGTCCTCCGCTTTCAAGAGACCCCTCGGACCCCAGCTTGCCCTAGATTGGTCCCACGTCCTCCTGCACCGCAGGTACCACCATCTACTAGACTCTGCCCATAGCCTGCAGCCATCGGGCACTACATTTCCAGACAGGGATTCCATCCTCCCCAGCATGGTCGCTGGTGCCCTTCCATGATCCATCAGCGAACCTTCTGGCTGTTGGATACCTCTCCATGCATGTAGGCGTCCAGTTGTCAGTGTAGTGTAGTGTGTATTGCAGTGGTCAGTGTAGTGTGTATTGCAGTGGTCAGTGTAGTGTGTATTGCAGTGGTCAGTGTAGTGTGTAGTGTAGTGGATATTGTAGTGGACAATGTAGTGTAGTGGGTATTATAGTGGACAGTGTAGTGTAATGGTCAATGTACTGGTCAGTATAGGATAAGGTGACCCGATTTTTTGAATGAAATCCGGGGACATATTTTTTTTACTAGTAATGGCGGCAATTAGCGACTCTCTGCCCGTCGCCACTGCTGCCCGCCTCACAGCCTGTCAAGTCTTACTCTCCGGGCCCTGGCTACTACTGGGTGGGGAGTGGAGGAAGATCCCTCCTGCCAGGGAAGGAAAGGAGATGGGCAGGTGGCTGGCCGGGACTTGAGCCAAGGCAGAAGAACATGCAAGCAGGAGCGGAATGGGCATGCAACCGAAACTGAAGAAATATTCTCTCTGCTCCGACCAGCACATGATCATCAGAAAGGGGTACAGATAATGAAAAAAATACACCCCCACCCCCTAAGCTAGTAGGAGCAGCAGGGGGGGGGGGGGGGTGTAATTCAGATTTTTTTCTTTTAATTCTGCACTGACTGTCTTTGAAATTGCCCCAGCCACTGTTGAAATCCAATACGGGGACAAAACTGGGGACAGACTTGGTTCGGGGACAGTGTCCTCAATCCGGGGACTGTCCCCGGAAACCGGGGATGTCTGGTCACCCTAGTATAGGAACAGTGGCGGCTGGTGCTCAAAATTTTTGGGGGGCGCAAACAAACAGCCTCACTGTGCCATCAAACGCTGCCACTGTGCCCATTAAACGCTGCCACTGTGCCATTAAACGCTGCCACTGTGCCCATTAAATGCTGCCACTGTGCCCATCAAACGCTGCCACTGTGCCCCAAGTGCTGCCACTGTGCCCCAAGTGCTGCCACTGTGCCCCAAGTTCTGCCATTGTGCCCCAAGTGCTGCCACTGTGCTCCAAACGCTGCCACTGTGCCCCTTAAGTGCTGCCACTGTACCCCTTAAGTGCTGCCACTGTGCCCCTTAAGTGCTGCCACTGTGCCCCTCAAGTGCTGCCACTGTGCCCCCTCAAGTGCTGCCACTGTGCCCCTCAAGTGCTGCCACTGTGCCCCCTGCCTGCCCTCTGCACTTACCTTGTCCCGGTGTGCAGCTGGTGACGGCGTCAGGCGACGAGCGGTGTCTCCGTCGGATGTCTTCTCCCGCGCTCCTCCTGTCTTCTGCTATGATTGGACGTCCAATCACAGCGCCTGTGACTTCAGCCAATCAGGTGACAGGTAACAGACCTGGCAACCTGATTGGTTGAGAGGCGGGTCTGTGTTAGGGAAGCGATGTATTCGCTTCTCTAACACAATACTGTGTAATCAGCGAACGCACAGCATTGCGCCCGCTGTTTACACTTAGGGAAGCCTATTAGAGCCCACCGCTCTAATAAGGTCCCCTATTAGAGCTTACAGCTGTAATAGGGGCGCTTCCCCTATTCCCCCCCGCTTCCCCCCCCCCCCCCGCTGTAATTCAGATGCCCGGCGCCCGATCAGGGCCGGACACCTGAATAGGGGGCGGCAGCGGTGACAATAGATAGATTCATGCAATGCATGAATCTATCTATTGGTGATAGAGCGGTGCAGGAGAGGGGGGGCGGCGCTCCTGCGCCCTCTATGCACGCACCGCCACTGTATAGGAATCAGGTTAGTCAGTGTAGTGGACAGGTAGGTAAGTGTAGTGGTCAGTGTAGGAATCATGTAGGTCAGTGTAGTGGTCAGTATAGATAATTTGCATTTTTATTCTCGTGCGTGATTGTGTAGACAGGGCCTCAGTGCACTGTATTGACGGGGGGCCTATAATGTTTTTAAGATGGCCCTGTGTCCAAGCACTGTCACCTGACTGTCATATGACATCAATTGGACTCAATGAGGGCAAGAAAGAATGTTTTAACAAACTATTTTTCTGTAGACATTTGAATGAAAATCTAACCGTGTATGGCCGTCTTAAGAGCCGGCTGCAAAGGAGCAAGTAGTGCAGGTAAATTTAGTATATGGCTGCATCCTTCTATGCTAGGAAAGCAATTCTCATGCAGTGGAACCAAACCCTACCCCCCACCAAACAACTATGGATGACCTTAATTAATAATGCCCTACCCCTCTACAAACTCACTTATCTAGGTAGGAACTGTCCAACTAAATTTGAAAAGATCTGGGCCCCCTGGGTATCGGCAAGGGAGCTGACCCTAAACTAAGAGCACAAAGAGACTCCGACTCTGACGGATGACAGAAACTGGTCCATGTAATCCTTCTAATACCTTCTCTGAAGGGCAGATGAACAGCTAGGACTACCGTACCAACCCGGTCTGTCCCCCCCCCCCCCCCCCCAAGGGACATAAAAGGTGTAATCTATCTGCTTAACTATTAACAGGATGGTAATGGGAAATATACCGAAATTACCGTATTTGTCTTTGTTTCCTGGTCTGTAAAATGTAATATATGTACAAATGTCTTATCCGAAATGTCTGTATGATATGCTGAAAAAGCTGATGTTCTGTTTTGTTTTTTTTCTGATCTATGACAAATAAATAAACTTTATGTTAAAAAAAAAAAAATTTAGTATATGGCGGTTGGCGAATGCCCTTTATGGATCCTCTGTCACCTTAACCACTTCAATACCCGCGTATAGTCATATGACGCCCACAAGGTGGATCTACCATCCTGGGTGGGCGTCATATGACGTCCTCGGATTCCCGGCCGCCGGCGGCGCGCGCGCGCGCCCGCGGCATCGCTCGGGACCCGGTGCGAGTGCCCGGCGGCCGCGATGTCCGCCGGGCACCCGCGATTGCCCGTTAAAACAACGGGACCGGGCGGGACCGTGGAGCTGTGTGTGTAAACACACAGCTCCACGTCCTGTCAGCGGGGAGGAGACCGATCATGTGTTCCCAGTACAGAGGATCACATGATCGGTCTCCTCCCCTTAAGTCCCCTCCCCCTACAGTTAGAATCACTCCTATTAGGGACACACATTAACCCCTCCAGCGCCCTCTAGTGTTAACCCCTTCCCTGACAGTCATTTACACAGTAATCATTGCAATTTTATAGCAACGATCGCTGTGTAAATGTGAATGGTCCCAAAAATGTGTCAAAAGTGTCCGAAGTGTCCGCCGCAATGTCGCAGTCACGAAAAAAAAATCGCAAATCGCCGCCATTACTAGTAAAAAAAAAAAAAAAAAAAAAATTCAATAAATCTATCCCCTATTTTGTAGACGCTATAACTTTTGCGCAAACCGATCAATAAATGCTTATTGCGATTTTTTTTACCAAAAATATGTAGAAGAATACGTATCGGCCTAAACTGAGGAAAAAAATTTTTTTTTTTTTAAAAATGGGATATTTATTATAGCAAAAAGTAAAAAAATATTGTGTTTTTTTTTCAAAATTGTCGCTCTTCTTTTGTTTATAGCGCAAAAAATAAAAACCGCAGGGGCGATCAAATACCACCAAAAGAAAGCTCTATTTGTGGGAAAAAAAGGACGTCAATTTTGTTTGGGTGTAACGTCGCACGACCGCGCAATTGTTAGTTAAAGCGACGCAGTGCCGAATCGCAAAAAGTGCTCTGGTAAGGAAGGGTGTTTAAAAGCCCTGTATTGAAGCGGTTAAGCCCCATACACACGCTCGGATTATCCGAGGACGAGGTCCGTCGTACTTTGTCCGATGTTGGTTTTGCGTACACACGGTCGGACAAAGTTGTCGGAAAATCCGATCATTCTGAACGTGGTGACGTTTGTTGCCTACGACGGGACTACGTAGAGGCTAGTAGCCAATAGCCTTGGTCTTGTAATGTGATCTGAGCATGCGTAGCACTTTGTCCGTCGGAATTCGCTACACACGATCGGATTTGGTGTGATCGGACTTTGTTGTCAAAAAATCTATCCAGCAGGAGATAGGACTTTGTCTGTTGGACAATCCGATGGAAACTGTCCGATGGTGCCTACACACGGTCGGAATTTCCGACAACATTGTCTGGTAGGACAGAATCCATCGGAAAATCCGACCGTGTGTATGGGGCTTTACTCTGCATGAGCAAAGTGACAGTGTCTCCTTTAAAAATCCTCTATGAAGGAACTCATAGGATCCATGATTTGTAAAAAAAAGAAAAAAATATATTTTTCATGTTGCAAAGGTTACATTCAGATACAAAATACTGCAAGGGGTGGAAGTTCTGTAGCTGAGCACTTAAAATTCCAGATATCACCTGTCCTAGGTGATTCTTGCAACTGGCAAGAGACCTGAAGTTTCTTGTTTCAATCAGACAGACACCACCCACTTTACTGAAGGATGTCCCTGTAATAAAAATGTGTAACCTCAGGTTATTAGGCATCTGATGTCACGTTGAAAGCATTCGCTGCCAAGTTTAGCTGCACTCCTCCCTCTTTACTTCTTCTTTTCTGGCAACTCAAAGGCCTTTTTTTCTTTCACGAAGATCAAAGCATTTATACACGGCGACTGCTGTGGGAGTAGCTTTACTGTAGTATTTGCTCTGTAAATGTGTAATTTGCCCAGATGTTTAAATTACAGACAGCCTAGATACACATTCCCTCCATGAAAGATAAGTCTGCTTCCTGGAAACAGCTCACAGAATGCTACGTCAATGCGACTGCATTTTCCACACATATTTTTTTATTTATTTTTTATTAATTATATTATTTTTATTTTTTTTTTATTTTTTTTTTTGCAGTGTTGCTAGCAAATATGTTCTTGTTCATTGAAAAATTATATATATATATATATAATATATATATATATATATATATATATATAATTTTTCAATGAACAAGAACATATTTGCTAGCAACACTGCAAAAAAATAAATAAAAAATGTATATTATTTTTATATTATATATATATATATATATATATTATTTTTTTATTTATATTATTTTTTATTTTTTTGCAGTGTTGCTATTAAATATGTTCTTGTTCATTGAAAATTTATATATATATATATATATATATATATATATATATATATATATATATATATATATATATATATATATATATAATAGGGCTGTGGAAATTAAAGATTAATTCCTCGCCTAATCTATAAATTCTTTTGATCGTTACTCACCTCTCCGCCGGCTTCGGGTCTTCAGGGAGTTCCGTCGGAGATCCGGAGATCCGGAGTGACGTCACGGATATTGATGTCACCGGACTCCTCCCCCCTTCCCCAAGTGCCTCCGTCTGCTAACGGAGGGAAAGGGGGAGGAGTCTGGTGACGTTGAAGTTCTGATTGAACGTAGCGTGTACGGGGGAGGAGCTACACATGACGTCACCCGCTGCTGCCCTACGGAAATAACATGATTGTCGGCTTTACATGGTGTGTTTTTATCATCTTTATGAGAGTAGTTTGTGTTTGAACACAAAAATTAAAGCGGAAGTAAACCCATCGATTTAACAGTCTAAAAAAAAAAAAGGCATGCCGTGAATGCTACTGCACATTGGCTGTGCTCTCAACCAAACAGTCAAACCATCCAATGGCTGGTGTCATAACGGATCACATGTGCAGCACTGTGGCAGTTGAAGATTAAACAGAGGCAAAGATGGCAGCTTCCTTGGCTGAAAACGATAGGGGGGTTTACTTCCACTTTAAATCTTATACTGAAGGGGTGAGCACTTAGATCTTTTCTTTCTACCCATGACCTGGCGTCCTTGCTGAGATCTAAGGAGACGTGAGAGAAGTTTATGGTCCGTGTTAACCCTTTTGATACCCGCTTGCATGACCACCTGTTTGCACAGGGGTCCATGCATAAGGTGAGAGTGATTAGTTAGACCGGAGGTGGAGGGATTGTCACGCTACTGTGGAAAAAAAATGACTTACATCAGTGCTACAGTTTGAATTTAAAAGGTATTTGTGTGAACTGTGAAGTTAAGTCATGGATTGTGGAAACTAACTAGTGTCGGGTGATTGTATATAGTGTATACCACATTTACCACTGACTAATGCAGAGTTGCAATGCAAGGAGATCAGCTAAAAGTAGTTGGATCTGTATGTGCGCTATAATTAATCAAAATTAGTCGATTAATCGATTAAAAAAAAAATAGATTAATCGAACACAAAAATTTTAATCAGTAAGAGTCCTAATATATATATATATATATATATATATATATATACTGTATATAGCCACAAACAAAATGGGTAAAACCCATGTAAGTTTATTATTTGCCGTCCATGCCTTATTGGGGAGATTCCCCTTGACTTACGTTTGCCCAGTGGCAGCCCGTCCATATACGTCCGGCCCCCTAATCCATGCGTCCGGCCCCTAATCTACATGCAGGGCACCGGACGCATGGATTGCAATGGGGGTTTTTTTTTTTTTTGAGGCACATGATTAGAGGCCTGAGACTTTAATTGGCTTCAAAAAAGAGTGAGCTCGGGGGGCACAGAGCACTGCGCCCTGAGCCCAACCAGTTGTGTGACAATAGCGAAATAATATTTGCTATTGTCTTCCTGGTTCTTCTCCTGGCCAATCAGGAAGCGTGGTCTTAAAACTCGATTGGCTGAGAGGAGAAGTGACCGTATTGGTGGCTGAGGAGGAAGCCGCTGAGGAGGAGGAGACTCAGGGGGAGGAGATGCAGGAAGGAGCCAAATCTGCCCATGACCTATGATGGGGTAAGTGCGTGGCTGGTGGGCGGACGAGCAAGCTACGGTGGGGGGTTTAAGGGATCGACCCACTGACCGAATGGTGTGGGGGTGATAGGTGGTTTGTTTGCTGCCCCCCCCCCCAAAAAAATAAATTAAGCACCAGCCGCCACTGCATCTGCCCACTTTTTCTTTCGGTGGGCAGATGCAATGGGTAGTTAAAAATTCCTCTTTTAGACTGTTGTCATCGGAACAAGGGTTCTCATTTGATGATTCACTTTCATTTCTAAAGATCTGATTACAACTCTAAAACTTACTTCCCATTACTTTCTGCCTCATGGTTAACAGGACAATGGCTGAGAGCACTGACCGGAGTGTTCTGGTGGAGGGGCCTCCCCCCTGTCAGAACACAATAGCTCAGCAGGGGAGATCACTGTACTAACATAGGATTGTTAGTACAGCGGCTCTGACCCTAGCTGTCAGTTTTTTTATTTGTTTAAGCGGCTGGGTTGAACGAAAAAAAAAAAAAAAAACTAGTAGTGTGTACTAGCCTTTAGACTAGTTAGGGACTGCACAAAGTGGCTTTTACATATATTTATATGTGTTCAACTTATGTGTTATGTGTTCAACCAAGTGTTTGTAAAGGTAAAAATAAAAAAAACAATTGCACTGTCTCTTTAAATTATTTACATGTAATTTCTCATGTCTTTATTAAATATCTGGCTGCCAATGCTCCAATTTACCTGATTGATCCTGCCGGTGCTGCTACTACTACAAGTAAACTGACCATGGTAGCATGGCAGCCGATCCATGCTACCCTGGTCAGTTAGACGTCATCCCACTAAAGATACAGGTGCATTGTGCAGAGCCAGCCTAATGCCCTGTACACACGACCGGACTTTCCGGCAGAAAAGGTCAGACGGAATCATTCTGTCGGACATTCCGATCGTGTGTGGGCTTCATCTGACATTTTCTTGCTAAAATTCTGACGGACCTAGAAATAGAACATGTTTCAAATCTTTACACCGGAACCAGTTCCTAGCGAGAAAACCGCTCGTCTGTATGCTGTTCCGACGGACCAAAAACTACGCAAGGGCAGCTATTGGCTACTGGCTATTGAACTTCCTCTTTCTAGTCCCGTCATACGTCATCGCGTTCTAAATGATCGGACTTTGGTGTGATCGTGTGTAGGCAAGTCCGTCTCTGTCGGAACTCCGTTGAAAAGTCCTTCGGAGTTCAGTACGATGAGAAGTCTGCTCGTGTGTACGTGGCATTACAGTTAAAGTGGTTGTAAACCCTTACAAACCACTTTGACCTACAGGTAAGCCTAGATTAAGGCTTACCTGTAGGTCCAATGAATATCTCCTAAACCTACATGGTTTAGGAGATATTTAGAAAAGAAAAGGCACCGCTATCTACGACGCATGCGCCGTAGACAGCGGCGCGCAGGCGCACTGAGGATGCCGTGATCACGGCGATATGCCGATCTCGTGCGCATGCGCGGGAGTGACGTCATCGCCGCTCCAGCGAATGACAGCGCTGGAGCGGCGAGACCCGGAAGTCACTCCGGGTTTGATGGTGGCGCAGAAGATCGTGGATGAGGGACGCTTTGGGGGCTTCGTTCTCAGTTAAGTCATTCATAATGAGCTAGTATGCTATGCATACTAGCTCATTATGCCTTTGCCTTGCAGGTTTTTTTTTTTTTTTTTTAAAGAGGCTTTACTTCCTCTTTAAGGAGCACCCAGCAGCATGGCCTCTTATCTTGTGATCACAGTTGCCCCCAGACCAGATGACAATGAATGATGCCTACTAAAATATAAACCTATATCCTTTAAGTAATGTGATATGATACAAAAGAAAAACATAATCACTCCTCCAGGCCACTACAAATTCTGTAATGCCGCGTACACACGAGTGTACTTCTCGTCGGACTGAACTCTGAAGGACTTTTCGACGGAGTTCCGCCGAAACGGACTTGCCTACACACGATCACACCAAAGTCCGATCATTTAGAACGCGTTGACGTACGACAGGACTAGAAAAAGGAAGTTCAATAGCCAGTAGCCAATAGCTGCCCTTGCGTCGTTTTTGGTCTGTCGGTACAGCATACAGACGAGCGGTTTTCTCGATAGGAACTGGTTCCGGCGGAGTTCTGGCGGAAAGATTTGAAACATGTTCTATTTCTAGGTCCGTCAGAATTTTAGAAAGAAAAAGCCAGATGAAGCCCACACACGATCGGAATGTCCGACAGAATGATTCCGTCTGACCTTTTCTGTCGGAAAGCTCGGTCGCGTGTACAGGGCATAACTGTATAAAGCAATATGATCTCACCTACAAATTAGTGATTGCATCATCATATAGTTGCAAAATATAGTTATCTATAGAGCAGATAATCTTTTAGTCAATGGGGATGAGGTTCTGGTTTTGTTGCTACCATGGGTTTATGACAAATCTGTAGGATTTGTGAAAATCCCAAATCATTAAACCTTTTGCCAAAAACTCTACAGAATCACCACTGGAAAAATAAAAATTGTGAAAATGTAAAAGAGCCAATCATTTGAAAGTATGAATAATGCCGCGTACACACGAAGGGACTATCCCGCGGGATTGTCCGCTGGACTCAAGTCCACCGGACAATCCCCTCGTGTGTGGGCGCCGGCGGACTTTTTGGCGCCAAAAGTCCGGCGGACTAGGTTTTAAGTTTTGTGTTAAAATTGTCCGCTGGACTTGGCAGTCCGGCGGACAATCCCGCCGTTAGTAGGCTAGTCCGCCGCACTTTTGAAATGAACGGACTTGCCGCTCATCGGAAAGTCCGTTAATTTTCAAAAGTCCCGCGGACTTTGTCCAGCGGATTGTCCGCCGGAGAAGTCCGGGCGTGTGTGGGCAAGTCACACGCTCGGAAGTCCGGGCGTGTGTGGGCAAGTCACACGCTCGGAAGTCCGGGCGTGTGTGGGGAAGTCCGCCGGACTAGGTCCGGCGGACAAAGTCCGAACGTGTGTACGCGGCATTACCCAGCCCTTGTTATATAAAAGGTGAGCAACTGGCAGTGATTGGATGCTGAACTCCCACAAGATTTGGGCAGCCATTTTGATGTAGATAAATAAAATGAGTGCGCTACTAGTGCAAAATCGCTGTGCAAAATAAACGCTGTGCAAAATAATTGCTAAATTGGAGTAAAAATTACTCAGTTATGTGTATCAACTCAATGGGGTGTACTAAATAATTAGTATATGGTAAAAAATAAATCCATAAAGTATATAAAGTGCTTAATATATAAAGTGCTTGTGCAAACGTGCTGGTAAATGATATCTGCGTGTCAACAGGTGCAGATGCTTCCTAATAATCTTATAAATGAATAAATAAATATCACTGTGCTAAACCTATGCCTTTAAATCAACAGGCATATAGCAGAGAGAGCATAGATACATGCAATAAAATAAGGAGCTGGATATATAGAATGGATAATGCTGAACAAAGGTCAATCAAAAACTATGAATCAAAAATCAACAAAAAATAAAAAAATAAAAAAAATAGGAAAAACCAAATGTAATGAATCACACAGTGCTCCCAGTATTCTTCCTATTGTTCATACACTGCTCAACAATTCATCAAATATATTAGTCCATGCATCTGATTTTTTTAAATATTCACCCCACCAGGTTTTATGGTTTACCCCCTCTTCTATGGGTTCACTTTTCTGCTTTCTATGTATTTGGAATGCGCTCTTGATCTCAGGGGAAAGACAGAGAAAACACAATAGTGTGTACCATGCAAACTGTATAAGCATTCAAGGTATCTTGCATCAGATTTATAGATACTAAAGATATGGTGCGGTTATGAGCCCAACCAGTTTCAGTCCAAAGAGACACTGTCCAAGGCGCATCTGAGCCAAAATGTATTCCCTCGCAAAAGGCACCCTAAAATAGCCCCATTGAGGATCCCCCTCGTGTGTCCTGGAGCGACAATTGTCACTTTTGCTCTCACAGATCAGCGTTGTCTGCGTTTCCCAGGCAGAGAGCACATTTTGATGTAGGACCCTATAAAAATAGGGGGCCAATCTCATTTGGCATTTCTGCGATTAGACAGTAGACAGGGAAAGAGCTCTGGTAGGTAGGAGCGTGCAGGTGCAGACTAGGGGCAGGATCCGGATGAGTAAGGGCATGGAGGTTACCTCTTCCAGTTGCCCATACATTCAGTCTCCATTCAGATTTCCTTGGGCTGTCTTATGCTGAAGGTGGCTGGTAGAATCTAGCCTCAGTTCAACCTTACCACCACTCCTCCTATGGAGCCCTCACCTGGCAAAGTGGAAGTGTAAATGAACCTTCTAATGCCCCACACGGTCGGAATTTCTGACGGAAAATGTCCTATCGGACCATGTTGTCGGAAAATCTGACCATGTGTGGGCGCCATCGGACTTTTTCCGTCGGAAAAAATTTGAGATCCTTTTCCGACAACAAAGTCCGATCAGACTTTTTCCGATCGTGTGTAGCGAATTCCGACGGACAAAGTGCCACGCATGCTCAGAACAAATTACAAGACCAAAGCTATTGGCTACTAGCCTCTACGTAGTCCCGTCGTACGCAACGAACGAACCACGTTCAGAATGATCGGATTTTCCGACAACTTTGTCCGACCGTGTGTATGCAACACCACTGTCGGACAAAATCAGACGGATTTTGTGGTCGGAAATTCCGACCGTGTGTATGGGGCATAACACTTGTGAGTGAAGTTTACCTCTATACCAGTATACTTCAAATAAGAACAGTGTTCTTCACAGCTGCTGAGCTGCCAGGACTACAATTGACAGTTGTTGTCAGTTGTCAGTTGTCAGTTATTGAACTTGTTATTCTCCTCATCATAAAAGAAACAGTGCCACACTACCCTGTTTCATGGTTCTTCCATAATCCCGGTGCACCACCCAAACCCTGCCTACATACATGTTCCTCATGACAGTGCCCAGCTTCCCATGCTTTTTGCACGACAATACCCTGCTTATTATCCCTACAAATAGGCAGAACTAAAAAATAAGATTCAACTCCATAAACCTCAGTAGGGTTTGCTGCAAAGTTTATGAACTTCGAGCAAGATTCATTAAACTGTTTGCGAACCAAACCCCAGGCAGGTTCTCTTATCACTTGTAGTCAATTATAAGGTCTGCCCATTCTTGCCCCAGTTGCACTACTAATGCCGCGTACAAACGATCGGAATTCCGGCCAGAAAAAGACCGATGAGAGCTTTTCATCGGAAAATGCGACCGTGTGTAGGCTCCATCGGAATTTTGCTGGCCGAATTTCCGACAGCAAAGAATTGAGAGCATGTTCTCAATTTTTCCGACGGAAAAGGTTTCTATCGGAAATCCCGATCGTCTGTAGCAATTCTGACGCGCAAAATTCCTACGCATGCTCGGAAACAATTCGACGCATGCTCGGAAGCATTGAACTCGGCTCGTTGTAGTGTTGTACGTCACCACGTTCTTGACGGTCGGAATTTGGTGTGACCGTGTGTAGGCAAGACAGTTTGAGCGGAATTTCGTTGGAATTCCGTCGGAAAACCGTCAGAGCTTTTTCCGATGAGAATTCAATTCCGATCGTGTGTACACGGCATTAGTGCCGATTCTGGACCCAAATCTTCTTTGCAACCTACTTGCTCAACAAATAGCCATTGAATGTGGAAGGAAGATAGTGCGCCAATCAAAAAATTATTGATACAGTACAATAATCCAGGGCTATGTGCCATTTCCAGTAAGCTGCTTGCTGTCTTTCACTAGATTGTGACAATGTTTTTTGATTGTGTGCATCTTACTTATCTAATTATGAGTTAAACCGGTGATGATGACCTTGTGAGAAGAACGGCCAAGGTGTGTGGGGAGTCTGGGGAACGATTCCCTTTGGATCTGCTAGTAATATTGCAATGCTGATTCGTTTTTTCTCATGGGAAAGGGAACAAACAAGCGTTTGATGTACTCAGTCACTTGTAACATTTTGTGATTATTACTTAACATTGAATTCATTTTTTTTCTTTGAAGTCTGAATCAAGTATTTGTGAAGAATAGATGTCATTTTTTTATACTTGTACATCCAGAAAAAAGTTACATTTAATAAATAAATTGAATAGAAAGTATTTCTCCTCCCTGAGAAACTTTGCTGCTCAAGACCTATATTGCCTCCATACAGCCTGGCTTGATGTTGATTGAGAATTGCCACGGTACTACCATTCGGTTTAACCACTTCAGCCCCGGACCAATTGGCAGCCAAAGGACCAGGCCCCTTTTTGCGATTCGGCACTGCGTGGCTTTAACTGACAATTGCGCGGTCGTGCGACGTGGCTCCAAAACAAAATTGGCGTCCTTTTTTTCCCACAAATAGAGCTTTCTTTTGGTGGTATTTGATCGCCCCTGCGGTTTTTATTTTTTGCGCTATAAACAAAAATAGAGCGACAATTTAAAAAAAAATTCAATATTTTTTGCTTTTTGCTATAATAAATATCCCCAAAAAAATATATATAAAAAAAATTTTTGTTTTTCCTCAGTTTAGGCCGATACGTATTCTTCTACATATTTTTGGTAAAAAAAATCGCAATTAGCGATTATTGATTGGTTTGCGCAAAAGTTATAGCGTTTACAAAATAGGGGATAGTTTTATAGCATTTTTTAATTATTTTTTTTTTTTTACTAGTAATGGCGGCGATCAGCGATTTTTATTGTGACTGCGACATTATGGCGGACACATCGGACATTTTTGACACATTTTTGGGACCATTGTCATTTATACAGAAATCAGTGCTATTTAAATGCATTGATTCCTATATAAATGACAGTTGTAGTGAAAGAGTTAACCACTAGGGGGAGGGGAGGGGTTATGGGCTCTGACGTGTGTGTGTTTTTTTACATTAGGGGGCGGGGCTGACATCTGACGTCATTGATCGGCTTTCCCGATGACGGGAACAGCCAATCAATGAAAGGCAGAGTAGGAAGCGCGGGGAGAGGTTTGTTTACACAGACCTCTCCCCGTTCTTCAGCTCCGTAACCCGATCGCGGGACACCAGCGGCGATCGGGTCCGCTGGTCCCGCGGCCGGGGTCACGGAGCTCCCGACCGGGTTGCGAGCGCGCCGCTGGCGGCGCGCGTGCGACCCACGGGCAGGCATTTAAAGGGCCACGTACAGGTACGTGGTTTTGCCTGCCCGTGCCATTCTGCTGACGTATATATGCAGTGGGCGGTCGGGAAGCGGTTAATGACTTTTAGGCCTTGTCTGCACTTGTAGTGGTGTTCACCTATCCACAGTGGATTGCTTTTCATAGGCATCTAAAAGGTGGCTCAGAGACCCCTTCACCACCTGGTTTAATACTTGAAAGCCCACAGCACTGCTCCGCAAATGCATGCATTACACATAGTTGCAGTGTAGATTCTATGTGACTCCATTGACTTGAATGGGCCACGTTTGGTGACAGTAATGTTGGCTAAACAAGACCAGAGGTATATATTTGACTGTACCTCAAGTGCAGTAGTGTATACAAACACGGCCTTCCCTGTGCAATATCTGTCTGCATGACCGTTTGCAGTCTTAAGACCCCTTTTACACTGGGGTGTTTTTCAGGCGCTTTAGTGTTAAAAAAAGCGCATATAAAACGCCTGAAAGAAGCCTCATCTGCAATCCCAATGTGAAAGCCCCGAGTGCTTTCATACTGAGACCCCTTTCACACTATGGCGTTTTTCAGGCGCTTTAGCGTTAAAATAAGCGCCTGTAAAGCGCCCGAAAGAAGCCTCAACTGCAGTCCCAATGTGAAAGCCTGAGTGCTTTCACACTGAGGCGCTGCGCTGGCAGGGCGTCAAAAAAAGTCCTGCAAGCAGCTTCTTTGCAGCGCTTTTGGAGCGATGAATACACGGCTCCTAAAGCGCCTCTTCCCATTGAAATCAATGGCAAGTGCCTGCAAAACGCCTGCAAAGCGCCTGAAAAGCGCCTGCAAAGCGCTTTTGGCAGCGGCGCTTTGTGGGCGCTTTTAACCCTTTATTTGGCCACTAGCAGGGGTTAAAAGCGCCCCACTAGCACTCGAAAAACGCTGGTAAAGCGCCGCTAGTTTAAGCAGCGCTTTGCAAGCGTTTTTCAGGGGGCTGGCAGTGTGAAAGGGCTCTTAAAGCACTTGGGTTTTCACATTGGGATTGCAGATGAGGCTTCTTTCAAGCGCATTACATGCGCTTTTTTTAACGCTAAAGCGCCTAAAAAACGCTTGAAAAACGCCCCAGTGTGAAAGGGGTCTAAGACAATTTTTTTTACTGAAAGCTGCAGATTTAAAATGATTGAAAACAACTTTTGAAATCACATTATCATGTGAAAGTTTATATGAAATTGTAGTGATTGGGTTTAGATCTACTTAAAAAGTCACTTGTCTGGGATCATGATGGCAGTGTAGTGAGATGCTGTCATCAGCGGTGCTCCTGTGCATTGGAATTTGCCCATGTGTGCACATAGGATGGATTTCCTGAACATGGAACGTTTTTTCCCCAGGTGCAGTAAAACAACTGGAATTTGACACTGGGCGTATTTTCAGCCTCTCATTGTCCATATGCATGATATTCAGGCTAAACCAATATTGTCCAAATACAAGAGGCCTTTGTATTCTTTATTGAATCTTGGTGTCATTTCTGCATTTCTTCCCAAACTGTGCAGAAATCCAGTGTAAACGTTCCCTCTGTGCCGGATCTTCCTGTAATAAAGAGACAGCTCGCTGCTGCTGCTCTCTCTTTGTGCCGGATGACTGGTTTTGTATTCACCCTCCTGTAGTTTTCTACAAGCAACCTTTTCATGGGAGGACCTGGTATGTTCCACCCACACCTCTGCTCTCCGTACAGGTTATGTCCCCGCGATAATCCTTTGTGGACATTGAGGGATCAATTTCAATGAAAATATTTGTGCCAGGAATTCATCCATAGCTCCCAACTGTCCCTGATTTGGAGGGACTGTCCCTGATTTGGAGGGACTGTCCCTGATTTGGAAGGACTGTCCCTGATTTGGAGGGACTGTCCCTGATTTGGAGCACTGTCCCTGATTTGGAGGGACTATCCCTGATTTGGAGCACTGTCCCTGATTTGGAGCACTGTCCCTGATTTGGAGGGACTGTCCCTGATTTGGAGGGACTGTCCCTGATTTGGAGCACTGTCCCTGATTTGGAGGGACTGTCCCTGATTTGGAGCACTGTCCCTCTTTCCCCCTCATTTGTCCCTCATTTTGGTCTGATCCATATAGTTGTATATAAAATGCACTTTTTATCTTTCAAAAAGTGTTTCCCAGTGCTAAACAGTGATGTAAGTAACTGAGTTAAAATAAACGGAGTTACTTAACGCAGTTACTTTAGAGGGCAACGAGTAATCTAACTGATTACTTTTCCCCTCATGGTAATGCAGTTCCCATTACTTGGGCGGCGTTACCGCAATTACATCTACCGCCACTAGATGGCAGTAGTGTAATTCCGGTGTCCTGACAAAAAAGTTCCCCCGCCGGATAAGGACCCCCCTGTACTGCGCAGGCGCAGCGCTTGCACAGTACGAAGGACTACGGAGCTTACGAAAATTGCCGAACCTAAACAGCTTTGAGTGAACTCTACACCGCGCAGGTGCAGTTAACATGTAATTGTACGAGGCGATGCCGCACGCTCCTGATGCGCGTGCTGCTCTGCAAGGGGCGTCTATCGTGTAAGTAAGGGGCGGGTCTAGTATCACTGTAACCAAGGGGCGCATTTATTATTATTGTTATATATCGAGCTCTGCCCATTAATTTAACATTCGCCCTCTTCTGTAGCCATCCGCCCCTTACACGATATAATAATAATAGACCCGCCCCTTGCTTACACGCTATAACAGATCTGCCCCTTGGTTACACGATATATATATAACAATAATAATAAATGCGCCCCTTGTTTACAGTAATACTAGACCGCCCCTTAGTTACACGTATAGAATTTAAAAAAAAAAGTCACAGCTACTTTGCTGCATAACTAATTACTTTTCCAATGTAGTAACTGAGTTACTAACGCAATTACTTTTTGGTGGAGGTAATTTGTAACTTAACTAAATTACTTTTTTAAAGTAAGATGACCAACACTGGTGCTAAACCTTTCATCCGATTTCTAAATTGCTCTTGCTAGAGACTAGCCTCTTGGAAAAGTGTCAACTAGAATCTGTGCTTCAAGTGCTCTGCAAGTGTACAACCTGCCAGTGAAAATGTGCAGCAAGTTAACAGACTTAGGGCAGGGCCGGTGCTACCACTAGGCAAACTAGGCAGCCGCCTAGGGTGCCCTGCTGCCTAGGGCGCCCGTCCACTGGTGTTCCTACTCTCTTCTCTCTGTAGCAGGTAACTTAGACCCCTTTCACACTGGGGCGTTTTTCAGGCATTTTTCGGGCGCTTTATCGTTAAAAAAAGCGCACGTAAAGCGCTTGAAAAAAACCTCATCTGCAATCCCAATGTGAAAACCCAAGTACTTTAAGAGCCCTTTCACACTGCCAGCGCCTGAAAAACGCTTGTAAAGCGTCGCTTAAACTATCGGTGCTTTACCAGCGTTTTTCGAGCGCGAGTGGAGTGCTTTTAACCCCTGCTAGTGGCCAATTAAAGGGTTTAACCACTAGCTGACCGCCCACTGTCAAATGACGGCAGGACGGTGCAGCTACTGTGGCGGGCCGCCGTCATATGACGTCGTCTACAATTTGGCCACTGGGGGGCGCGCGCGCGCCTGCCGCGTAGCTGGGGCGCCGGTGCGCGTGCCCGGCGGTCGCGATGACCGCCAGGCACCCGCGATTGCCCGGTAATCGAGCAGGACGTGGATCTGTGTGTGTAAACACACAGATCCACGTCCTGTCAGAGGAGAGGAGACCGATGGTGTGTCCCTTGTACATAGGGACACCGATCGGTCCCCTCCCCCAGTCAGTCCCCTCCCCCCCACAGTAAGAATCACCAAGATAGGGTACACATTAACCCCTGCAGCGCCCCCTAGTGTTAACCCCTTCCTTGCCAGTCACATTTATACAGTAATCAATGCATTTTTATAGCACGGATCGCTGTATAAATGTGAATGGTCCCAAAAATGTGTCAAAAGTGTCCGAAGTGTCCGCCGCAATGTCGCAGTCACGATAAAAATCGCGAATCGCCGCCATTACTAGTAAAAAAAAAAATAATAATAAAAATGCTATAAATCTATCCCCTATTTTGTAGACGCTATAACTTTTGCGCAAACCAATCAATATACGCTTATTGCGATTTTTTTTTACCAAAAATATGTAGAAGAATACGTTTATCGGCCTAAACTGAGGAAAAAATTTGTTTAAAAAAAAAAAAAATTGGATATTTATTATAATAAAAAGTAAAAAATATTATGTTTTTTCAAACTTGTCCCTCTTCTTTTGTTTATAGCGCAAGAAATAAAAAACGCAGAGGTGATCAAATACCACCAAAATAAAGCTCTATTTGTAGGGGGAAAAATGATAAAAATTTTATTTGGGTACAGCGTTGCATGACCGCGCAATTGTCATTCAAAATGCGACAGCGCTGAAAGCTGAAAAATGGCTTGGTCAGGAAGGAGGTGTTCGTGCCTGGTAGGCAAGTAGTTAAAGCGCCCACCAACCGCTGATGCCAAAATCGCTTTGCAGGCGCTTTTCAGGCATTTTGCAGGCGCTTCCCATTGATTTCAATGGGAAGGGGCACTTTAGGAACGGTGTATTCACTGCTCCAAAAGCGCTGCGAAGAAGCTGCTTGCAGGACTTTTTTTGACGCCCTGCCAGCGCAGCGCCTTATTGTGAAAGCACTCAAGCTTTCACATTGGAATTGCAGTTGCGGCTTCTTTCAGGCGCTTTTTTTAACGCTAAGGCGCCCTAAAAACGCCTGAAAAACGCCCCAGTGTGAAAGGGGTCTAAGTCTCAGCATCAGCAGACAGGCGCCGCTCCATTCACACATAGGGGGTTATTTACGAAAGGCAAATCCACTTTGCACTACAAGTGCAAACTACAATTGCAAAGCGCACTTGAAATTGCACTGAAAGTGCACTTGGAAGTGCAGTTGCTGTAAATATGAGGGGTAGATCTGAAATGAGGGGAAGCTCTGCTGATTTTATCATCCAATCATGTGCAAGCTAAAATGCTGTTTTTTATTTATCTTGCATGACCCCCTCGGATCTACAGTGACTGCACTTCCAAGTGCACTTTCAGAGCAATTTCAAGTGCACTTTGCACTTGTAGTGCAAAGTGGATTTTCCTTTTGAAAATAACCCCCATAGTATCAGAGGCGCAGCGGCGATGGAGGACTGTGTCCTGACTCCTGAATGAATGGAAGCAAGCAAACATTCATTGATGGGCACTGGTGAGGCTGCATTTGATGGGCGCTGGTGAGGCTGCATTTGATGGACGCTGGTGAGGCTGCATTTGATGGGCGCTGGTGAGGCTGCATTTGATGGACGCTGGTGAGGCTGCATTTGATGGGCGCTGGTGAGGCTGCATTTCATGGACGCTGGTGAGGCTGCATTTGATGGGCGCTGGTGAGGCTGCATTTGATGGACGCTGGTGAGGCTGCATTTGATGGACGCTGGTGAGTCTGCATTTGATGGACGCTGGTGAGGCTGCATTTGATGGGCGCTGGTGAGGCTGCATTTGATGGACGCTGGTGAGGCTGCATTTGATGGGCGCTGGTGAGGCTGCATTTGATGGACGCTGGTGAGGCTGCATTTGATGGACGCTGGTGAGGCTGCATTTGATGGACGCTGGTGAGGCTGCATTTGATGGGCGCTGGTGAGGCTGCATTTGATGGACGCTGGTGAGGCTGCATTTGATGGGCGCTGGTGAGGCTGCATTTGATGGACGCTGGTGAGGCTGCATTTGATGGGCGCTGGTGAGGCTGAATTTGATGGGCGCTAGTGAGGCTGCATTTGATGGGCGCTGGTGAGGCTGCATTTGATGGACGCTGGTGAGGCTGCATTTGATGGGCGCTGGTGAGGCTGAATTTGATGGGCGCTAGTGAGGCTGCATTTGATGGGCGCTGGTGAGGCTGCATTTGATGGACGCTGGTGCAGCTGCATTTGATGGACGCTGGTGAGGCTGCATTTGATGGGCGCTGGTGAGGCTGCATTTGATGGACGCTGGTGAGGCTGCATTTGATGGGCGCTGGTAAGGCTGCATTTGATGGACGCTGGTGAGGCTGCATTTGATGGGCACTGGTGAGGCTGCATTTGATGGACGCTGGTGAGGCTGCATTTGATGGGCGCTGGTGAGGCTGCATTTGATGGGCAGGGAAAAGGGGTGGAGTCAGGGGTGGAGCCAAGGGGGGCGGCAAAATTAGGTTTTGCCTAGGGTGTCAAAAATCCTTGCACCAGCCCTGACTTAGGGTCCTTTCACACAGGACGGATCCGTGATGATCCGCCCCGCGAACATCCGCTTGCTCAGCGGGGATCGCTCCGTCGATCCCGACTGAGCAGGAAGATGACAGGTCCGTCTGTGCACAGTGTGCAGGGACGGACCTGTCAGAGCGCCGCTCTCCCCAATGGGGGATTGGATGGGGACGGTTGTTCATTTTTAATTTCAGAGGTTTACAACCACTTTAAAGAAGAAGAAATGTGAACAGATGGTTGGAGAAGCTTGTTAATATTTCCAGAGGGAAAGCTCAAGCAACCCAACCCCTAGAATGAGTGCATGTGAAGAGGTTATATGAGGTAATACGAGTGTGTATAGTGATGTATGGACCATGGTTGCAGTAGTCTCGGCTTGCTAGTAAAGAGGTGACCATCCCTTATTCTTGTTGTTCCTAACGCACTTCACCTATCCCACAGTGTGTTACTATTATGCAGAGGACATGAGTAGAGAGATGCTGTAATATTTAGCCGGATTGCAGGTCTTATCACATGACCTAGCACATAGGATGCATGAAGCTTTTTTAACTGTACTGTACTCAAATATGTAATTAGAAACCAATCAGCTTCCAGGTTTTATTGTCAAAGCTTAATTGGACAAGGTAAAGTTAAATGCTGATTGGCTACCATGCACTAGATTTTGCACTCTCCAGTGTTAGTAAATCAACCCCAGTATGCATAGGTGTGCACAGCCTATTGCATTAGCGTGTGCACCCCAAAGCTCAAACACGTATTTATGTGTGTGTATATATATACTCTTTCCACAACAGGAACTCGGTTCCCGTTAGCAGCCGCGTCCTGCAAGACTTTGAGGTATGCGAGCTGTGTGGCAGGTGCTACACCAGCAGCCGCCGACACAGCTCGCAATAGTAAGTGCCGCACACCTGACCATTCAGGCATTGCCAGTAGGGGGCCCCATGACAGCTTCCTCTTCGATCTACCTGTCAATCACAGCTAGCTGACGGGTAGATCAGGTCCCTGCTGCTAAGAGATTGTATTTAGTCAGACCTCTCGTGATGCGCTCCTCCCCGCCGCCCCCTCCTGATTTTCTGTCTCCTCATCCCCCCCCCCCAGTTTCCTGCATACTTGCTCTCTGTGTCCCGCTGAATCCCCCCCTCCTCTATCTTCAATGCCATATGATGAGAGAACCCAGAGGAGGAGCACAGCTATTCTGCTCACAGGACATGCAGGGAGAGAGGTGAGCTGAGGGAGGAACATCAGTTTGGGGTGGTAAGCTGAGCACAATACCTGGCAAAGTTTGATGCCAGGAGGGAAGTTTATGTAGAAATATGTGAAGGGTTGGAATAGCAGCGAGCGTGTGTTGGAGCCCTGCAGAGTTTGCAGCCCCCCCCAAGCTAACATACATCTCCTAAGCAGGAACCCATCACTATCTCCCCAAGCATTCTGTCCAGATAATGTGCAGTTCATTTATGACCTTTCCGTTTAACCCTGTGTTATCCAAACTCTGTTCAATGAAAAGTGTAAACTCACCACATAAACACTCTATATACAAAATAAAATTCCCCAATAAAGATCAGAACATGATGTTCACATTTGCATGGAAGCACAATTGTATGAATGCTGATTATTCAGAGAATTACCGTATTTATGTTTATTGAGGATTGTTTTTTTTTTATGTACTAACAGTTAAGCTTCATACACACAATACGAAAATTGGATGAAAAATACCACTTTTGAAGTGTTCGTGCATATGTGCGGGGGAGTGGATCTTGGGTGGGAGTTCCCACACTTTTTCCCCCAGGACTTGACCCCTGGTGCAGAGGGTTATCCAGAATTTCTATAAGACATACTGAGCACATACTGAGCACAGCTCGGCTCATCTTTCGCTACCTTCTCACTGGCTGTGATTGACACCAGCGATTACCTCCCGCTGCTCTGTTTCAACCAATGAGGAGAAGGAGACCTGGGGCTGCAATGCACAGTGCTGGATTGGGATCAGGCTCAGGTGATCAGGCACACTGAAGGTTTTTTACCTTCATGCATAGATTGAATGGAATTAAAAAATCTTTTGCCATTACAACCACGTTTAACCACTTCAGCCCCGGACCAATTGGCAGCCAAAGGACCAGGCCCCTTTTTGCGATTCGGCACTGCGTCGCTTTAACTGCGCGGTCGTGCGACGTGGCTCCAAAACAAAATTGGCGTCCTTTTTTTTTCCCACAAATAGAGCTTTCTTTTGGTGGTATTTGATCACCCCTGCGGTTTTTATTTTTTGCGCTATAAACAAAAATAGAGCGACAATTTTGAAAACAATGCAATATTTTTTGCTTTTTGCTATAATAAATATCCTCAAAAAATATATAAAAAAAATTTTTTTTTCTCAGTTTAGGCCGATACGTATTCTTCTACATATTTTTGGTAAAAAAAAATCGCAATTAGCAATTATTGATTGGTTTGCGCAAAAGTTATAGCGTTTACAAAATAGGGGATAGTTTTATAGCATTTTTATTAATATTTTTTTTTTTACTAGTAATGGCGGCGATCAGCGATTTATATTGTGACTGCGACATTATGGCGGACACATCAGACATTTTTGACACATTTTTGGGACCATTGTCATTTATACAGCAATCAATGCTATTTAAATGCATTGATTCCTGTATAAATGACAGTTGTAGTGAAAGAGTTAACCACTAGGGGGAGGGGGGAGGGGTTATGGGCTGTGACGTGTGTGTGTTTTTTTACATCAGGGGGCGGGGCTGACGTCTGACGTCATTGATCGGCTTTCCCGATGACCGGGAACAGCCAAACAATGACAGGCAGAGTAGGAAGCGCGGGGAGAGGTTTGTTTACACATACCTCTCCCCGTTCTTCAGCTCCGTGACCCGATCGCGGGACACCAGCGGCGATCGGGTCCGCTGGTCCCGCGGCCCTGGTCACGGAGCTCCCGACCCACGGCTAGGCAATTAAAGGGCAACGTACCTGTACGTGCTTTTGCCTAGCCGTGCCATTCTGCCGACGTATATGTGCAGGAGGCGGTCGGGAAGCGGTTAATGAGTCAGAGCAGGGACCCTTGTTGTCCTTCCAACACCCCTTCTCAACAGCATGTGCTTTGTCAAATTATATTAAAGCGTAATTCCACCCATTTTTTTACTTTGTCTGTATGAGCTAAGGACGTGCAGCACTTTTCACAATGGGCATTTTTTTTTTTTTTGCTCGTAAATACCTTATTTTAGTCTTTCCCCATTACCTCCTCCTTTCCAATCGCTTAGCCTGGTTCCATAGGAGTTTTCACTTCCTTTGCATCTTGCAAATGGAATTGTTCCAAGATTTACAAGATTTTCTGAGATGATAACTTCCATCTTCTTCTCACTCTATTTGGATTCCCAGATAGTAGCTAATATTCCCTAGTTCTTTGATTTCAAATTTTTCTGTCAGCTTATGAACTATATGATTGTAATCCACTTCTTGTTTAAAACAGGTTGTTTAATCCATCTGTCTTCTTGATTCCTGGAGTAGAGACAGGGGTCTGCTTTACTTCTTGAGAATCCCTCTCTAGTAAGTGCTTTGTTCACTTTCTCATTCCACATCCTTGCAGATTGCTTAAGACTGTAGATGCTCTTCTGAAGTTTACACACAAGGTTGTCTCCTTGCTCAAACCCTGGTGGTTGCTCTTCCTTAACCACTACCCGACCGGCACACGACGATGTACATCGGCAGAATGGCACGGACAGGCATAATGGCGTACAGGTACGTCCCATTAAGAATGCCGCCGTGCCATCGCGTGCGCGCCGCCAGTCGGGACCTCCGTGAGTCCGGTCGCGGTTCCCGTGGACTCGATCGCCTCGGGGATACCCGCGATCGTCTCACGGGAAGGTTGAACGGGCAGATGCGGAAGTAAACAGCATCTCCCCGTTCTGCCTAGCAACTAGTGACACTGATCTCTGCTCCCTGTGATTGGAGCAGAGATCAGTGTTCACTAAAACACAGCCACGCCCCCCACAGTTAGTAACACGCCCCTAGGAACGCTTAACCCCTACACTGCCACCCCCGGGTTAACCCCTTCACAGCCAGTGTCATTTACACAGGAATCAGTGCATTTAAATAGCACTGATTGCTGTATAAATGACAATGGTCCCAAAAATGTGTTAAAAATGTTCGATGTGTTCGCCATAATGTCGCAGTCACAATAAAAATCGCTGATCGCCGCCATTACTAGTAAAAAAAAAAAAATATTAATAAAAATGCTATAAAACTATCCCCTATTTTGTAAACGGTATAACTTTTGCGCAAACCAATCAATAATCGCTAATTGCGTTTTTTTTTACCAAAAATATGTAGAAGAATACGTATCAGACTAAACTGAGGAAAAAAAATGTTTTTTTATATATTTTTGGGGGATATATATTATAGCAAAAAGTAAAAAAAGAATGCGTTTTTTTTTCAAAATTGTCGCTCTTTTTTGTTTATAGCGCAAAAAATAAAAACCGCAGGGGCGATCAAATACCACCAAAAGAAAGCGCTGTTTGTGGGAAAAAAAGGATGTCAATTTTGTTTGGGAGCCACGTCGCACGACTGCGCCATTGTCAGTTAAAGCGACGCAGTCCCGATTTGCAAAAAGTGGTCTGGTCTTAAGCCAGCAAAATGGTCCGGTCTGAAAGTGGTTAATGTCTCCATATAGCCCTTCCCGGCTGCAACGCTAAGGCCCCTTTCACACTGGGGCGGTTTTCAGGCGGTACAGCGCTAAAAATAGCGCCTGTACACCGCCTGAAAAAACCGGCCCCATTCACTCCAGTGTAAAAGCCGGCGGGCTTTCACACTGGAGCGGTGCGCTAGCAGGATGGCAAAAAAAGTCCTGCTAGCAGCATCTTTGGAGCGGGATAGGAGCGGTGTATTCACCGCTCCTATACCGCTCCTTCCCAATGATTTGAATGGGACACCGCGGTAATACCGCGGCAATACCGCCGCAAAGCGCCGATACGGCAGCGCTCTGCGGAGTGGCCGAATCCCGCGGGCAAAACGACGGTAAAGCAGCACTAAATATAGCGCTGCTTTACCGTCACCGTGGCTCCCGCCCCAGTGTGAAATCTTCACTGAATTTCTAGGAGTAACCCTTGGCAACTACCGTTTATAGACTGAATTCAAGGTTTCAATTAGAGACAGAGGAGCTGAAAGAAAACAGCTTTTGCTGTGCTCTCTAGAAAATCTATAGTGCTCTTTAAATCCATTGTCATAGGTGACCCATGTATTAAATATTTAGGTGTTAAACAAAGATTGTATGCATATGGTAAAACAGATATAAAACTTATACATTTAAAAAAAAAATGCTAAATAAAATGGACCCAAAACCATTGTAGTTTCCCTAATAGTGATGTCATTGACATGCATCATCGTGTTAACAGCCATCGCTAGCAATATATGGGCATTACAGACTGTAAGAGGAAGTGCGCGGTGAGTCAATGAATGTGTCAGTGTTTCTATATTTGCCATATCCTTACCAAACTTTCAAAGAAAAATCATGACTCAATCTGTCATCCACCAAAACATCCTGACTGCATCATTGAATGCAATGAATAACTTCAAACTGAAATAACGCACAAATATTTTCTTTTCCTGTGACTTTCCTGGATTAAGCAAGAAAACAAAGCTCCATTTCAGATTGATTATAAAAAGTTAAGCAAATAAAGTAAAAGTTATTAGCTGTTTTGCTTCAGTTCACAGGAAGAAAGCAAGGAGCATGTAAATGGTTAAAAGACTTTGGCTAATCATAGACAGGAATACATCTCACTATGGACATTAGACATGTGCAATTTGTTTCGTTTTTTTTTGTTATTTTCGTTCATTCGTTATTGTACGAATGAACAAACGATTCGGTAAAAATTTTAACGAATTGTTCGAATCGAACAAATCCGAAAACAACGAAAATCCGAAAAAAACTAATTAGAAACAACGAATCTACGAATGAAGAAAATCCGAACAACGAAAACAGGAACAACGAAAATCAAAATGAACGAAAAATTCGTACATTCGTAACTTTTTTTTTTGTTGAATTGGTAATTTTCCGTGTCCCTTACAATGGCGCTGCTTAACATGCCTCGAATGGATTGAACGAAAAAATTCGTACATTCGTAACTTTTTTTTTTTTCGATTCGTAATTTTCAGTGTCTCTTACAATGGCGTTGCTTAACGTTCTTCGAATGGATTGAACGGAAAAATTCGTACATTCGTAACTTTTTTTTTCGATTCGTAATTTTCCGTGTCTCTTAACCACTTCAGCCCCGAACCAATTGGCAGCCAAAGGACCAGGCCCCTTTTTGCGATTCGGCACTGCGTTGCTTTAACTGACAATTGCGCAGTCGTGCGACGTGGCTCCAAAACAAAATTGGCATCCTTTTTTCCCCACAAATAGAGCTTTCTTTTAGTGGTATTTGATCGCCCCTGCGGTTTTTATTTTTTGCGCTATAAACAAAAATAGAGCGACAATTTTGAAAAAAATGCTATATTTTTTGCTTTTTGCTATAATAAATAACCCCAAAAAATATATAAAAAAACATTTTTTTTCCTCAGTTTCGGCCGATACGTATTCTTCTACATATTTTTGGTAAAAAAAAAATCGCAATTAGCGATTATTGATTGGTTTGCGCAAAAGTTATAGCGTTTACAAAATAGGGGATAGTTTTATAGCATTTTTATTAATATTTTTTTTTTACTAGTAATGGCGGCGATCAGCGATTTTTATTGTGACTGCGACATTATGGCGGACACATCGGACATTTTTGACACATTTTTGGGACCATTGTCATTTATACAGCAATCAATGCTATTTAAATGCATTGATTCCTGTATAAATGACAGTTGTAGTGAAGGGGTTAACCACTAGGGGGAGGGGAGGGGTTATGGGCTGTGACGTGTGTGTGTTTTTTTACATTAGGGGGCGGGGCTGACGTCTGACTTCATTGATCGGCTTTCCCGATGACCGGGAACAGCCAATCAATGACAGGCAGAGTAGGAAGCGTGGGGAGAGGTTTGTTTACACATACCTCTCCCCGTTCTTCAGCTCTGTGACCCGATCACGGGACACCAGCGGCGATCGGGTCCGCTGGTCCCGCGGCCAGGGTCACGGAGCTCCCGACCGGGTCGCGAGCGCGCCGCTGGCGGTGCGCACGCGACCCACGGGCAGGCATTTAAAGGATCCCGTACAGGTATGGGATTTTGCCTGCCCGTGCCATTCTGCTCACGTATATGTACATGAGCCGGTCGGGAAGCGGTTAAAATGTAATAATAGCATACACATTACATAAAATTATGAATTATGCTCCGATTACGAATCTACGAATGTTACGAATATACGAATAAATATGAATGCGTCCGAATTTCAAATAAACGAAAATTAAACTAACGAAAAAACGAATCAACGAAAAAATAACTAACGAAAATACGAATCGTTACGAAAACGAACACCGACGACTTACGAATTTACGAATCGTTACGAATCAACGGAAACGAAAAAAACGAAACGAAAATAAACACATTTTTTTGTTGTGCACATGTCTAATGGACAGTATGCAGTATAACATCTGTCTGTCCTGTTGCTTTGCTGGATCTTCTCTCTCATTTGTGAATAAACAGCTTATACTGTACATGATGAAGGTTTTCTTAATTTTATATAGGAAAGGAAATGATCGGCACACATTACATAAATAAGTTGGGACAAAGCTGTATTAGGTGGGCATCACTGGCAGGCTCAACAGGTACTTGTGGCACTTTGCAGCGGGACTGAGAGAAAACTGTAAGTGCAGATGCACTTGAAATCAAAAGAGAAGTGCAGGATTTCAAAATAACAATCATACATATTCAGTATCGGTCCAATACTACTGTAGTGCCATAACCCCTGGGGGCGGCTATGTATTTTCTGGGCTTACCAATTACCTCCTCCTTGTAGCTCGTCGTTCGTTGTCTAGGGGTTCCCAGGGTTAGTACCAGGGGCGTTGCTAGGTCTACAAAAGATCTGGGGCTAGAGCTAGAGACGTCCAGACGAAGCTACACTACTTCGACAGCGAAACGCGTTGACGTCATCACGCCACGTGATGCCGCTGAGCGTCCTGGAAGACAGCCCTGGCTGGGTCTGAGTTTTAGGAGACGCAGAGACACGATGCGGAGGACGGAGACCCAATGGAAATATTGAACTAGCACCAGCACAGACGCCACACTGGGCAATGATACATGAATATAGCACTAGGGTAACAGCGACCAGTGCACTTATATGCTCTTGGATAGAGCTGACTACAGCAAAGTACCAATAGTGCACCTGCTGGAAAACTCTTTAAATGAAGTGATTCAATATAGGAGCCTATCTCTATGGGATCATCACGTCCTTTCTTCCCCCTGTGTGTTGTATTGGATGCACCATTCCAGTGGACTAGGACTTGGTATTGTATGATTACCGTATATACTCGAATATAAGCCGAGATTTTCAGCCCATTTTTTAGGGCTGAAAGTCCCCCCCTCGGCTTATATTCGACTCACCGCCGTCTGCCTACATGAACAGCGTGTCATGCCGACAGACGGCAGTTTTCAAAAGCCGCGCCGCCTCCTCCCGCCCGTCCGTGATAGGCGGACACTAATTTTCCAAGCAGTACAGTGTTCCACCTATCACGGATGTCCTGTCATTCTCATCTCATGGACGAGGATGAGAGAATGTCCGTGATAGGCGGAACACTGCACACTGACTGCTGGGAAAACCGAGTGTTCCTCCTATCACGGACGAGGAGGAGGAGGAGGCGTGGCTTTCAAACCTGTAATGGCGCCTGGCGCCTCAGCGTGTACGCTGATCGCCAGGATCAGCAATGGGGGGGGGGGAAACCGGACAGCGGCCCCCGAGGGACAGCGGGACAGCGGACAGCGGACACCGGACAGCCAGCGATCTGACACAGATCGGCGGGAGACAGATCGATCGGCACAGGTAGGCTGCACTGGGGACACAGGGGGGGTTTGTATAAGACACAGGGGACATGCAGATGGGCATTTGCTGACACTCTTTTCCACTTACAGTAGCTGCTCCATTTCCCCCCCTCGGCTAATACACGGGTCAATAACTTTTCCAAGTTTTTTTGTGGTAAATCAGGGGCCTCGGCTTATATTCGGGACGGCCTATACTCGAGTATATACAGTATTTTCAATACATTTCTTTGAGATTTCTACACTGGAATGTATACGTATATACTATAACCACACACTTGGTTTTGCATCCTATACACACGTGGATATCATCCTACATATGGGGCAGTGAATCTTTGATAAGGAATATACTTCATGGTTGAATGTCATAGACTTTTTCTACAGGCACCGACTACATCCCCCGTTTAACTCTGTGCTATCACGTATCAAGCACCTGCTTTTCTTTACGATGCATAATAGATGAAAGATCCGTCTTCAACATTGAGACACTTCTTTGGTATAGGGGAAAACAATATTATTTTCTCCCTCGTCATTACATTTGCAGTAGATTTGCATTTTCTTATTTGGTCTCTATACTATCTATTCTCCTCTTTTCCCTCTCTGTCTCTCCAGGCATTTTCCCTCTCCCCATCCTACACTGGCTCGAGTCATTCTGGGACCTCTGTGTCGATACCCCTATCTATAGACAGTTTTGGTGTCTGTATATACCCGTCAATTGACCGGTTTGGGATATCTACACACAGATCTTCGGCGTCCGGACGCATTGTTACATGTTGTTTAGTTATTTTGTTTTGTGTCTTTTTGTCCTGTTTGTTGTTACATCTTGGATTTATTTGACATGGTATTTCCAATGGTGATCATTCAGCTGCGCATGTCAATCATTTTTAATGTTCCGATTGTGGAATAATATGCTAATTCTTCTTTTTTGTATTTACAATAAATGACATTTTTTTTTTTGCATTATTATCTTCATCCTTGCATGTTGTGATACTCTTTTGGTCATCTGGTTCCTGTCTGTCTAGACAGGAACACACCAGGTTTTTTTGTATGATATGGCTGGAGCCCATAGCAGCGTAGTAAAGAAAGTCATACGCTTGGGCGGGCATACACATGTATATATAGTAATATATACGTGTGTGTGTATATGTCCCCAGAGAGCCCCCCACTTACATCAGGGTCCCCAGAGAGCCCCCACTTACATCAGGATCCCCAGAGAGCCTCTTTCTTACATCAGAGTCCCCAGAGAGCCTCCACTTGCATCAGGGTACCCAGAGAGCCCCCCCCACTTACATCAGGGTTCCCAGAGAGACCCCTTACATTAGTGTCCCCAGAGAGCCCCCCTAAAATCAGGGTTCCAGAGAGCCTCTCCCTTACATCAGGGTCTCCCAGAGAGCCTCCCCCCTCCCCTTGGGGACCCCTGCAGAGACTTGGGTCTATGGGCTCCAAATTCGGGGTTATAGCCCCAAAAGCCACCCCCTAGAGACGCCACTGGTTAGTACCCAGTAATTTCAGAAGCTGACACTCAAATGTCCCTTTGAGGATTTTTATTTGAAAAATGGTAACGTCAAATATAACACATATTAGTTGGGAATAGAGGGCACAGGTGATAAAGCTCAGGCACTTCAGAACTGCCGACATCAAATGAATGTCTCTTTAGGTAGCCCAGAGAGTAGCCACTCGCAACTGGGCACTTCACTGTTGGATAAACCCCTTGTCTGTAGATTTAGCAGCCAACAAGTGATTCAAAGGTTTTTGGTAAAGTCTCTGCCACAGACTAGATTGTAACTGAAAGATGAGTTAGGAACTTTTTGTACGGTACCTGAATCTTCCAGCTGTCTCGGCGATACCGTAGGAAATGCGGATTCACTAGTGTCCATACATCTCAGCTCCCAGGCTCTTACCGAGCAGCCAGCTTCTTGGCCCTCCTCCGAAGAGTCCTCCCCTGGTCGCTTGTAAGAGTTGCCGTACCTCTCCAATCCTGAGAGAACACCGGGACGCCTCCGAATCCTCCTTCAGTTACTGGGCCTCGAACTAGCCAGTTCCGAGGCTCGGGAACGGACGGATCCCCACCCCAGACCATGAGGGCCTCTGGGGCTGGTCAGGATGACCAGGCTTACGGGGGCAGCAGACACTTCTGGGTCCGGGACCCCTCACAGGGTTGGTCCAGACCGGAACCAGGAATCAAAAACCCTGAACACGTGACTTCAGCATCTTAAATAACCCTTTCCCAGAATACACAGCGGGGCCAGACGCGCCCACTGATTGGCCCCGAGAAAGATTGGTACCTAACACGTCCAACCAGACTGTGTTCTCAGCCTGTCACAGGTGCCTCACTGCACCTATGACCAGGCAGCACTCCAGTACAGCCCAGTCAAGCTGATGCCAAAGTAAATGACCTAAGCAATTAACCCCCAGAACTCCGTTACAGTTCTGGAAAACTAAATTTACACTATAGGGCACACTTTAGAAAAGTGTCGGCGCTACACTACATTAGTCTCTCGCTGCTTCTACACCAAGAACTGAGCGATCAAAGATCACTGATCAGTCAGTTCTTGGTCTCCATTGAGCAGAGAGCTGATGACTGTCAGTCGATGGCTCTCTACTCTGCCCCTCTAGCACTCACTGGAACACCGGGTTGTAGAGGGAGAGGGAGCAGCTGGTTCAGCACGCTGAGAGGAGTAGCCAGCTGCCGCTCAGGCATCTAGGTGGATCCCAACATTAAAGTCGGGATCCCTCCAGAGACTGGACAAGTTCTGTGACGTCAGGGGACAGCAAACTTTAGCCTACTGTTTTTACCTTCCTGAGTTTTGCATTAAAGAAGAAATCCACATTTCAAAACACCAAGCTGGCCAAGCTGGCCCAAATGAATTATGTACAGTGTTTTGAAAGATGGAGTTCTTTGTTTTTCAGGGTGTCTTTGAATTCAGCCCTCTGTAGGTTGATAATTTTCATTTCCATCAAACGATGTGGCATCCTTTCGTTTCTAACACATTACCCCGTCCATATCAGTATAGATATCCAGCATGAAATTTTTCCCCATTGAGATCTGTTGTAAATTTTTCTGAGCAGTGAGTACACCCCTTACATCTTTGTAAATATTTTATTATATCTTTTCATGTGATAACACTGAATAAATTACACTTTGCTACAATGTAAAGTAGTGAGTGTACAGCTTGTATAACAGTGTAAAATTTCTATCCCCTCAAAATAACTCAACACAGCCATTAATGCCTAAACTGATGGCAACAAAAGTGAGTACACCCCTAAGTGAAAATGTCCAAATTGCGCCCAAAGTGTTAATATTTTGTGTGGCCACCAGTATTTTCCAGCACTGCCTTAACCCTCTTGGGCATGGAGTTCCCCAGAGCTTCACAGGTTGCCACTGGATTCCTCTTCCCCTCCTTCATGATGACATCACAGAGCTGGTGGATGTTAGAGACCTTGCGCTCCTCCATCTTCTGTTTGAGGATGCCCCACAGATGCTAGGCTTTAAGGGCAACTTTCTATGGCAGAAAGGATGGGTAGTTGATCTGAAGGTGGAGGAAAGGGAGGGAGCAGATGACCCAACTGAAGGCCCCTTTCACACATGCAGTCCATTCATTGCATCAGTTCAGTCATGTTTTTTCAAAGAAAAAGCGGAATAAGTTTACATCAGTTTTTCATCCATTTTTTTTATCAGTTTGTCATCAGTTTTTAATCTGTTTTTACGTCAGTTCTTTACATCCGCCAGCTACAGTCCTAAAGGAAGGAAAATAGGTCTTTGATCCATTCCAAAAAAGGGATGTTGACAGAAGCGGTTGTAAACGGATGTAAATGGATGATCATCCGTTTACACCTGTTTTTCCATAGAGATGCATTGATGCCCATTTTTCATCTGTCAACGGATGAATGAAAAATGAACAAATGGTCCACATGTGTGAAACAGGCTGAAGTACTGGAGGATTACTGGAAGTACCGTATTTATCGGCGTATAACACATGCCGGCGTATAACACGCACCCCAAGTTTAGAAGGGAATTTTAAGGAAAAAAAACTTTTAGGAGGGAAGTTTAAGGAAAAAAACATTTAAATGCCCATCAATGCAGCCTTGTCAGTTCCACGTGCAGCTTTGTCAGTTCCACCTGCAGCCTTGTCCCAGTTCCACCTGCAGCCTTGTCCCAGTTCCACCTGCAGCCTTGTCCCAGTTCCACTTGCAGCCTTGTCCCAGTTCCACCTGCAGCCTTGTCAGTTCCACCTGTAGCCTTGTCCCAGTTCCACCTGCAGCCTTGTCCCAGTTCCACCTGCAGCCTTGTCCCAGTTCCACCTGCAGCCTTGTCCCAGTTCCACCTGCAGCCTTGTCCCAGTTCCACCTGCAGCCTTGTCCCTGTTCCACATGCAGCCTTGTCCCAGATCCACCTGCAGCCTTGTCCCAGTTCCACCTGCAGCCTTGTCCCAGTTCCACCTGCAGCCTTGTCCCAGTTCCACCTGCAGCCTTGTCCCAGTTCCACCTGCAGCCTTGTCCCAGTTCCACCTGCAGCCTTGTCCCTGTTCCACATGCAGCCTTGTCCCAGATCCACCTGCAGCCTTGCCCCAGTTCCACCTGCAGCCTTGTCCCAGTTCCACCTGCAGCCTTGTCCCAGATCCACCTGCAGCCTTGCCCCAGTTCCACCTGCAGCCTTGTCCCAGTTCCACCTGCAGCCTTGTCCCAGATCCACCTGCAGCCTTGCACCAGTTCCACCTGCAGCCTTGTCCCAGATCCACCTGCAGCCTTGTCCCAGTTCCACCTGCAGCCTTGCCCCAGTTCCACCTGCAGCCTTGTCCCAGTTCCACCTGCAGCCTTGTCAGTTCCACCTGCAGCCTTGTCCCAGTTCCACCTGCTGCCTTGTCCCAGTTCCACCTGCAGCCTTGTTCCAGTTCCACCAGCAGCCTTGCCCCAGTTCCACCTGCAGCCTTGCCCCAGTTCCACCTGCAGCCTTGTCCCAGTTCCACCTGCAGAAAAAAAAAATGCCGCCGTCGAGATACAGAGCCGGATATCCTGTGTATCTCGGCGGCGCTCGATAGTTCTCGTCGGCTTTCAGCCGCTCTCGTCGGCTTTCGGCCTTTCTCAGAGGCTTTCGGACGATTTCGGACGTTCTCGGCAGCTCTTGGCCATTCTCGGCGGCTCACGCGGGACTGCGAGAGCCGCTGAGAATGGCCGAAAGCCTCCGAGAGCGGGCAAAAGCGAGCGAAAGCGCCGAAAGCCTCCGAGAACAGGCAAAAGCAGCCGAAAGCCTCCGAGAACAGCCGAAAGCGGTCGAAAGCCTCCAAGAGCATTTGAAAGCCGCGAGAATGGCCAGAGAGGCTCAGAATGGGGGCGGGGGGATCCGCTTATAACACGCACCCACGATTTCCCCCTGATTTTTAGGGGAAAAAAGTGCATGTTATACGCCGATAAATATGGTATGTACATTTACTATAGCTGATACAATTAACTTTATTATAAATTGTTGAAAGAGGTGAGAATCCAGCTCCCCACAAGATGGTGTCTGGTCGGTCACACACAACAAACGTTGCCTATGCACTGCATGATCTGATCCCTGCACAAAGGAAAACGAGAGTGAAAGTATGCTCCAGAGTAGAGCACAAAAAAAAAAAAAAAGTAACATAAGGAAAAGTGCTCACACCCCAGCATGCCTTAAATGTCAACTCTCCTTTTCTAAGAGTTTTAGTTTTGAAGTGTTGCAAACATTTACACATGCCTGAGATTTATAAGTAGGTGTTTTGTATAGTTTTGTATAGTCTACGTTCATTTTACTTTGTGCCGAAGTGAGAAGTCTACAGAGCTGGCAAATGGAAAAAGAAAACGTTCTGCAGGAAAGTTGAAGCTTAGTAAGAATGCTCGGAATTTTCACAAGGGGGGGGGGGGGGATTGTGTGACTCAGCTGTCCCCTGCTTAGCTTCTGCTGGAGTCTGTATGACATCATAATGGCTGAAGTACTAGTCTGTCTCACAATTAAATCTAGTACAGGACTATGAATATTCCACTTGGAAGAAATTTCAGACACTTAATTCCAGATCTATTGCATTGGCCTTCAAAGCTAGAGGGATTCCAACAGATTCATTTGATTCATAGAATTAATTTAGTGGTCCAATTGGTCACCCCCCCCCCCCCATAAAAAAAAAAAAAAGGGATGCCCAAAGGTTGTTGCCAGCCTATGGCAGTGCGTACATTGGCCTTAGGGTTCCTGTCCACTTGTAAGTAGCCCAAGTAAATTAAACTTGTTTTAGCCAGCAGGACTCGCTAATCACATAAGTCTAGGTGAGTAAAGCTGTGGTTCAGTCACCAAATATACTGTTTGGTTAACAGTGTTGAAAAGGAACTATATTTGAGGGGGGGGGGGGGGGGCTAAAAGGAGAGGGAACTGTGGAACACACTTAAGAGAAAATGAAAAAGGCAAGAAAGAGACCTAGGTCTTTATGAATTGTAGAATCGTAAGTGTCCCCTTATCCTTCCATTAAAACATGAGCTTATTGATCAAGTGTGGTTTGGGTCAGGAGTATGTAGGCATGTGTAGTCTGCTGTCTTTACTGCAGGTGGCATTCAACCGCAGCAGCAATGCATATTAAAAAGAAGTCAAGAGGAACAGGGTTTCTCTATGGTTTCCTGAGTCATTGGGGCAGCAATCCAATTGGACACTGGCTTCCCATGTGACTCTGGTGGCCATCTTAGCTGCGGCAGAGTTTATTTAAGACCTTGACTCCTGGGATTGGCACGCTCTGTGTGAGTGGGTAGTGTAGGGAAAGGTTCCCCATCTGTTAGGGACAATACTAGGAGGCAAGTAAAGGTTCCTGACGAGGAGGGAAAGCTTACAGTTGCATCTCTTCTGGATACCTTACCGATTAGGCACTAGTTGCCAGTATGCATTCTGTCCCCTCTCAAGAGATGTCAGTATGGCTGGAACCCACTTCTTCATGCCATTCGGCTGGGTAGCTGTCCCACTGGGTTGTTTGTGAACTGTTGCTGCCTTACTTCAATACAAGTTTTCCATTGCAACTGACTTTGTATGCTGTCTCCGCACCATGCTGCACTCCACCTACAAGTAATAATAAATACATTTTTTTATATATAGATATATATATATATATATATATGTATTTATTATTACTTGTAGGTGGAGTGCAGCATGGGGGACAACTGGGGGACTCCATAGTGGAGAAGGATCTGGGGGTTTTTGGTAGATCATAAGCTCAATAATAGCATGCCATGTCAAGCTGCGGTTTCCAAAGCGAGCAAAGTCCTTTCTTGTATTAAGAGAGGTATGGACTCCGGAGAGAGAGATATCATTTTGCCTCTGTACAAATCCTTAGTAAGACCACATCTGAGATATGCAGTTCAGTTCTCTAAGGATATCGGGGAACTGGAGAAAGTGCAGAGAAGGGCAACCAAACTGATAATAGGCATGGAGGAGCTCAGCTATGAGGAAAGATTAGAGGAAATTAATCGATTCCCTCTTGAGAAGAGGAGATTAAGGGGCGATATGATCAACATGTACAAATACATAAGTGGTCCATATAGTGAACTTGGTGTTGAGTTATTCACTTTAAGGTCAGGTTAAGATTTCATCTGCAAATCCAGCAAGGCTTCTTCACAGTAAGAGCTGGGAAAATGTGGAATAGACTCCCTCTAGAGGTGGTTCTGGCCAGCTCAGTAGATTTCTTTAAAAAGGTCTGGATTATTTCTTAAATGTACAGAATATAACTGGGTACTGACATTTGTAGGTAAAGTTGATCCAGGGAAAATCCGATTGCCTCTCGGGGAATCAGGAAAGATTTTTTTCCCCTGCTGTAGCAAATTGGAGCATGCTCTGCTGGGGTTTTTCACTTTCTTCTGGATCAACATTGTGGGTGGGTGAAGGATTGTGTATATGGGATTGTATTTTATTTTATTTTTTGGTTGAACTAGATAGACTTGTGTCTTTAATTTTCAACCTGACTATGTAACTATGTCAATCTTTTGGTCATCTAGCAATTTATAATCTTTAACCACACTTGTTTCTGTAGATGCTCCTTGACCTTCACTGTAGTGTTTCCAGCTGCAATCAGCATTTCTAATCGATTGCATAGTCTGCATTCAGTTGCCTTTCTTGTTAGTAATTACGATTAAAGCCACAATTAGAGAACATTAGGTTTAGCAGTTTCTTTCTGTTCACTGAGAAAATAGGAAGGATCAAACCATTCGAAGTAATATATTTGTCGCAGCATGTTAGCAGCAAGATTAAGATAACATTTGGCTACTGAATTTACTAATCGCCCCGGGGTTACAATCTGCCAGCTTCAAAGATAAGACAAGACAGTTTTTCTGTCCTGACATTTAGTGCCAACAAAGGTCAGAAGAGAACTTGCTAGTTTTTAAATGTGAAAGTGACAAATTATTTTTCCCTTGGCAAAAAATACACTATGAAGCATCGTGTTTGAAATGCGTTTTAGTCATGGTGGATGTGTGAATGTCATTTAGGCTGCCCTGTAATTACATCCACAGGCAAAGACAGACAAGCTTAGACTTAGTGAATAAAAAGCACTGAGAGCAAGGGTGTGTAGTCATTTTGGTAACCAATTGGAATTAAACTTTCAGTAACTTTAAGTGGAAGTAAACCCTACTATCGTTTCCAGCCATGGAAGCTGCCATTTGAGCCTCTATTTAATCTTCAATCTGTACATATGATCAGTTATTACACCAGCCATTGGATGGTTTGACAGCTTGGTTGAGAGCTCAACCAATGTGACAATTAGCATTTCCGGCATACCAGCGGACCCGATCGCCGCTGGTGTCCCGCGATCGGGTCACAGAGCTGAAGAACGGGGAGAGGTATGTGTAAACAAACCTCTCCCGTGGCTTCCTAGTGACACTGTCACTGATCGTCTGTTCCCTGTCATAGGGAAAGACGATCAGTGACGTCACACGCCAAGCCACGCCCCCAGACAGTTAAAAAACACACAGAGGGCTCACTTAACCCCTCCCCGCCCCCTAGTGGTTAACTCCTTCACTGCCAGTGTCATTTACACAGGAATCAGTGCATTTAAATAGCACTGATTTCTGTATAAATGACAATGGTCCCAAAAATGTGTCAAAAACGTCCGATGTGTCTGCCATAATGTCGCAGTCACAATAAAAATCGCGGATCGCCGCCATTACTAGTAAAAAAAAAATATTAATAAAAATGCTATAAAACTATCCCCTATTTTGTAAACGCTATAACTTTTTGCGCAAACCAATCAATAATCGCTAATTGCGATTTTTTTTTTAACCAAAAATAACTGAGGAAAAAAAAAAAATTTCTATATATTTTTTTGGGGATATTTATTATAGCAAAAAGTTAAAAATATTGCATTTTTTTCATAATTGTCACTCTATTTTTGTTTATAGCACAAAAAATAAAAACCGCAGAGGTGATCAAATACCACCAAAAGAAAGCTCTATTTGTGGGGAAAAAAGGACGTCAATTTTGTTTGGGAACCACGTTGCACAACGTCGCGCAATTGTCAGTTAAAGCGACGCAGTGCCGAATCGCAAAAAGGGGCCTGGTCCTTTGGCTGCAAATTGCTCTGGAGCTTAAGTGGTTAATAATGCCCAACCAATATTGAGGATTGGGAGGCAATTGAAAGTATATCCAGATACCTTGACAATGGGAGTAGGTCAAAATTCAGACACCAGAGATTTTAGGCTTGCAGGGAGTCCAATAGGGAAGCTTGAGAGAACATGCAGAAACCTGGATGGGTGCCATTTTTAAGGGTCTATATTCCCCTTAGCATGGTCAAGTATACAGTAACTATTTAATAACATATTCTGGACTTTTGGAAGTCTTTGTTTGGTATTGATGTTGGCAGATCATGGACCCTCCTGGAGCATGATCATGGAGAATCATCACCGCTTTTTGCAATGGTCCTGTAAATGCCCTATACAGCTCTATTTGGAGGATTTTAGGTAAATCAACATTTTATAAAAACTGGTCATACATAATTAGAATGTTGTATGGAAATTATGAAAAATAGTTTTTCAGAGCATTTGATCTTTCCAATTGATTCGTTTTGTTCAAAAGCCCTTAAAATGTCATCCAGTCCTGCTATTTAAATGCAACATTACAATACGTCCAATACATAAAACACTTTCACAGTTAGAATTTTGTTCCATTCTGTTCTTTTGAATTCGTGTGTCCCTACAGTAGTTGAAAGTGATCATAGATATTACCACACTAACCATTAGAAAATCAAATATTTTAGAATATTCCAAAAACAAAAAGTTTCAAACAAAATTTTACAGGTGAATAACCAACTTAAAGCGGAGGGCCACCCTAAAATAAAAAAATAGCATTAATATTCTTAAAACAACAAAAAAAAAAAATTTGAAAAAGAATATTTTTTTTTATCTTACCAGAAACCTCTGTTGCTAGGCAGTCTTCCTAATCCGCCTCTTCCTATTCCATAGCGCTTCCTCCTCTTCGGCGAGCGGCCCCGTTGCCTTCTGGGACATGTGTGTGTCCCAGAAAACAACAGGGCCATTCACAAAGCGCCGAGCGACTCGCGCATGAGCATTAGGAAACGGGCAGTGAAGCCGCAAGGCTCCACTGCCTGTTTCCCTTAGTTCGAATGGCGGTGCCGGAAGCCGAGAGGCGAGGGACGGGTCGGCCTTGGGCGGCCAACATCATGGGCACCCTGGATAGGTAAGTGTGCTTATTAAAAGTCAGCAGCTACACTGGCGCCATGTGAACCCCGGGATACGGGGCCCCGGAAAATGTCATTCTCTGCGGCAGAAAAGTGCTTGACATTTTCCGAACCGACTTTGGGGCCCCATATCTCTGGGCTACTTGGTGATAGGAACCCCATCTTTGGATATGTTGTAGTGTTGGGTCTAGTGGGTTTGCACACCAATTTGGGGTTCCTAGCACCAAGTGCCCCTGAGATACGGGGCCCCAAAATTGGTCAACTGTGTCCATCTGCAGCAATGATATTTCGGGACCCTTTGGGCTGTTGCTAGGGGGCATCTAGGAACCCTTAACTACCAAGTTTGAAGTTCAGAGGACCTATGGTTGCAAATGGGCACAGTGAGGCATGCAAATGGGCATTGTTGACCCTCTTTTCCACTTACAGTAGCTGCGCATTTCTGACTCTAGGCTTATACTCGAGTCAATCCGTTTTCCCATTTTTTTGTGATAAAGTTAGGTGCCTCGGCTTATATTTAGGTCGGCTTATACTTGAGTATATACGGTAAGTCTTTCAGATGAATGCTGGTGAATTCATGAAAAAATATAGAGTGCTGGATTCCAACTAACCCTCTGTGTGAGTGTGATGATGTGAAATAGGTAATTTCTTCAGTGCAGTCACACCTCAGTGTGCAATGGCGTCCTTACTATGGTGCTCCCCTACGGTAGCTGGATCTTCTGGAGAAGGTGCATGCTACTAGACACTGGCCCGACTGCCGGCACAATGGATCTCACAGTGGAGGACTTCTCACCTGTCTGCAGAACACTTAGATGCCTCATCTGGCATCTTTCTTGGGCATGTTCAGGAATCTGGGAAGTTGTGAGAAATACAGTTAAAGTGCCCTATGTCTGCATCTATGTATTGTGTGTATAAAGGGGCACTTAGAAAGCATGGATTAAAAACCTGGTTACCCATTGAAAATGTTAGCTATGACGAAACGCGTCTGAGGAAGCACGTGCCAACGTCACCACGCTAGAAGGACAGGAGTGTTTGTTTGCAGCTGGCTGGCTCTGTAACTTTTATCCTATGTTTTATCAAAACGTCTGTTTGTAAGTGCAATTTTTTTTTACTTTAATAAAAACGTCTAGTACGGTATAACGCTATGGTCATTATATCCTTTCCCCTGGGTTATTTTCGATCTATGCCTGTGGATATTTGCTGAAAGTGTCCTTGTACCATCGATCAACATAGACCACAAGCTGTGGAGGATTCGTTTTCTGAGAAAGCTCTTTTGGCCTTTTTGATTTGTTTTTCCGGTAAGGAGGCACTTAATGTGGTGGCAGCACACATTAGTTGTGTCTTAACTCATTTGGCTATTACTCGTGTGCAATCTTTCCCTACACCTGATTCTAGTCTAAGCTGGAGAGCCTTATGCTTTCCCTACACACGATCGGAATTCTCGTCGGAAAAAACTCTGCCGGTTTTTCCGACGGAATTCCGCTCAAGCTGTGTTGCCTACACACGATCACACCAAATTCCGACGGTCAATAACACAGCGGCATAAAACACGTTCAAAAGCACTATAAAAGGGAAGTTTAATGCTTCTGAGCATGCGTCGAATTGTTTCCGAGCATGCGTCGGAATTTTACGTGTTGGAATTACATACACATCGGAAAATTCGATAGAAAGGTTTTCCGTCGGAAAAATTGAGAACAGGTTCTCAATTCAAAGTCCGTCGGAAATTCCGACAGAAAAAGACCGTTGGGCATACACACGGTCGGAAAATCCGATGAAAAGCTCCCATCGGACTGTTTCCATCGGCATTAAAGGGACATCTATATATGTGTATTCCTTTCTTGGCATCTGGTAAGGAGGCCCTCTGTAAGGTGGTGGTGCACTCATATTTGTTTTCCAGCCACTGGGTGTTTTTTTATTTATTTAAAAAAAAAAATTTGTATTTTTATTTTAAATTTTTTATTTTTATTTAAAAATTTTTATTGTTTATTTTTTATTATTTTTTATCTTTCATTTTTATTTTTGTATCTCTAATGCCCCGCACACGGGGTCGGAAATTCCGACCACAAAATCCGTCGGATTATTTTCCGACGGATTTTGTCCGACACTGATGTTGCATACACACGGTCAGACAAAGTTGTCGGAAAATCCGATCATTCTGAACGTGGTGACGTTCGTTGCGTACGACGGGACTACGTAGAGGCTAGTAGCCAATAGCTTTGGTCTCGTAATTTGATCTGAGCATGCGTGGCACTTTGTCCGTCGGAATTCTCTACACTTGATCGGAAAAAGTCCGATCGGACTTTGTTGTCGGAAAATTTGAGAGCAGGATCTCAAATTTTTTCCGTCGGAAATTCTGCCGGAAAAAGTCTGATGGAGCCCACACACGGGCGGATTTTCCGTCAACATGGTCCGATCAGACATTTTCCGTCGGAATTTCCGACTGTGTGTACGGGGCATTAGAGTGCAAAACTGCACTTTTTGAAATGTAGCAGAATTACGCTATGGTGCATATTTTTTACTTTTTTCTCGGTGGTCTGTAATCCTGTCCGACGAGCTGAATGTTAAATTGAGGAAAAGGTCTAAAAACGACATCATCAGCATCATCTCCTCAGACTATCATCTAGCAAGGAAGGCCATCAACCCGGGCTGGGTTAAGGATGTTCCCTATAAATTAATGAAATACTTCTTCTGGATTTATTTCCATTAGGATATCTTTGTTTAAATAACTGGAGACTTCTTGAGTATACATATACCATATATACTTGAGTATAAGCCGACCCGAATATAAGCCGAGGCACCTAATTTTACCACAAACAACTGGGAAAACGTATTGACTTGAGTATAAGCCTAGGGTGAGAAATGCGCAGCTACTGTAAGTGGAAAAGAGGATCAACAATGCCCATTTGCAGCCTCACTGTGCCCATTTGCAGCCATAGGTCCCCCAAACTTCAAACTTGGTAGTTAAGGGTTCCTTATTAAATTTGGGGTCTCTGGACCCAAAGGGTCCCGAAATGATATTGCTGCAGATGGACACAGTTGACAGACTTTGGGGCCCCGTATCTCAGGGTCACTTGGTGCTAGGAACCCCATTGGATATGTTGTAGTGCTCTGCAGCAGAGAATTACATTTTCCGAACCGACTTTGGAGCCCCGTATCTCGGGGCCACTTAGTGCTAGGAATTCCATCTTTGGATATGTTGTAGTGCTAGTTCCACTGGGTTTGAATACCAAATTTGGGGTTCCTAGCCCCAAGTATCTCCGAGATACGGGGCCCCAATATCGGGTCAGAAAATGTCAAGCACTTTTCTGCAGCAGAGAATGACATTTTCCGAACCGACTTTGGGGCCGCGTATCTCGGGCCACTTAGTGCTAGGAACCCCATCTTTGTATATGTTGTAGTGGCACGCCAAATTTGGGGTTCCTAGCACCAAGTGGCCCCGAGATATGGGGCCCCAAATTCGTGTCGGAAATTTTTTAAGGGGGGCACTTTCAGCACAAGAAAATGTGCTGAAAAACTCGACTTATACTCAAGTATATACGGTACTTTTTGTATAAATTTGGACTTTATTAGCGCAATTTTTTATTTTCTATTTTTGCTTTGTATTTATCTTACAATTATTGCTGCTGTGTCATTGGTCCAATTTTTTGATTAGCGCAGTTTTTTTTTACCCTTTATTTATGAATAAAAACCTAAAATCTGTTTCTGCATTGTTCTACAACACTAAAATTTTCTAACATATTGGAGACTTAGTTTTAGCAAAATATTTAGCACTAGACATGTGCATAATAGAAAAATCTGTTTAGTTTTGTTTCGTTTCTGTTTGTTTCCGTTGACTCGTAACGATTCGTAAATTCGTAAGTCGTCGGTGTTCGTATTCGTAACGATTCGTATTTTCGTAAGAGTTATTTTTTCGTTGATTCGTTCTTCCGTTAGTTTAATTTTCGTTTATTCGAAATTCGGACGCATTCGTATTTTCGTAGATTTAGTTACATTCGTACTTTCGTTAGATTGATTTATTCGTACTTTCGTAACATTGTTTTTGTAGATTCGTAATCGGAGCATAATTCATAATGTTATGTAATGTGTATGCTATTATTACATTGTAAGAGACACGGAAAATTACGAATCAAAAAAAAAGTTACGAATGTACGAATTTTTTTCGTTCAATCCATTCGAAGCACGTTAAGCAGCGCCATTGTAAGAGACACAGAAAATTACGAATTGAAAAAAAAAAAAAAAAGTTACGACTGTACAAATTTTTTCGTTCAATCCATTCGAAGCACGTTAAGCAGCGCCATTGTAAGGGACACGGGAAATTACCAATTCAACAAAAAAAAAGTTACGAATGTACGAATTTTTTTCGCTCATTTTGATTTTCGTTGTTCCTGTTTCGTTGTTTCTAATTTGGTTATTTCGGATTTTCGTTGTTTTTCATATTTGTTCGATTCGATAATTCGTTATTCGTTAAAATTTTTAGCGAATCATTCGTTCATTCGTACGATAACGAATGAACGAATATAACGAATTTTAACGGAAAACGAAAAAAAAAGCGAAACGAATTGCACATGTCTATTTAGCATATGCAGCTGCTTTCCTAGCTGTAGGTAAAGTGAAATTAGGTAGTGCCTTGATAGGTGCATTTTATGTAATGAAGACAGATGTATTTGTGACTGGGGCATGAACAAAGCCTGGTTAATGATATCATCTTTCTGAGAATTTCAGGAATCTCCAGCACTTAGAGGCAGGAATCTTGTAAATCCAGGCCTAAACCGGCCTTGTGTTAGTGATTCTGTTTGCTACATCATGTTTCATTCGTCTCTACAAACATTCCACAGTCTTTTGTTAGGAATCTCAGCTCCTTCAACTACTGCATGGCAAACATTGCTGAAATCTGCTACCCTGAGAAGTTTTGGAGCTGAAATGTAAGCGAGTGTTAGCAGCTCCATCTCTCACAACAATACTTTTTTAATTGTCCATTTAGTACAGAACAACCATAGAAGTTCATTTTCTATTTCCAATACTTCTACTAAGTACACTATTGCAAGGCTTTGGGGTTTTACTAACATTCAGGGTTTCCGTTAACCACTTGCATACTAGCCTGTAATACCACTTCCTTACCAGGGCATTTTTCAGCTCTCAATGCTATAATAGTTAGACTTAGACATGTGCAATTCGTTTAGTTACGAATTCGTTGTCCGTTCAAATTCGTTATATTCGCTCATTCGTTATCGTACGAATGAACGAATGGTTTACTAAAAATTCTAACGAATAACAAACTATCGAAAAGAACGAATATCAAAAACAACGAAAATATGAAATAATTAAATTAGAAACAACGAAAAAAAGAATGAAAATCCGAAAAACGAAAACAGAAACAACGAAAATACCGAACAAAGATTCAAAAATAACGAAAATCAAAATGAACAAAAAAATTTGTACATTCGTAACTTTTTTTTTTTGTTTGTTGATTCGTAATTTTCCGTGTCTCTTACAATGGCGCTGCTTAACGTGCTTCGAATGGATTCGTAAATTCGTTACTTTTTTTTGTTAGTTGATAAACGTGGTTGGGTCGGTGGTACTGTGTTTTGGTGGATTTTTTAGTTAAGTTCTGACTTGTGAGAGAGAAATTCTTTGTTTCTTAAACATGTAAATAGCATACACATTACATAAAATTATGAATTATGCTCCGATTACGAATCTACGAAAACAATGTTACGAAAGTACGAATAAATCAATCTCACGAAAGTACGAATGTAACTAAATCTACGAAAATACGAATTTCGAATCAACGAAAATTAGATTAACGGAAATACGAATCTTTTTAAATCAACGAAAATATAGCTCTTCCGAAAATACGAATGCTTCCGAATACAAAATATAACGAAAATACAAATTTAGAATAAACGAAAATTAGACTAACGGAAAAACGAATCAACGAAAAAATAACTCTTACGAAAATACGAACAAGTCCGAATACGAACACCGACGACTTACGAAATTACGAATCGTTACGAATCAACGGAAACGAACAGAAACGAAACTAAACTAAACAAATTTTTCTATTGTGCACATGTCTAGTTAGACTGTAAATTACTCCATCATGCAACACTGTACCAAAATTAATTTATACCACTGTTGTAGATATATAAAGACCACAATGATTAAAAAAAAAAAAAATTAAATATATGTAGCGTCCACCCCTGAAGAAGCCACTGGTTGATTGGGTTCCCCTGCTACAAGTATTCTCCACACTTTCTCCAGACACAAGGAACCAGTGGCCAGTGCTACCACTAGGCAAACTAGGCAGCCGCCTAGGGCGCACTGCTGCCTAGGGCGCCCGGCCACTGGTGTTCCTACTCTCTTCTCTCTGCAGCAAGCAACCAAGTCTCAACATCAGCAGGCAGTCGCCACTCTGTTCGCACATAGTGTAAGAGGCGCAGCGGCGGCGGAGGACTATGTCCCCAATTCTGAATGAATGGAAGCAAGCAAACATTCATTGATGGGCACTGGTAGGCTGCATTGATGGGCGCTGGTGTGGCTGCATTTGATGGGCGCTGGGGTGCTGCATTTGATGGGCGCTGGTGTGCTGCATTTGATGGGCGCTGGTGAGGCTGCATTTGATGGGCGCTGGTGTGCTGCATTTGATGGGCGCTGGTTAGGCTGCGTTTGATGGGTGCTGGTAGGCTGCATTTGATGGGTGCTGGTGTGCTGCATTTGATGGGCGCTGGTTAGGCTGCATTTGATGGCCGCTGGTGAGGCTGCGTTTGATGGGCGCTGGTAGGCTGCATTTGATGGGCGCTGGTTAGGCTGCATTTGATGGGCGCTGGTAGGCTGCATTTGATGGGCGCTGGTTAGGCTGCACTTGATGGGCGCTGGTGAGGCTGCATTAGATGGGCGCTGGTGAGGCTGCATTTGATGGGCGCTGGTAGGCTGCATTTGATGAGCGCTGGTAGGCTGCATTTGATGGGTGCTTCATTAAAAAGGTGGAGTATATACATGGGCACGGCAAAGGGGGTGGAGTCAGGGGTGGAGCCAACGGGGGCAGCAAAATTAGGTTTCGCCTAGGGTGTCAAAAATCGTTGCACCAGCCTTGCAAGGAACCGTCTTTGAGTAAACACTGTTCCCATAAAGTATCCTGTCATGTTAAACTTACATATATATATATACCTTTTTATATTTAGGATTAAACTATAGACTCGAAAACACGACCACTGAAGAAGGAGGAATGTTCTCACTCTGAAACGCGTCTGGTCCAATGTCATATATCAGATTGTGAAAAACGTTTTTGATGCATTTTAATATTATATGTTGTACATGTTGCTTAGTCTTTACTCTAAAGATTAATTTTTCACCATTATACCTCATAAATAAATATTTTGTTATTTCATAGAAATTAAGTGTCTCTTTTTGGGAAAGTATGGTAGTGCCGATTAAAAGTCCACAAACATAGGGGAAAATTCCTTTTCCTTTTCTCTTAAAGTGGACCTTCAGTCATTTTTTGAATTTTTCATCTACTAAAAATTCTGCCCTTGTTGTTTTAACTTTGGATAGTATTTTTTTTTTCTGCCAGTAAATACCTTATACAGCCCACTTTCTGTTTCTTGTCTGGTAAAAAGCCTAGGCTTATGACATCATTCACAGCTCTCTCTCACTCACTAATGTGAGAGTTTGCCAGGAAGGGAGGGTGGATGAATCATAAGAGGACCAATGCGGGCTGCAGAGCTGGAGGTGGGCCTCTGTGTGTCTGTGTAAATCCAGGAAGTGAACAGGCAGCAGCCAAATGGTTGCAGCCAGACTTAGTGGAGGGAGATTTCTGCAGCATATTTGGCAAGTACAGGATCACAATAAATATAAAATAATATACAAAGTGGTTGGAGGGAAGCTTCAGAATGACAAAGATGGTTTTATTACAAATTATGTGAGCAGACTGCAGTTCCTCTTTAGGGTCTAGGAAAGGTAGCACAAAAATATTGTAGGTTGCATACAGGAGTAACTTCCACTCCACCGTAGACACTGATCCCAATTCTACTGACTGCAGGAACTACCAGCCTGGCTGCTTCTTCATCAGCCCACCTGGCTGCTACTGAAGATCTCCCAGGGCAAGGTAAAGAAAATATTTAAGCCCAAGGCTGTCTTCCAAAAAGGCTTATTACATGTAAAAGTGTCAGGTTACGGGTATGGAGATCGAGTTGCTAAGAGGGCTTCCCTTGCGGCTAAGTGCAGTGCGTTCCTGAAGTTGGGAACAGGAGCGCAGTGCCCAAAGAAGCACGGATGGCCCAGGGCAAATATGCCAAACTCAGCCCCCCTTTCTCTATACAAGTCATTCATTCATTCATTCATTTCCCTTAGGGTTAGGGTCAGGGTGCCCCCCACCCCTGCAATAAACCATTGCGCCAGGGGCAACCGCCCCTCCTGCCCACCCCTTGTCCCGGCCCTGACTAAAACTATTGAGTAGAGGCCCTTCCTAAACAAACCACTCAGTTTGTATATAGTCAGGTTGGCTATTGTATTACATACTGTAATTGTTAGTAGATTTGCTGTAAAGAACATTGTTCAATTATTTTCCAAGATATATGGTTATCATCATTAAACCTTACAGCAAAGTCCTATGAGAAGTCTATCTCTGAAAGAGGACTCATCTTGGTATGACACGTGACCCAACATGGTGCCAGCTTTTGCCGGAGAACTGAGAAAACGTAGGAGGGTGATGTATGGGGGATTAAATTACAATTATTTTTTATTTCTTTATGTATTTTAGCTATAATATATATATTTAGGGCTGGTTCACACTAAATGAAGTCCAGTGCATTATTTTTTTTTTTTTTAATAATCTTTATTTTACAAAATCTGTCTCCATTGCTGTATGTATTAGCCATGAAACATCTAGCGACAGCCATTCGCAACAACAGAGATATACAAGGAATTATGCCCCGTACACACGGTCGGAAATTCCGACGGAAAATGTCCGATCGGACCATATGGTCTGCGTGTGGGTCTTTTCTTTTAAAATAGAATGAAGAAAATATTTTTTTTTTCAAATTTCTGCTCTTTTTTCGCTTATATCGCTAAAAATAAAAAACGGAGTCGTGAATAAATACCACCAAAATAAAGCTCTATTTATGCAAACAAAATTATAAAAATTTCATTTGGGTACAGCGTAGCATGACCCCGCAATTGTCATTGAAAATGCGAGAGCGCTGAAAGCTGAAAATTGGTCTGGGAAGGAAGGGGGCGAAAGTGCTCAGTATTGTAGCGGTTAAGGATTGTTATTTGAAAAAGTGACAAATATTTTCAGCTAAGTCTAATGCCCCGTACACACGGTCGGAAATTCCCATGGAAAATGTCCGATCGGACCATGTTGTCGGAAAATCCGACCGCGTGTGGGCTCCATCGGACTTTTATCCGTGGGAATTTCCGACAAAGAAAATTTGAGATCCTGCTCTCAAATTTTCCAACAACAAAATCCGATCTGACTTTTTCCGATCGTGTGTAGAGAATTCCGACGGACAAAGTGCCACGCATGCTCAGATCAAATTACGAGACCAAAGCTATTGGCTACTAGCTTCTATGTAGTTCTGTCGTACGCAACAAATGTCACCACGTTCAGAATGATCGGATTTTCCGACAACTTTGTCCGACCGTGTGTATGCAACACCAGTGTCGGACAAAATCCGTCTGATTTTGTGGTCGGAATTTCCAACCGTGTGTACGGCGAATAAAAGTGGGGGAAAAAGAATATAAAATGTCCATATATGCGGATGATCTGCTGGTATATATTACGAATCTATTGGTGACATTACCAGATCTAATACAGGAATTTAAACGCTTCGCTAAAGTAAGTAATTTTAACCACTACAATACCGGGCACTTTCGCCCCCTTCCTTCCCAGACCAATTTTCAGCTTTCAGCCCTCTCGCTCTTTCAGTGACAATTGCGCGGTCATGCTACGCTGTACCCAAATGAAATTTTTATCATTTTGTTTGCACAAATAGAGATTTAGTTTGGTGGTATTTATTCACGACTCTGTTTTTTATTTTTTGCGATATAAGCGAAAAAACGGCGGAAATTTTGAAAAAAAACTATATTTTCTCCTTTCTTTTTTAAACGAAATCCAATAAAATCAAATTTTGTCATAAATTTAAGCCAAAATGTATTCTGCTACATGTTTTTAGTAAAAAAAATTCTGTTAAGTGTATAACAATTGGTTCGCGTGATCACGGACATATGTGTGCAGATAATCATTGGCACATGTTATTTTACTGGGACATATGTGGGGGACATGTGTTTTTATTATTTGGGGACATGTGTGGGGGACATGTGTTTTTATTATTTGGGGACATGTGTTTTTATTTGGGGACATGTATGTTTTGGGGACATGTGTGGGGACATGTGTGTTTTACTGTGTTTTGACACTAGACTGGTGATCAGTGAGTAAAAAAACAGCTAATACTCACTGATCACCAGCCGGCTGCAGCAATCTGCTCTCCTCACCGACGACTTCCGTGTGAGGAGAGGAGAGCCGATTGCCTAGCAACCGGCTGTTTGCTTACATTACATGACGGCTGTGATTGGACACGGCCGTCATGTGATCAGGAGGGCCAATCATAGAGCCCTGGTGACACGAGCGCATCTGGATCGCGCCGCTGCGCGGGCACGCGTGCGCGTGATCCCGCTACTTCTGAAGGACGTTCCAGAACGTCCGATCAGAAGTAGGCGGCTCCCACCCAGCCGTATATATACAGTGGCGGGGTGGGAAGTAGTTAAAGTGAATTACAGTAAATCAGAGGCGCTGAATATAACATTAGAAAACAATACAGTGGAACTTCTCAAAAAAAAATTTTCTTTCAAATGGCAAGTAAATGCAATCAAATATTTGGGAACATTTATCCCCAGAGAAATAGAAAAGCTTCAAGAACTTAATTATCTCCCGATCGCGCAAAAAATAATAAGGACACTTCAACAATACGATAAGGGGATTTTTTCATGGACGGGCAGGATAAATATCATAAAAATTGACATATTACCCAAAACTTTATATATATTCCAAACCATCCCAATATTTCCTTCAACAAATATTTTGAATCAATTACAGAAGGCGATAGGGAGTTTTATCTGGGCGGCTAAGCCCGCTAGAATTATCAGATATACATTAATTCGGCCAAAGAAGGGCGGTGGTCTGGCCCTCCCAGATTTATCGGCATATCTCAGAGCAGTGTTTATAACAAGGATAGTGAACTGGTTCCATAACGTAGAATGTAAACAGTGGGTGAAACTTGAGGAGGAGGAGGCTACAGCCATTAAACTAAAATCATTACCATGAATTAGGAGAGAGAAGCGTCCCCCAACCGGGATATGCCCTTCCTGGTGCTAGCAACAATGAAAGTTTGGGATGGTTTGCTGAGACAGGGGATAGGGTCATCGTACATAGGCCCAATGACCCCTCTCTTCGGGCAACCCAGAGTTCCCTCCAGCATTAGAGAGAGGTTCTTTTTTTGAAATGGCAGAGAAAAGAAGACACCAGGTTGGTGGAGACAATGGAGCAAAATAGACTTCTCCCACTGGATTCCTTGGGTACGGAATATAAAGCCAAATGGATGCAATACTGCCAGCCTTAGAAATATATCCTCTCTCTAATGAAGGAAGGTACAATTAATAGAGCGTTTACTGACCTTGAAAAAATAATGGTAAAAGACCAGAGACCAACACATACCTTGTCTAGAGTATATAATCATTTAAGTTCAAGAAATGATATACAAGAGATAACGTATATAAAAAAATGGGAGGAAGAACTAAGTGTTATTATCCCCAGGGCGAAATGGGAAAAGGCTATAATAGCAACGCATAAATTATCAATATCCAATAGACATCAGGAGCCAAATTACAAAATTCTAGCCAGATGGTACAGATGCCCAGTGGAGATGTATAAAATTAACTCAGAGAATCAAGAAGTATGTTGGAGATGCCAAGGGGCCAGAGGCACAATGTCACATATTTGGTACTATTGCCATGGGGTCCAGACTTTTTGGGAAAAATTATTCAAAATATATATTCAAAACATATACTGCAATGACAGGGATTCAGATACAGCCCTGCTGACGCATTCTTACTTGCGAAATGCATAGAGGCTGCTGGGACACACAAAACGTCACGTCCGGGTAAATGACAGTGAGGCTCGGGACGCACGCCGGGAGAGGAGAGACACAGTGAGAACCTCGCATACCAAAACCCATTTAAACTGCCGGAAAAGTTTAGTGCCGACTCATAGGCAAAAATGTGAGTGAGATTACCTGTTTTTACCTTTTTTTTATAAATAAATGCATAGACATACTGCGCAATGATAGCTATTCATTTTTTATGAGGACGAGTATTGTTTAACCACTTACCCACTGGGCACTTAAACCCCCTTCCTAACCAGACCAATTTTCAGCTTTCGGTGCTCTCACACTTTGAATGACAATTACTCAGTCATGCAACACTGTACCCACATGAATTGTTTGTCCTTTTTTTCACACAAATAGAGCTTTCTTTTGGTGGTATTTAATCACCGCTGGGTTTTTTTTTTTTTTGCGCTATAAATCAAAAAAGACTGAAAATTCGGTAAAAAATTAATAAAAAATTATTTGTTTCTATTAAAATGTATTGCAGAGTATTGGTGAGTATTGGCAGAGTATTGCAGTGTTGCACAGTATTGGTAGAGTATTGCACAATATTGGCAGAGTATTGCGCATTGTTGGCAGAGTATTGCACAGTATTGGTAGAGTATTGCACAATATTGGCAGAGTATTGCACATTGTTGGCAGAGTATTGCACAGTGCTGGCAGAGTATTGCACATTGTTGGCAGAGTATTGCACAGTGTTGGCAGAGTATTGCCCAGTGCTGGCAGAGTATTGCCCAGTGCTGGCAGAGTATTGCACAGTGCTGGCAGAGTACTGTCATTGAGCAGCGCTGTGGGCACTACACATCCAGCCCACAGTGCTGCTGCCATCTCTTCCCCTCTCCGCTTCTCCCCTCTCACTGTACCGATCAGTACAGAGAGGGGAGGGAGGAACCGGCGTCATGACATGACGCCGGTTTGTTTACATGTGATCGGCGGTCATGGATGTTCCCGAGTGCGCGCTCCAGGGGGCGTGTGGGAGCAAGGTTCTGGGAGAACGTCCCACGGACGTCCACCCAAAATAAGCCGACCGCGCTGTAGCCGTTTTTCAGCTATGGCCCGGTCGGCATGTGGTTAAACCTGTAAGCTGGGAGTAAAGCCCCATACACACGGTCGGACAATCCGCGGACCAGGTCCGTCGGACCATGTCCGTCATACTTTGTCTGATGTTGGTTTTGCGTACACCCGGTCAGACAAAGTTGTCGGAAAATCCGATCATTCTGAACGCGGTGACGATTGTTGCCTACGACGGGACTACGTAGAGGCTAGTAGCCAATAGCTTTGGTCTTGTAATGTGATCTGAGCATGCGTAGCACTTTGTCCGGTCGGACAACCGTACACACGATCGGATTTGGTGTGATCGGACCGGGTTGTCGGCAAATCTTTCCAGCAGGAGATAAGACTTTGTCCGTCGGACAATCCGACGTACACTGTCCGATGGTGCATACACACGGTCTGATTTTTCAACAACATTGTCCGATCGGACAGAATCCATGAAAAAGTCCGACCGTGTGTATGGGGCTTAACAGAGAGCCTGAGTGGATTGGTTATCCCTATTAATGAACCGAAGGCGCTTTTTATAATAATATCTGGTGAGTGGCCAATTCTTATGGTGGTGGTGGTATCGTCACTGTACTGGTGGATACGAAGCACAAACAATCACGATCACAAGAAAATAGGAGAACTGAGAAAATTTTTCACACAGCAGAGAACCGGAAAAGAGGACTTATTTATGTGCTGGTTCACAGATACCAGCAATTATTGAATATACACTTATTCATTTATGTAGTATTGTTTAAAGTCAAATACAAACAGGTGATATTGGTTGCACTTGAGATATACCGTATATACTCGAGCATAAGCCGACCCGAATATAAGCCGAGGCACCTAATTTTACCACAAAAAAATGGGAAAACGTATTGACTAGAGTATAAGCCTAGGGTGAGAAATGTGCAGCTACTGTAAGTGGAAAAGAGGGTCAACAATGCCCATTTGCAGCCTCACTGTGCCCTTCTGCATGCCTCACTGTGCCCATTTGGTAGTTAAGGGTTCCTAGATGCCCCCTAGCTGCAGCCAGAATTTGGGGTCTTTGGACCCAAAGGGTCCCGAAATGACATTGCTGCAGATGGACACAGTTGACCGACTTTGGGGCCATGTATCTCGGCGGCCAAATTTGGATATGATGTAGTACTAGTTCCACTGGGTTTGCACACCAAATATGGGATTCCTAGCACCAAGTGGCCCCGAGATACGGGGCCCCAAATTCGGGTCGGAAAATGTCAAGCACTTTTCTGCAGCAGAGAATGACATTTTCCGAACCGACTTTGGGGCCCCGTATCTCGGGGCCACTTGGTGCTAGGAGCTCCAAAGTCAGGTCGGAAAATGCCATTCTCTGCTGCAGAAAAGTGCTTGACTCGAGTATAAAAGTGCTGAAAAACTCGGCTTATACCCGAGTATATATGGTACACATGGGTGGTTTATATATGTACATGTTTTAACAGTATATTTTTTTACAGTGGTGTATTTTTTTTACAGTGGTGTATTGTTTGGTGTTAAGATATATAACACAAGAGTCAGCGCAGTCAACACACATTGTCTTTTGTTTGTATAGGTTTATTTAGAACCAAAGTTTTACTAATGTTGTAGTGGATGGGGGTTAATTTGGCAATTTAGATAAAGTTTTTTTTGCGCCGGTAGACACATATTTTTGAATTCACAAGTAATGCTATTGTCTGAAACTACTTCTGACCCCTGATTATCTTTTGACCCCTGATTATCTTCTAAAATCAGTTTTATTATGTAGAAAATCTGGATTATCTAAATGCAAACTAATAAAGGGAATATAATTATCTTAAATAGACATGTGCACAATAGAAAAATTCGTTTAGTTTTGTTTCGTTTCTGTTGATTCGTAACGATTCGTAAATTCGTAAGTCGTCGGTGTTCGTATTCGTAACAATTCGTCTTTTCGGAACAGTTATTTTTTCGTTGATTCGTTTTTCCGTTTAATTTTCGTTTATTCGAAATTCGGACGCATTCGTATTTTCCTAGATTTAGTTACATTCGTACTTTCGTAAGATTGATTTATTCTTACTTTCGTAACATTGTTTTCGTAGATTCGTAATCGGAGCATAATTCATAATTTTATGTAATGTGTATGCTTTTATTACATTGTGAGAGACACGGAAAATTACGAATTGAAAAAAAAAAGTAACGAATGTACGAATTTTTTCGTTCAATCCATTCGAAGCACGTTAAGCAGCGCCATTGTAAGAGACACGGAAAATTACGAATCGCAAAAAAAAAAAAAAAATTACGAATGTTCGAATTTTTTCGTTCAATCCATTTAAAGGAAGTTAAGCAGCACCATTGTAAGAGACACAGAAAATTACGAATCAAAAAAAAAAAAAAAAAGTTACGAATGTACGAATTTTTTGGTTCAACCCATTCGAAGCACGTTAAGCAGCGCCATTGTAAGAGACACAGAAAATTACGAATCAAAAAAAAAAAAAAAAAAGTTACGAATGTACGAATTTTTTGGTTCAACCCATTCGAAGCACGTTAAGCAGCGCCATTGTAAGAGACACAGAAAATTACGAATAAAAAAAAAAAAAAGTTACGAATGTACAAACTTTTTCGTTCAACCCATTCGAAGCACGCTAAGCAGCGCCATTGTAAGGGACACGGAAAATTACCAATTAAAAAAAAAAAAAAGTTACGAATTTTTTCGTTCATTTTGATTTTCGTTGTTCCTGTTTTCGTTTTTCGGATTTTCTTCTTTCGTAGTTTCGTTGTTTCTAATTTGGTTATTTCGGATTTTCGTTGTTTTTCATATTCGTTCGATTCGATAATTCGTTACAATTTTTAGCGAATCATTCGTTCATTCGTACGATAACTAATGAACGAATATAACGAATTTTTTAACGGAAAATGAAAAAAATAACTAAACGAATTGCACATGTCTAATCTTAAATATTGATATTTAGCTACACTATATCCTTTGTATTCTTGCACCACAATAGAATGCCCTGAAACCTAGAAAATTTAATTTTTAAAGAAAAAGGTTGGTAATATATACTATTTAAATTAAATAAGCAATACTCGGATATTTGTATAATTTCTGTGCCAAGCAGCTGAGATACATTTTTATGCAGCTGTTTTTCTTTTTCTTTAAATTTTTCGTGTTTGAATTCATTTCAGTTTCCCCTCATTGTCTGCAGTTCCAGACACAGAGAGGTGTTGTTGATAGCCAGCTGTGATAGACAGGGCTCTGTTTCCATTGTTGGTGTTGTAAGCTGAAAGGGCAGCCCATAGAGAGCAAAGGTTCTTGGAGGTGAATAACAGGCATTCCTGCCAATGGCTGGTGCACAGATACCAGGCCTTGCAGTGCGCTGATTAGCAAAATCATTTCCTCTTGTCTCAGCTTGATATTGAAAAGAATCATTACATCATTCGCCATGCATTTTAAAGGGGAACTCCAGCCAATTAGGGTAAATGTCATGGGTAAATTAACCCATGTGAGACTATGTGAACTATTGACCATGGCAATATACAAAATGACTTATGTTTTTGATATAGAAGTGTGTGGGCCTTAAATAGCAAGGGTGGCTTATAGTGAGCTAATTAGCAGGAAGAAAGCTCAAACTAGCCTTAGTAGGTATTATGTTGCCGAAAAAGAGAAGTTTGTGCGTGGAATAGACTTCCAGCAGGGGTAGTGAGTCAGTCAACAGCAAGTGACTTTAACCTTTTTGAAGCTTAGATACTTAGACCTGGTTTGGCAGTATTGGAATGTGTCAGTTAAATTGACAATAAAACTGACCATACGTGAATTCAATTTTGCCTGAATCTTGCTAAATTAGCGAAATCTGTTACGGGAGTAGCCCTATCGGCAGTGACGCCGCTAGGGTTGGTGTCACCTGGTATGGTAAAACATATTTTCACCCCACCACCCCCTCCCATTTTTGGGCTGGCAGCTGAGCGTTGGACCTCGTTGGTGTGCGTTGCGGGGGTCAATAAGGCCTGCAGGCAGTATTAGGGCCAGAGGATAGCAAGTTAGGCAGTTCCTAATGGCTCAGTCTCTAGAAGCAGTAATGGACAATGGCTGACAGGCCCTCTTACTAGACCCAGCGAAACAGCAGCAGTGATCCCTCTGGCTGGACATTCGCTCACTCTGGGTTGCCCAAGGTGACTCTGGTCAGTAGTGTAGCATGTCTGTACCCTGGCAGTGGCTCAGACTTTCTCTCTCTGGTGGTACTGGGCAGCATGGCTCTCTTTCTGGTGGCGAGGGTACAGTGTGGCTCTTTCTCTGGTGGTGCTGGGCAGCATGGATCTCTCTCTGGTAGTGCTGGGCAGCATGGTTCTCTCTCTCTGGTGGTGCTGGGCAGCGTGGCTCTCTCTCCCTGGTGGTGATGGACAGCATGGTGCTCGCTCTCTCTGGTGATGGACAGCATGGTGCTCGCTCTCTCTGGTGGTGCTGGACAGCATTGTGCTCTCTCTCTGGTGGTGTGGGTACCGCGGGGCTCTCTCTGGTGGAGCGGGTACAGCGTGGTTTTCTCTGGTGGTGCCAGGGTCATTACTTCCCCCCAGCACAGACCTCACTTTCTTTTTTATGTTTACTGTAGCTGCTACAGTGCAGCATTCACTCCCTCGGCTTGCTTCCAGGTTCTCTCTCTTCCCCAGCAGAGTGCATGCTGGGGGCTGTAGCCTGCTCCCTGTGGATAACAATTGGGCCACCAATCTTCCGGGACTACATGCCCCATGATGCCCCTCTAGTTTCTTTTGATTGGCCCTCTGCTGTGCCCAATGTGGAGGGAAGAAGAGCAGACAGGAAGCTCTCTCTTCTCTCGTGCTGATGACAGGTGAAAGGGGGGCAAGCGGGGGAAACATTCTGATAGCGGCCTGCAGCTCGCCCCTGTTCCCTCTCCCCCAAGTTCTCTTCAGGCCAAACCTTAGAGAATGAGCCTTCTGGGACAATAAATTTCTAAGTATTCCAGACCAGATCTGTTATGTATCAGGAGGGGTAAGCAGAACAACTGAGCTTAACCACTTACTGATCACAGTTATTGCCAATAGAGACTCCGCCTTACTTATTAGCCCATCAAACATCTATTGTGGACAGTCTTAAAGGGACAACACCACATGCACCACCTTACAGATGGGCCCCAACGATAGCTGGCTCAGTACTGCTAAATAGGATTAGCGAACGGTCAGCTTCTGTCGGACCAACTACAGTACACATGGGCCGAATGTCGGATGATTTCTATTGAACCAGCCAATGCTCCTGACGGTCAGCGCATGTGTACTAGGCTTTAATCTTTGAGTCTGTTTTGTGACCACAGCAGCAGACATAGTTTCACATTTTAGTGCTGTCAAACAATGATTGTTTGGTGTTTTTCCTGATTCTGCTGCAACAGTGAGAACTTATTTAATGATAAAATTCAACCTCAGAACAAGCACAGACTCAGAAGTGCTAAAAGGCACCTTTTACCTATAGGAATATGCTAATTTTTTAAAGTGGAGTTCCACCCACTTTTACAACTCTTCAGCATTCCTCACCAAAGTGTGCACTGTAAACGAATTGGATATTTTTTTATTTTTTTTCTCAGCACCTACTGTATATCTGCTGTATTCATTTTTCACTTCCTCCTCCCTGGCCGCGGCCCATCGCATCATGTCCTGTTTGCAATGCCTCCTGGGAAGGGGCGGCAACTTCCTCTGACACTGCCGTTGCTATGGAAACCTGACCTGAAACCTATTACACTGCTTGTGCTGCACTGTGCATGTGCGAGATCTGCAACGATGAGATCCAGGAAGAAATACAGTCTGGCTTCAGATGCCCACACTTAAGATGGCCACGGCCTGCTGTAAGTTTATAAAATAACAAACTACTGCTATAAACTAACAAAACAGACCTTAGTTTACAGACTAACTTTACTAGAATACATTAGGCTTGTGTATTATAGGGGTATTTTTATTTAAAAAGTATAATTTCGGCCGGAAAACCGCTTTAAGTAGCATACAGAAAAAAAATCTTTCCCTAACTTGCATTAACAATTAAACAGATACTCAACTGCAAAGAATAAGACAGTTTTGATAAATGCACAGCTTTTAGTATTGATTTAATCAGTCAACGTGTGACACACTAACCCACTTGGATATTTTTTTCTAAGTTTGGTAAATCATCTGTTCACTATAATATAAAGTAGAGACAGCCTGGTGATTGTTACTAACAATATAAATTTGCCATTACAATAATGCAGTGCAGTTAACTATTTATACCACTAGATAAAAGGTGTGGTGTGTTTATATGCGTTACATGCATTTACCAGCACTTTTCATTCATCCCTATAGAAGGTGCCCTTTGATGCCACATGGAGGAGTGAATGCAGGACTGCTGCCGTTTGTTCATAGGGAGATTTTGATGCTTTAGCCAGCCTTTTTTTTAAAGTATGAATATGAGCACCATTCATTGTCTTACATTGGTTGTCAGCAATAAAGGGCATTTATATTACATTAATCATGCTGAAGAAGATGATACAGCTGCTGGTCTTTTGTCTGTGGTGCTATAAAGGCCCGATACTACACCACAGAGGATAATTCTTTATTCATTATTAATACTATTGTGTGATAAATGCTGTACTGTAATAGTTTAACGAGAAGAAACTGTTCTTAGAATTCACATTTGAAATCTTTGTGGGGTGATTTAAAGCGATGCAGTCATGATAGGGTTTATTAAATAATCTGAATATTAACTTTTAATGTATTATAATTGTGCAGCTTACGTATTATAACTATACTTTAATGCCTTAAAGCCTTAAAGTACGGTCGGACATTCTGACCACAAAATCCGTCGGATTTTTTCAGACGGATTTTGTCCGAAACTTGTGTTGCACACACACGGTCGGACAAAGTTGTCGGAAAATCTGATTGTTCCGAATGAGGTGACGTACAACACGTACGACGGGACTACGTAGAGGCCAGTAGCCAATAGCTTTCGTCTTCAAATTTCTTCTGAGCGTGCGTGGCACTTTGTGCGTCGGAATCCTCTACACACGTTCGGAAAAAGTCCGATCGGATTTTGTTGTCGGAAAATTTTAGATCCTGCTCTCAAATTTTTTCCGTCCGACGGAAAAAGCCCGCTAGAGCCCACACACGATCGGATTTTCCGACAACATAATCCGATCGAACTTTTTCCATCGGAATATCCACACACCCTCACAGCAGTTTATTAAAATGCAGCTTCAGAGTCATAAAAAATGCACCCCCTTTTGCTGAAGGCCCCCTGTTGCTAATACCTGAAGCTAATGTTGGTCCGCCTCCTGCCAGTAGCCAGTGATAAAGCATGTACACCCAATAGCACACAAATATATTTTGCTAAAGTGTGCACTAAAAAAAATGCACATCATCATCTCAGTTTAAAAAAAATGCAGCTTCTCAGTCACAAATCCGCCCCCCCCCCCCCCCTACTGGGATGAAGACCCTCTCAACAATGAGCAACCACAAAAATGCACACCCTCACCTTGGGTTATTAACCACTTCCCACCCGGTCAATAGCAGATTGACGTCCGGGAAGTGGTTTCGTTATCCTGACTGGGCGTCATATGACGTCCTTCAGGATAACAGCCGCCGCGCGCCCGTGGGGGCGTGCATCGCAGCGATCGGTGGTGTGGTGCGTCAGTCTGACACACCGCTACACTGATCTCCGGTGGAGGCTCTTTACCATGTGATCAGCCGTGTCCAATCACGGCTGATCACGATGTACACAGGAAGAGCCGTTGATCGGCTTTTCCTCATTCGCGTCTGACAGACGCGAGTAGAGGAGAGCTGATCGGTGGCTCTCCTGACAGGGGGGGTATGCGCTGATTGTTTATCAGCGCAGCCCCCCCTCAGATGCCCACACTAGACCACCAGGGAAGCCCCCAGGACCACCAGGGAAGCCCCCAGCATGTGGATGGCCAGATACATCCCCCATGGCCATCCACATGTTAAAAAAAATGCACAAAATATGCCAATCAGTGCCCACAGATGGGCACTTATTGGCACATCATATTTATGTTTTAAAACAGGGATGCCCAGCAATGCCACCTATCAGTGTCATCAGTGCCACCCATCAGCGTCTATCAGTGCCACCTATCAGTGCCCATCTGTGCCCATCCATGCCCACCTATCAGTGCCCATCAGTGCCCATCCATGCCACCTATCAGTGCCACCTATATGTGTGCATCAGTGCCACCCATAAGTACCCATCAGTGCCACCTATGAGTGCCCATCAGTGCCGCCTATGAGTGCCCATCAGTGCCACCTGAGTGCCCATCAGTGCCGCATACCAGTGCCACCTATCAGTGCCCATCATCAGTGCCCATCAGTGCCACCTCATCGGTGCCACCTCATTGGTGCCACCTCATCGGTGCCCATCAGTGCCGCCTTATCAGTGCCCATCAGTGCAGCCATATCAGTGCCCGTCATTGAAGAAGAAAACGCACTTATTTACAAAAAAAATTAACAGTGACAAAGAAAAACTAGTTTTTTTGCAAAATTTTCGGTCTTTTTTTGTTTGTTGCGCAAAAAATAAAAATCGCAGAGGTGATCAAATACCACCAAAAGAAAGCTCTTTTTGTTGGAACAAAATGATAAAAAATTTGTTTGGGTACAGTGTAGCATGACCGCGCAATTGTCATTCAAATTGCGACAGCGATGAAAGCTAAAAATTGGCTTGGGCGAGAAGGTGTCTAAGTGTCTGGTATTGAAGTGGTTAAAATGCATCTTCTTTGTCACAAATTAGCACGCTGTAGTGAAGACTCTCTTGAACATGGCACATGCAGCAGGGTAGGCTAGTACCACAAGCACATATTGTCCAACTAGTATGTGTAGCGGTCACACTTTACTAAGTGTGCGCTATCAGTGCAAATTTAGTTTTTCTCAGAACTGTAATGGAGTTCTGGGGGTTAATTGTACAGGATTTACTTTGGCATCAGTCTGGCTGGGCTGTACTAAGGTTCCGCCTGGTCATGGGTGCAGTGAGACACCCATTACAGGCCGAGAACCAGGCCTGGTTGGACGTGTTAGGTACCAATATTTCCCGGAGCCAATCAGTGGGCGCGTCTGGCCCCTCTGCGTAGTCTGGGAAGGGGTATTTAAGGTGCTGAAGTCACATGTTCAGGGTTCGGCTGCTACTTTGATTCCTGGTTCCGGTCCGGGGGAAGCTCCGGGAGGGGTCCCGGGCCCAGGAGTGTCTGCCGTCCCGCAAGCATGGTCACTCTTTTTTTTTTCAATTATTTTCTTTATTTAAATAAAGTGGTACACGTACAAGGGCATACACAGAAATCTGGGAATATACATTAGAGAAAAATTAATAATCTTTAACAATAAATTTACAACTCATTTACACTTTACTCTGTAAAGAAAAAAAAAAAAAAAAAAGCCCTGTATCGGTTTGAGTCATCTAGTCTGGATATCTCCACTCCCCACGAGTTTCTCTCTGCATCTCGCCGAGCCCCAGACCCATACCACTCATCTAACATGTTTATCTTTTATTACAAAATAAATCAAGAAACACCACCCCACCCATGAACCCCCCCCCCCCTCAAAAAAAAAAACAAAAAAAAAAAACACAAAAATAGAGAAAATAAAATAAAAATAAAAAAACACACAGAAAAAATAAAAAGAAAAAACACCAATTTTTATCCAAATGGAGTCTTTCCATGGAGATCATTCCTGAGTCTGCCTATCACTTTGATGTATTTATAATCATAAAAAGTGGTCTTACTTCTAATCTTCTTCTAGGAGTGTACTTCCTTCCTCCGAGGCCATAAAAGTGTTCCATAGTCGCCAGGTCTTAGAGTATTTCTCTCCTTGAGATCGTGCTGAAAGGACCATATCTTCCAGTTTGCTAATCTCTTTCACTTTGCGAAGCCACATTCCTATTGTCGGGGGTAATTCCGACTTCCACCTTCGTGGAATACACGCCTTCGCAGCATCTAAGAGGTGACAGATTATAGATTCCTTGTATACCTTTTCTGGTATATGAGAAACATGAAGGAGAAAGAGAGCTGGGTCTCTTGGAATTGTGTGTTCTGTAAAAATTTGAACAATCTGTCTAACTTCTGTCCAGAAGTTTTCTAATTTAGGACACTCCCAAAAAATGTGTAACAGAGTACCTTTATCCCTCTGGCATCTCCAACATCGATCTGAGAGGTCGGGGTACATTTTTTTCAGTTTATCTGGTGTTCTATACCAGCGTGTCAGAATTTTAAAGTTTGTTTCTTGTGTTTTCACACAGATCGACGATTCATGCGTGAGACTAAGGACTTGTTGTATTTGTGTTGTGTTGAAGTTTTCTCCCAGCTCTTGTTCCCATTCACTAATGCATCTCAAGGAATCTATTTCCGCTGTCACCATTAGTAAGCCATAATTAACTGATAACGCGTGGGGCATTACTCTCGTTGCCGAACATAATTTCTCGAAAGTAGTGAGGGGTCTATTAAACCTCTCCGGGGCTGGAAGTGTATTAAGAAAGTGGATAATTTGGAGCGCGCTCCAAAATCTCAATCTATATGTCTCCTCTTTATCCATCAACTCCGATATGGTTCGCCATTCTCCCTCCTTTATATAACTAGAGACTTGTGTAAGACCCATTTCTATTAAATACTTAAAAGCCCTGTCTTCTAACCCCAGTGGGAAGAGGGGGTTTTCTAATATGGGATATAGAGGAGAAGTCTCTGGCGTTATACCCATGGATGGAAATAACTTTGCACAGATTTTAATCGTATTCCCTATTAAGGGGTGTTTAATCAAATCCTTAGGTAGATGTGTATAGCACCAGGGTGTTCTCCTCAGAGGGATATGCGACTGTGCGTACTCAATCTGTACCCATAGTTTAAATTCCTTATGCCTACACCAATCGATTGGCATGGTCACTCTGACCAGCCCCAGAGGCCCCCATGGTCTGGGGCAGGGATCCATCTGTTTCAGAGTCTCAGAACTGGCTAGTTTGAGGCCCAGTAACTGAAGGAGGATTCAAGGCGTCTCAGTATTGGAGGGACGCGGCAACTCATACAAGTGACCAGGGGAGGACTCTTCGGAGGAGGGCCAAGAAGCTGGCTGCTCGGTAAGAGCCTGGGAGCTGAGTTGTATGGACACTAAAGAATCCACACTTCACACAGTATCGCCAAGAAGGCTGAGAGTTCCAGGTACTGTGAGAAAGGTTCCTACTTATCTTCAGTTACAATTTAGTCTGCGGCAGAGACTTTGCAACATTTCCGGATCACATGTTGGCTGCTAGATCTCTGGCTAGAGGTTTATCCGGCAGTGAAGCACCCAGCTGCGAGTGGCTACTCTCTGGGTTAATTAGAGACATTCAGTGGATATCAGCAGTTCAAAGTGCCTGAGTTTTATCACCCGTGCCCTCTATTCCCATCAGAGACTGTGTTATGTTGGATGTTACCACTGCAGAATAAAAACCTTGAAAAGGACTTTTATGTGTCAGCATCTGAAGTCACTGGGTACTAACCCTGGGAACCCCTAGAAAACCACGACAAGCCACGAGGAGGTAATTGGTAAGCCCAGAAAGTCAAGGCCGCCCCTCGGGATTATGGCCGCTACATATGTAACAACCACAAACACAGCATATAGACTATAACAGCCAATCAGATGGTCATAGGAATATTTGGAGAAGGATGGGCAAACTAGAGCCAGAGAAGTAGACACTTATTTTTTTTCTGCTGGCTTCCCTTCCCCCTTGTTGTATAAATTCTCCCATCCCCCCTTCATGCTGCCTGTCCTTCCCCCCCAAACTGTGGAAGGGCAGGTAGTTTTTTTTTCATCCCCCCTTCCCGCACTCCAACCCTTGCCTGTAAAGCCCCATACACACGGTCGGATTTTCCGATGGATTCTGTCCTATCGGACAATGTTGTCGGAAATTCCGACCGTGTGTAGGCACCATCGGACAGTTTCCATCGGATTGTCCGACGGACAAAGTTCTATCTCCTGCTCTATAAATATTCCGACAACAAAGTCCGATCACACCAATTCCGATCGTATGTAGCGAATTCCGACAGACAAAGCGCCACGCATGCTCAGATCACATTACGAGACCAAAGCTATTGGCTACTAGCCTCTACGTAGTCCCGTCGTAGGCAACAAACGTCACCACGTTCAGAATGATCGGATTTTCCGACAACTTTGTCCGACCGTGTGTATGCAACACCAGTGTCGGACTAAATCCGTCGGACCAAATCCAATGGATTTGGTGGTCGGATTTTCCGACCGTGTGTATGGGGCTTTAGAGTTGAAAATGGGCAGAATTTATTTTTAAGATTCATCCCCATGGACTTCAGGGGTGTTCAGATCAAAGTTTACAGTTTTCATTGGGTTACATGAACAGCCTGCAAACCAGGCACATTTTGTTATTATTATTATTATACAGGAGTTGCTTATTCCTATTCATAGGTCACCTGATTTCTGACAGTTGCTACCTTTGCACACTGTCTTCCAGCTCCCAACAAACCATAACCGCATTAAATAATAGAACTCCATAGCTGAAAGGCATGTAAAAAAAAAAAAAAAAAAAAGTCTTGTTATTAGACGCTGGTATGCGCTCAGTGACATGTTTCAATTTGTTTTTTTATATGGTAGAGGTGAGTGTTGAAGTTCAGGAACAGTAGTTAGAGTCAATTGCTCCTTTTTCCATCCTTCCCCCTGTATGGAAATATACAGTGTATTTATGATTCTTCCACTATTGAAAAAAAGCTACGTGACTGCCATCTAGTGTCAAAAAGTAGGTAGAACATGTTTATGCTGGCATTCTTGTCACTCATTGCCAATTGAGCACATTTTATAAGTCAAAATATTTTTTTTTATTTCATATTAAAAAAAAAAAATTCAGTTTAAAGCCCCTGCATAAGCACTTTTGATAGAACCTTACACAAAGCACTGCAGGATATATGAACAGCCAAATGCCAGTGCACAGTGGCAGTGCGTGCATAGAGGGCACAGGAGCGCCGCCCCCTCTCTCCTGCACCGCTCTATCACCAATAGATAGATTCATGCATTGCATGAATCTATCTATTGTCACCGCTGCCGCCCCCTATTCAGGTGTCCGGCCCCTTGTCGGGCGCCGGGCATCTGAATTGTTGCTGGAAGCGCCCCTGTTAGAGCTGTAAGCTCTAATAGGCGACCTGATTAGAGCGGTGTGCTCTAATAGGCTTCCATAAGTGAAAACAGCGGGCGCACTGCTGTGCGTTCGCTGATTACACAGTATTGTGTTAGAGAAGCAAATACAGCGCTTCCCTAACACAGTCCCGCCTCTCAGCCAATCAGGTTGCCGGGTCTGTTACCTGTCACCTGATTGGCTGAAGTCACAGGCGCTGTGATTGGACGCTAGGCGTCCAATCATAGCAGAAGACAGGAGGAGCGCGGGAGAAGACATCGGACGATGAGGAGACACCGCTCGCCGCCTGACGCCGTCACCAGCTGCACACCGAGACAAGGTAAGTGCAGAGGGCAGGCAGGGGGCACAGTGGCAGCACTTGAGGGGCACAGTGGCAGCACTTGAAGGGCACAGTGGCAGCACTTGAGGGGCACAGTGGCAGCACTTAAGGGGCACAGTGGCAGCACTTAAGGGGCACAGTGGCAGCACTTAAGGGGCACAGTGGCAGCGTTTGGAGCACAGTGGCAGCACTTGAGGCACAATGGCAGCACTTGGGGCACAATGGCAGAACTTGGGGCACAGTGGCAGCACTTGGGGCACAGTGGCAGCGTTTAATGGGCACAGTGGCAGCGTTTGATGGGCACAGTGGCAGCGTTTGATGGGCACAGTGGCAGCATTTAATGGGCACAGTGGCAGAGTTTGATGGCACAGTGAGGCTGTTTGTTTGCACCCCCCCCAAAAATTTGGAGCACCAGCCACCACTGGCAGTGCAATACAAACCAGAAAACAGTATAGAGGTGTTGTCACTGAAGGACGCAATGTATAATCATCCTTCTCTCAGTACTTTATTCAGGGTAATTTGTTAGGATAAGAAATACTGTATTCAATGTTGCCAGTGATTAACGGGTAATGGAGCTAGGACTAAGATAGAAGCCCCCATGGCCTGCATTTTAAAAAATGTAAGTTTGGTTATTATTTTATAACATCTCACAAAAGATTTATTTCATTTTTCCAGCAAATTACAATGAGCTGGCATGTGTACAGTGATATTCAGAAGGCCTAATGATAACATAAAAACCAGCCCAGCCCATAGCAGCTTCCATGTAGCATCGATCAATTAATTATACTGAGTAATCTAGGTGCAGATGACCATTATAGACCAATCCTGGGCTTCAAATCTTTAGGTATTTTGCAGAGGTATCAGCAAGTATGGAGGTTAGCTTTTCATGTGTAATAGTCCCCATAAGCCTTTGTTAGTTATTATTTTTTTTAACCACCTCAGTACAGGGCATTTTCACCCCCTTCCTGCCCAGGCCATTTTTCAGCGCTGTCGCACTTTGAATGACAATTGCGCGGTCATACAACACTGTACCCAGATGAAATTGTTATCATTTTGTCCCCACAAATAGAGCTTTCTTTTTGTGGTATTTGATCACCTCTGCGGTTTTTATTTTTTGCGCTATGAACAAAAGAATAGGGACAAATTAAAAAAAAAAAACAATATTTTTTACTTTTTGCTATACTAAATATCCCCAAAAAATATATAAAAAAATTTTTTTTTCCTCAGTTTAGGCCGAAACGTATTCTTCTACATATTTTTGGTTTGCGCAAAACTTATAGCGTTTACAAAATAGGGGATAGTTTTATAGCATTTTTATTAATATTTTTTTTTACTAGTAATGGCGGCGATCTGCGATTTTTATTGTGACTGCAACATTATGGCGGACACATCGGACATTTTTGACACATTTTTGGGACCATTGTCATTTATACAGCAATCAGTGCTATTTAAATGCACTGATTCCTGTATAAATGACACTGGCAAGGAAGGGGTTAACCACTAGGGGGCTGGGAGGGGTTAATATGTTCCCTGGGAGTGATTCCCTCTGTGGGGGGAGGGGACTCACAAGGGGAGGAGACCGATCAGTGTTTCTCTGTACAGAGAACACCATCGGCTCCTCTCCTCTGACAGGACCGTTGATCTGTGTGTTTACACACACAGATCCACGATCCCGCTGTGTTACCGGACAATCGCGGGTGCCCAGCGGACATCGCGGCCGCTGGGCACGCGCATCGGGTGCCCAGTGACACGGCGGCACCCGCGCTCCCTGGAGGGCCGTGAAGGGGAGGACGTCATATGACGCCCTCCCGCGCTGAGAGCTGCGCCGCCTGGCCGTCAATAGACGGCCGTCGGTCGCGAGGTAGTTAAACAAGGTATTGATTTTCATCTTCTAGTTTTGCGGATGTATGGGGGGGGGGGGGGGGACTGAACATTTAAATAAAGAGAGAGCAGCCACCAGCCCAAGGGACACTTTTCAATCAGTGTACAGTCCCTTGAGATGATTTAAAAAAATACTAAACATAAGCTTTAAAGAAACCATGTCACGAAAATAAATACGAAAAAGCAATGTTCCCCCTGCAGAGTGTACATCCTTACCTCTCCTACAAGCCACACTACCGGTCTTCTCTGTGTAGCACCCTGGGGTTTAATCAGGGAGATCCTCACCAAGTTCCTTGTCAGGGGTAGCTACAATAGTTAATTTGTTAGAGATCCATTGATTTTTACCTAAGTTTGGCCTTGTTGTACTTTTCTCTTCTACCACTAGGTGGCTGGGCACTTGGTGGTACTAGATATGAGAAGGACAACTCAAGGTCAGATTATGGGTATATGGGGTATCTTAGCCAATGGGCAGGGGTTTTCTTGAATCCCTTGGTTTGCTGGGAGAGCCTATATATTCGGGTGGAGTCAGGTGATCTATGTTCTGTGCCATCCAGACTGCCATCTGGGTGGACGTGTGTCATCTACCACGGGCTGCTAGGCCAGAGATTGGGCCTATCCCGGGGGCATCTGGCTGCCAGGCTGTGTGAGGGCATATCCAGAAGTAAGAGGGCAGCACAGGCAGGGCCGTCTTTAGTATTGATTGGACCCTGGGCAAAACTTCTCTCCCCCCCCCCCCCCCCATGCAGTTTCACTCTCTACCTGCTCTGAGACATACAATAAATAGCAGCTAGACTCGAAATCAGTTTACTGAATCAGATCAGGCAGCTATTGCAATTGTTTGCCAGAGGTTACAGTGTATCATTACCTCTCACTGACTGGTTGCCAAAGGTACAGCACACATTACGGCTCACTGATTAGTTGCTAGAGGTACAGCACATGATTTCTGCTTGTTGATTGGTTGCTAGAGATTACTGTGGATACGACCTCAGGGGGGCATGATATATATATCAATGTTGATGGCCGCTGCTATTTACATATGAATGCCGGTAATTTACATGTAAACACAGGGTCTGCAGATGAGTCAACTGTACAATATGGCAGAGTTGGGCAGCATTATTAGCAGCACTTCACACTGAGATGTTGGGACACAGCACGGGACTAAAACCTCAAGGGATGAGGGAATTTAAACCAGGATAGTTGGCAAGTATGAGGCAGCTGCTTTGGGCCCCACAACAATGACAGGGCCCAGGGCAGCTGCCCCTTTTGCCCTGCCTTAAAAACGGCCCTGAGCGCAGGGTTGGGACTGCGACTTGCAGTCCAACCAAAAGTAAAGGTTCTGCTGGCTGGAGAACCAGTCATGGTAGGAGGTAGAAGGGAAGCTATCGCCACTAAGGGACCAACCACCTTTACCAGGGACCACAGTGAGTAACTGAAGCAAATAACGGAGCAGTATTCTTACCCAACTGTCCCCTGGCGCCTCGAACACCGCTGATCGCTTAGTTTTTAGAGCTCCGTGAGCAGAGAGCTACAGACTGTCAGCCACAGCTCTCTGCTCTTCTCCCTCCTCGCTCATTGAAGCACTGGGCTGTGGAGGGGGCAGAGTGGCCATCTCAGGCTCTCAGCAGCTCACTGAAAGGCTGAGCCGGGTGTTAGTCCAGGCACCTGGCGGATCCAGACTCTGTGGTCAGGATGACGTGGTGCCTGGACTGACATTGGTGACTGCAGCAGAGAGCAGACTTCAGTCTGCTCTCTGCTGAAAACGGTTCACAAGAGTGCAAAACGAATTGCACTTCTGTGATCCATAGAAGTACAGCAAAACAAGCTTTGGCTGGACTTCTCCTTTAATTTTATTTCTAGAGCACAAGCAGTCCCTGATTGCTAGCCAGGAGCTCTTTTTACATAGTCGCCACTAGGTACCTGTAAGGTTAGTGTCCAAAGTGTCCAAAGAAAGGTATACTAGTGAGGAGTAAGGATGGACGAATGGTTCGGCCCGAGCATGAGTTTGGGTCGAACATTGGCTGTTTGGAAGTTCTCCGAACAACCGAATTATAGGGTCGTTTGGCTGTTTGTTCGGCCCACCAAACGACCACAATGCACTGCGCTGCCGCACAGTGCATTGAAAGCTCTAAGGCCCCTTTCACACTGGGGCGGTTTTCAGGCGGTACAGCGCTAAAAATAGCGCCTGTATACCGCCTGAAAAAACCGGCCCCATTCACTCCAGTGTGAAAGCCGGCGGGCTTTCACACTGGAGCGGTGCGCTAGCAGGACCGCAACAAAAGTCCTGCTAGCAGCATCTTTGGAGCGGTGAAGGAGCGGTGTATTTACCGCTCCTATACCGCTCCTTCCCATTGAAATCAATGGGAAACCGCGGGATACCGCCCGCAAACCGCCGCTGCAGCGGGGCTTTGCGGAGGTTTTTAACCCTTTTGCGGCCGCTAGCGGGGGTTAAAACCACCCCGCTAGCGGCCGCATACCGCGGGTAAAACGATGGTAAAGCAGCGCTAAATATAGCGCTGCTTTACCGTCGCCGCCCCGCACCGCCCCAGTGTGAAGCCAGCCTAAGTTGGCTGAAACAATGTAAGCTTCTACCAATCAGGGCACAGAGCACTGTCAGAGCCATGATTGGACGCTGCCATGATGACTGTATCCAATCATGGCTCATTGCTCTTAATCCTGCCCCACTCTATAAAAATATTCTTTCCATAGCGGCCATTTGTAGTGTAATAGCGGCGTGGAGAGAGATAGAACAGGGCTTTGTTCAGTGCAATTAGACAGTTAGTGTGCTATAGTGTTCTATTCTGATTCTATTATCAATGTAGAATATCAATTTGGTGTGCATCTAGGGATAGTTCAGTGTGAGTGTAGTGCGACCATTCATCTTTACATTAGTGTCATTGTAGGGATAGTTCAGTCATTGTGAGTGTAGTGACCACCATTCATCTTTACATTAGTGCAGATGAATCTAAACACTCATTGCCTCATATAAAGTCCCAAATCCCCCCTCCCCCCGCATTGACTTTACATTAGTGTGAATGTAGGGATAGTTCAGTCTGAGTGAGTATAGTGACTGTTGTAAAATTTTATTATGTTACTGCAAGTTTAATGCCATATAGTTCTGTGTGTTACTGCAAGTTTAATGCTATATAGTCCTGTGCATTACTGCAAGCTTAATGACTTATATTTCATTACGTTACTGCAAGTTTAACGCTATGTATAGTTCTGTGCGTTACTGCAAGTTTAACGCAGTATAGTTCTGTGCATTACTGAAAGTTTAACGCTATATATTTTATTGCATTACTGCAAGTTTACCGCCATATATTTCATTGCGTTACTGCAAGTTTAACGACATATAGTTCTGTGCGTTACTGCAAATTTAACGGCGTATAGTTCTGTGTGTTACTGTAAGTTTAACGCCATATAGTTCGGTGCGTTACTGCAAGTTTAACGCCGTATATTTCATTACGTTAATGCAAGTTTAACGCCATATATTTCATTACATTACTGCAAGTTTAATGCCATATAGTTCTGTGCGTTACTGCAAGTTTAACACCGTATATTTCATTGCGTTACTGCAAGTTTAACGCCATATAGTTCTCTGTGTTACTGCACGTTTGATGCAGTATATTGCAGTATTTATTACATCCATTAATTTGCACCCCCCACTCACCCCATCATGTCTGGGAGGACAGCAAGGAGAAGCAGATGTTCCCATGGCACTTTAAGGGGGCCAGCAGTGTATGTGTCCACAGGCAAAGGTGGATGTGGTCAGTCCTCAGACAGGACATCATTTACTCTGTTTAGTGATGTTGCCTGTGCTATTCAGCCACAGTATGCAGAGGAGGTGGTGGACTGGTATACAAAACCGTCCTCATCCTCCTCATCCTCCTCATCCTCCTTCACCCAAGCAGAGACTAGTGTGTAGTCCCCTGCAGCTGCCAGAGTGGCAAAACTGACCCACAGGTATTCCTGCCATAGCCCCAGCATCAGGCATGGAGGAGTCAGTGGAGTTATTTGAACACAGTGTCAACCACTTGCTCCTTGACAATGCACATTACTCGATTCAGATTTTGGTTCTGAGATTGAGGAAGGCAGGAACATGAGCCTACAGAGAGGGGGAGAACACTGGTACACAAATTGTCAGTCATGTTTCCCCAGCCACAGCGTATTGCCAAGTTGTCTCCAGTGGTAATGAGGATGGAGGAGATGATGACTCGACTTGGGTGCAGGATAGAGCAGAGGAGGAAAGTGAGGGTAAGGCACAACCCTAACGAGGCAGCCATCATGGAAGAGTAGAGAGCAGCCACCCTATTCCATCACATTGTGGAGCTGTTATCTCCCGGCCCACTTACCAGCCAATCACACTGTTGCTATTTGCAAACTTTGTCTCAAGCTCATCAAGCGTGGCAAAAAACAAACCATTTGGGTACCACATGCTTGAAAAGGTATTTAACCTCCCACCACTCAGCCCATTGGCAAGGGCACCTAAAAGGCACACAAAAGGGGAACAAATCTATCCCTCCTTCTTACTCACCTCAGTCTGTCCCTGCTATACCACATGACCTCTCAGCAACCTCCACTGACAGGGATGATGGTATAGCACAGGGTGTTCCATGTCCTTGCAGCACATCAGCACACCACCAGCTGTAGACTATAGCCGGCAAATTACTCTGCCCCATCTGCTGCAGTGGGAAAAAAAATACAGTCCCTGTCGAAAAGGTGTGGAAAAATTGTTCTTTGGGTGTTAATTGTGCCCATGAAACATACACCAAAAACATTCTTCCAGATTAAATCAACACCCACAACACTAGGCAGCCTAGAAGTCCTGCAGAGATTCCACATCCCAAAAACACTTAATAGGCGACATCATCATTAGGGGCTTCATAGCTGCTGGTAATCCAGGACTGATTCATTTTGATAAAAGTCAGATGATCCAGGGAGTCTGTGGACAGACGCATTTTATGATCAGTAACAAGACTTTCAGAAGCACTGAATGCCCGTTCGGAAAGCACACTGGATGCAGGGCAGCCCAGCAGCTCAATAACATACTGGGAAAGTTATGGCCACTGGTCTATTCTCATGACCCAGTAAGTCAGTGGATCGTTGACTGGAAAGCTCTCCATCTCTGTTTTTCCCCCTAGATACTCGTCCACCATGTGATGCAGACGCTGCCAATGGCATGTGGAAGCTGACAGCCCTCGGCGGCGAGGACTAAATCAATTCAGAAATGCATCACTTAGGCGGCCGCCTTCTCCACCGCTCCTCTCTTGACCAACAGAAGCCTCAAAACTACATTTTCAATGACACTATAACCTACCAGAGTTGGGAAAAGCATTTGATAAATTCCTCTTTAAAGTTTCCTCAAGAGATTTCATCTTCAGCACTCTTTGTGGGGACGGGATAAGTTCTGAGACTTTCCCCTTATAACGGTGGTCAAGGAGGGTTGCCAACCAATGGTGATACTTTCCCTTTACACCACATATTCTTGGGTCCTTTCGCAGGCTTTGAAACATGAGGGAGCCCATGCACCGCAACTTTGCAGAGGCATGAGAAGCAGACTCCTCAGGGTCACTGAGGATTACAGTATCTGGAACTGCATCCTCCCAGCCATGTACTACTCCCAAGGGTTCTGGGATGGAAAGCCATCTCTTACTGTTTGACGTATGTCTTTCTCTGCTTCAATGCCTACGAAACTGCCAGAAACTGACAGAATCCTCCTCCTCTCTCTACCTTTGTGTGTTCTGTGGCATAGGAACAATGGTGTCTGCATAAAGTGGGCCTTGAGAGGAAAGGAAGTCCTCCTCTTTGTCCCGCTGCTCTTCCTCGAGTACCCTGTCCATAATGCCACGCAGAGTCTGCTTCAGCAGGAACACAACAGGGATTGTGTCACTGATGCATGCATTGTCACGGCTCACCATCCTTGTGGCCTCCTCAAATGGTGACAGTACAGTGCATGCAGCCTTGGCGTGAGGGGAAAAAAAGCTGAGCCGGCCTGAGCCTGTCGCTGTGCCATACTCACACAGGAACTCATTGACGGCCCTCTACTGCATGCGCAGCCACTGCAGCATTGCCAAAGTTGAATTCCACCTGGTGGGCATGTCACAGATCAGGCGGTTATGGGGCAGGTGGAATTCCCGCTGAATTTCAGCCAACCGAACACTGGCTGTGTATGATCGCCTAAAATGGCTACAGACTCTTCTTGCTTGCTTTAGTAGATCTTCCAACCCTGGGTACCTATTTAGGAAATACTGCACCACCAAATTGAGGACATGTCCCAGGCAGTAAAATGATAGAAGGGTTTAATTGCGCTTTAAGGCTGTCAGTAGATCCAAACTCAGCAGTGCTTAAATATTCCAAAAATTGGAGAGCATCTGAGTATGTGCAGAGCAGGGTGAAACAGTGTATTACTGGATTTTAAAGTGTATGGACACTTATTTTTTAATGTTTTACATAAGTATACATGAAAAATGGGCCAACCTGAAGTGATCTAGCAGGACTTACTTTTCTGACTAAAGTTGCACTTTAAATGACCGATTTAACAGCATGGCCTAGCAGAGTTTTCACAAGAATTTGATCTTTCTGTAGGATCTGCAAAGTTTTGGGATTTTTTTTTATTGTTTTTTTGTTGGTGACATGGTAGCATGAAAACACAGCGGAATGAAAGTGGTCATTCTAGTTCAAGCTAAATGTGTAAAGAGATGGTCAGAAGTGGGATTTGAACACATGCCTCGATTGGGAGACCAGACCACCCACACAATGTGAAGAAACAGCTCTTGAGTCTGGCGCCTTAGACCACTCGGCCATCCTGACAAGACATGTGGAGGCTTCTGGCTGCCTTTGGAAATATCATCTACTCGTGGTACTATATTGATCTATTACCATTTTAAAGGAGCTGTATTAACACTCTGCACCTAGGCCCTTTTGCAAATGCACTTCTTAAAGCATGAGCTTGGCACCAAGTCATACATTTCAGATCCTTTCTACCAAATCTGCTTGAGCAAAGCAATAGAAGATGTCCCAGGTGATATTCAAGTGTTTGGCTGATCCGCACACCACAAACCACAACAGTGACCTTGTGGCAGATGGATAAGGCGTCTTCAACTTCGAATCAGAAGATTGAGGGTTCAAGTCCCTTCCTGGTCGTTTTCTATGCTGCTTTCCAGTTCCTGAGACCTTCACTCACCAATTCTTGCTCCGTTTTAACTTAAAGCCGAACTTTACCCATAACCACTTGCTTCTTGCTGGATGCTGCCAATTTGCTGAAGCCTAGAGCCCCCAAACAGCAGTAAATCATAAAGTGGAACTAACCAATTGATTTAACGGTTTAAAAACACAGTTACATTCTTGGAATCCCGGGATTGATAACTGTCCTATTTGCTTGTGTTCTCAACCAAACTATTAAAGATCAAATGGCTGGTGTCATAACTGATCACATGTGCAGCACCATGGCATTTGCAAATTGAACAGAAGCAGCTTCATTGACTGTAAAGGATAGAAGGGTTTAATTGCGCTTTAAGGCTGTCAGTAGATTTAAATAGCACTGATTTCTGTATAAATGACAATGGTCCCAAAAATGTGTCAAAAATGTCCGATGTGTCCGCCATAATGTCGCAGTCACAATAAAAATCGCCGCCTTTACTAGTAAAAAAAAAAAAATATTAATAAAAATGCTATAGAACTATCCCCTATTTTGTAAACGCTATAACTTTTGCGCAAACCAATCAATAATCGCTAATTGCGATTTTTTTTTACCAAAAATATGTAGAAGAATACGTATCGGCCTAAACTGAGGAAAAATTTTTTTTTTATATATTTTTTGGGGATATTTATTATAGCAAAAAGTAAAAAATATTGAATTTTTTTCAAAATTGTCGCTCTATTTTTGTTTATAGCGCAAAAAATAACAACCGCAGGGGCGATCAAATACCACCAAAAGAAAGCTCTATTTGTGGGAAAAAAAGGACGCCAATTTTTTTGGGAGCCACGTCGTACGACCGTGCAATTGTCAGTTAAAGCGACGCAGTGCCGAATCGCAAAAGGGGCCTGGTCCTTTGGCTGCAATTTGGTCCCGGGCTTAAGTGGTTAAAGCATGACCTTTCAGATCCTTTCTACCAAATCTGCTTGAGCAAAGCAATAGAAGATGTCCCAGGTGATATTCAAGTGTTTGGCTGATCCACACACCACAAACCAAAACAGTGACCTTGTGGCAGACCGTGTGGCCTAATGAATAAGGCGTCTGACGTCAAATCAGAAGATTGAGGGTTCAAGTCCCTTTGTGGTGGTTTTCTATGCTGCTTTCCAGTTCCTGAGACCTTCACTCACCAATTCTTGCTCCCTTTTAACTTAAAACCGAACTTTACCCATAACAACTTGCTTCTTGCTTGAGGCTGCCAATTTGCTGAAGCCCAGAGCCCCCAAACAGCTGTAAATCATAAAGTGGAACTAAACCAATTGATTTAACGGTTTGAAAACACAGACAAAACAAACAAAGAAGAAAAAATAAGAAGAACACCAGAATGAAGAGGGGAACCAGAGCGGGAAAGAGAATCAAAAAGAAAGCGAGAATAGTGGGGAAGGGAGTTTTTAACCTAAGTGGACAACCATTAAGCACGGAAGAGTTAGCCGTGTTAGATAAGGGACTGAAATATGCTCCAACAAAAAATCTAAACAAATTTGATACGTACATTGGAATATGGAAATATGTAAGAAAAATCAATATTAAGAAGGCGATTCTAAGTAATCCACGAGGGAAGAAAATTATCCTACGACCTCCTTAGAATATGGTTGAAAACAGCACACTACGAAATAGATCACTTTTTAATCCCCAAATCCATGATGGGCAACACATTGATGTTTTTAAAAATCTGGTTTTACAAGATCTTGATGATCTAAACATTAAGAAAATAAATGACCCTATCCACATTAAAAAAGGTATACGATCTCTGATTGCGAGAAAAGATTTAGTAATCAGACCAGCGGATAAGGGTGCAGGAGTAGTTCTCCAAACCAAACAGAAATATCAGGAAGAAATTAAACACCAACTTGAAGACTCCACCACCTGTATCAAATTACTGGGCAATCCCACTATGCAATGTAAAAAATCCCTTGAACAGATTGTACATCTAGGTGTGAAGAAGAACATATTGAAAACTAAGGAAGCAAGATATTTAGTTCCTGATTCATGCAGAATCCCAGTCATTTACACGGTTCCCAAAATGCATAAAGACAGCGAGAATCCACCAGGAAGACCCATTGTCAATGGGATAAACTCATTGACTTCGAGGATGGGTCAATACATAGATAATTTTATCCAACCAGCTATACAATCAATAACATCCTACCTCAAAGATACAAAACACGTCTTACAACTGCTAGAAACACCACCAGTGCTTGAAGGAAGAACCCTATTGGCAACAGCGGATGTATCATCCCTCTATACAGTCATCAGACACTACCAAGCGTGTGAAGCCACCAAGTGGGTTCTAAGAAAATATAGCAATTTAAAATGCATGAAAAGAAAGTTCCTCATCAAATGCATAGAATTTTAGAATGAAGAATAATTATTTCTGGCATGACCAGGCTTACTATAAGCAAGCTACTGGCATAGCTATGGGAGTGAAATTCGCTCCAAGTGTTTATGGCACAGTGGGAAGAAGACGCATTGTATAAACATCCACCCCATGAACTTGGACTGTATAAAAGGTTCATTGACGATATACTAATAGTCTGGAATGGTAGCACAGAACCGTTGGAAAAATTCCTATGTGGACTCAATCAAAATGATAGAAACATCATACTCGCATGGAAAATTGATGATAAGAAGATTCAATTTCTATATCTTAAAATTAGTATAGAGGGAGACAAATTAAACACGAAAACTTATTTCAAAGATGTAGCAAGGAATAGCTACTTACCAATTACAAGCTGTCATTTTAAACGGTGGTTGTTCAATATCCCAAAAGGCCAGCTAGTAAGAATCAGGAGGAATTGTACAACTGAGACTGACTATGCAATACAAGCTGACTTTATTGGGCAGAGATTCATTAGGAAAGGTTATAATCAACAATTCGCGGAGAAACAGATTAATCAAGTACAATCCATGGATAGAAAACTAATGATACATGCCAAGAAAAATATACAGCAGCACACTGAGGCACCAGCTTTAACCACTTCAGCCCCGGACCATTTGGCAGCCAAAGGACCAGAGGTCTTTTTTCAATTTCGCACTGCACTACTTTAACTGGTAATTGCGCGGTCATGCAATTTTGTAACCAAACGAAATTTGCGTCCTTTTCTTCCCACAAATAGAGCTTTCTTTTGATGGTATTTGATTGCCTCTGTGATTTTTATTTTTTGCGATATAAACGGAAAAAGAGCGAAAATTTTGAAAAAAAAAGAGATTTTCTACTTTTTGTTATAAAAAAAATCTAATAAACTCAATTTTAGTCAAACATTTGGGCCAAAATGTATTCAGCCACATGTCTTTAGTAAAAAAAATGCCAATAAGCGTATATTTATTGGTTTGCGCAAAAGTTATAGCGTCTACAAACTAGAGTGCATTTTCTGGAATTTACACCGCTTTTAATTTATGACTGCCTATTTCATTTCTTGAGGTGCTAAAATGGCAGAGAAGTACAAAACCCCCCCAAATGACCCCATTTTGGAAAGTAGACACCCCAAGCTATTTGCTGAGAGGCATGTTGAGCCCATTGAATATTTTTTTTTTTAGTCCCAAGTGATTGAATAAAGACAAAAATAAAAAAGATTTTTTTTTTTTTTCAAAAAGTTGTCACTAAATGATATATTGCTCACACATGCCATAGTTATATGTGGAATTGCACCCCAAAATACATTTTGCTGCTTCTCCTGAGTATGGGGATACCACATGTGTGGGACTTTTTGGGAGCCTAGCCGCGTACGGGGCCCCGAAACCCAAGCACCACCTTCAGGATTTCTAAGGGTGCAAATTTTTGATTTCACTCCTCACTACCTATCACCGTTTCGAAGGCCATAAAATGCCAAAATAGCACAAAACCCCCCCAAATGACCCCATTTTGGAAAGTAGACACCCCAAGCTATTTGTTGAGAGGCATGGTGAGTATTTTACAGCTCTCATTTGTTTTTGAAAATGAAGAAAGTAAAGAAAAAAAATTTTTTTTTTCTTTTTTTTTCAATTTTCAAAACTTTGTGACAAAAAGCGAGATCTGCAAAATACTCACCATACCTCTCAGCAAATAGCTTGGGGTGTCTACTTTCCAAAATGGGGTCATTTTGGGGGGTTTTATGCCATCTGGGCATTCCATGGCCTCCGAAACTGTGATTGGCAGTGAGAAGTGAAATAAAAAAATTACACCCTTAGAAAGCCTGAAGGCGGTGATTGGTTTTTGGGGTTCCGTACGCAGCTAGGCTCCCAAAAAGTCCCACACATGTGGTATCCCCGTACTCAGGAGAAGCAACAGAATGTATTTTGGGGTGTATTTCCACATATGCCCATGACATGTTTGAGCAATATATCATTTAGTGACAACTTTTTGTAAAAAAAATATATATATATTTTTTTTTTTCATTATTCAATCTCTTGGGACAAAAAAAAAAAATATTTAATGGGCTCAACATTGCTCTCATCAAATAGCTTGGGGTGTCTACTTTCCAAAATGGGGTCATTTGGGGGGGGTTTGAACTGTCCTGGCATTTTATGCACAACATTTAGAAGCCTATGTCACACGTCACCCACTCTTCTAACCACTTGTAGACAAAGCCCTTTCTAACACTTTTTGTTTACATGAAAACATATTTTTTTTTTGCAAGAAAATTACGTTGAACCCCCAAACACTATATATAATGTTAAAGCAAAGGCCCTACAGATTAAAATGGTGGGTGTTGCATTTTTTTTTTCCACACAGTATTTGCGCAGCGATTTTTCAAACGCATTTTTTGTGGAAAAAATACACTTTTTTTTATTTTAATGCACTAAAACACACTATATTGCTCAAATTTTTTGATGAAATAAAAAATATGATCTTAGGCCGAGTACATGGATACCAAACACGACATGCTTTAAAATTGCGCACAAACACGCAGTGGCGACAAACTACATACATTTTTAAAAGCCTTTAAAAGCCTTTACATGATACCACATTAGATTCACGGAGGAGGTCTACTGCTAAAATTACTGCCCTCGATCTGACCTTCGCGGTGATACCTCACATGCATGGTGCAATTGCTGTTTACATATGACGCCAGACCAACGCTTGTGTACGCCTTTGCGCAAGAGAAGGGGGGGCAGGGGTGCTTTTTTTTTGGTTTTTTTTTTATTTATTTAGCTTTTTTATTTTATTTTTAAACTGTTCCTTCCATTTTTTTTTCTTTGTTATGATTTTTATTGTTATCTCAGGGAATGTAAATATCCCCTATGATAGCAATAGGCAGTGACAGGTACTCTTTTTTTGAAAAAATTGGGGTCTATTAGACCCTAGATCTTTCCTCTGCCCTCAAAGCATCTGACCACACCAAGATTGGTGTGATAAAATGCTTTCCCAATTTCCCAATGGCGCGGTTTTATATCCGGGAGGGGGGACATTCCCTCCCACTGCTTGTAAAAGCAGTCTAGAGGCTAATTACCCGCTAGAATTGCTTTTACATGAAAGCCGATCACTGGCTGAAAAGAATGATACCAAGATGATACCTAAACCTGCAGGCATCATTCTGGTATAACCATTCAAAGTCCAGCAACATACTGGACATATATTGTAATCTTTTTTTTTTCATGCAGCCTCTTGGCTGAACGAAAAAAAGAGATTGATTGGTGGGTATGCCCACCATTAGAATACCTCCCTTCATCCACCCACTTCTAATGATGGGCATACATGCACCATTTATATATGCTGATGCATGGGGGCATCCTCCCGCAAAAGTTATGCCGTGTACACACGGTCGGAATTTCGACCGTATGTACGTGGCATTAGGAGCCAATCGCTCCTCCCCCCCCCTGCTGCCCCCATGCTTCGGCATATATGCTCTTTTTTTTAACTGTGGTGGTGAAATCACCTCCTACAGCGTTGGAGTCGCGGCTTTATGTATCGTGGGAGCAAACGCTGTTGCTGTCAAGATAAATAAATCCGCGTTGCAACTGAATGGCGCACCTGAAAACAAAAAAATGCTTAACACTAAAACACAGTAAACAAAATTACATACCTGAAAAGCAAGCATGATAAAACATGATAAAACATAATAAAACATTGCAGAATAGAATGGAGTAAAAAAAGAGCAACAATAGAGAGAGAATAGAGTGAGAGAGAGAACAATAAAACGACAACTATTTTTATTTTTTTTTATTTTTTTGAGATTCACAGGTAAAAAAGCTCCTGACTGAAGCGACTGAATCAAAACGCTACCACAAAAAAAAATGTTAGCGATCGCAGGGATCAGGCCTGACTCTGCGAACGCTGCAGTTATGTGTGCTTAGTGTTTTGTAAGTGACAGTGATCGATCGATACTGCACTTGGGTGGGCTGGGCTGGGCGGAGGGGGAAAACGCAGGTGCTAGCAGGTATCTGGGCTGATCCCGCTAACAATGCGTTTTTTTTTGGAACCCTAAACTGCTGGGACGCTAGTATAGATCTGATCAGATCAGATATTGATCTGTTCAGATACTGTACCACTAAGGGAGGTGTATGCTTTGCGCGTGGGTGTTTGCGGTACTGGCACTAACCTGGGGCGACGCAGACCTTATTTGACCCTAAAACCTAATTGATATCACCCGCCGGGCGATCAGGGGGTTAAACCGTTATTGGGTAATAAATGGCGGGTGCCCTGACAGTATAAAAAATAAAGCTAACTAACCAGCGTCACCCGTAACAGTAATACAAAAAAAAAAACTGGTTACCTAGCGACACTAATGCAGCGATCAGAAAAACGATCGCTTAGTGACACTGGCAAAAGGGGGTGAAAGGGTTAACTAGGGGCAATCAGGGGGTTAAAACCTTTATTAGGTAATATATGGGGGTACCTGACGCTATATAAAAACCTGACGGGGAACCTAAATAACGAAATAACTAACTGGCTAACCAGCGTCACCAGTGACAGTTATACAGTGATCACTGGTGAAAGGGTTAACTCTAGGGGCAATCAGGGGGTTAAAACCTTTATTTAGGTTGTAATATGGGGGTACCTGACCTATAAAAAAAAAAAAAAAAAAAAAAAAAAAAAAAAAAAAAAAAAAAAAAAAAACCTATTTATGAACCTATATAAACATGGCGGTTACCTAAAAAAAAAAATGGTTACCTAGCGACACTAATGCAGCGATCAGAAAAACGATCGCTTAGTGACACTGGCAAAAGGGGGTGAAAGGGTTAACTAGGGGCAATCAGGGGGTTAAAACCTTTATTAGGTAATATATGGGGGTACCTGACGCTATATAAAAACCTGACGGGGAACCTAAATAACGAAATAACTAACTGGCTAACCAGCGTCACCAGTGACAGTTATACAGTGATCACTGGTGAAAGGGTTAACTCTAGGGGCAATCAAGGGGTTAAAACCTTTATTTAGGTTGTAATATGGGGGTACCTGACCTATAAACCTATTTATGAACCTATATAAACATGGCGGTTACCTAAAAAAAAAAATGGTTACCTAGCGACAGCAGTGACACTAATACAGCGATCAGAAAAACGATCGCTTAGTGACACTGGCAAAAGGGGGTGAAAGGGTTACCTGGGGGGCAATCAAGGGGTTAAACCTTTATTAGGGGGGGTAGGGGGCTACCTTGGACCTAAAACTAACTGCACTGACAGTTATTACAGTCACACTGACACTAAATGCAGTGATCAGTAAAAAAATGATCACTGCAATTAGTGACACTGTGACTGGGGGGGGAGGGGGTGATCTGGGGGGTGATCTGGGGGTGACAGGGGGGTGTTTTGTGTGCCTATGTGTACTGGTGTCAGTGTACTGTTGGTGCACTAACCTTTAGACGTTCACAGCTCGGCGTTCCGGTCACATAGACCGGCGCACCGAGCGTGACATCACTTCCTCTGCCTGTGTTTTGATTGACACAGACAGAGGAAGCATCTGATTGGCCAGGAGCGATCGCGAGGGGGTGGCCAGAAACCACTGGCCGTCCCCTCATCCCGGATCGCTCCTGAAGCGATCCCGACCGTCCCCGCCGGCCGGGGGGGTCCGATCGGACCCCCCACCCGCCGGAAGAATGGCACGTACAGGTACGTGGTTCTGCCTGTACGTGCCATTCTGCCGACGTATATATACAGGGGGCGGTCGGCAAGTGGTTAATCTTGGATTACAATGTTCAACATAAATATGAGGAGAGAATATTTAAGAAACATTGGCACACCTTGAAAGGAGATAAACATTTACAAAGTATACTACCTGATCAACCAGTGATTATTTATAAATGAGCTACCACACTAAGGGATTTGATCGTAAAAGATGTGGTGGACCCACCTACAAGAAACCAATTTACATTTTTTAAAGGCAAAGGGTTTTACCCCTGCAAATATTGTTTTGCGTGCCAACATTCTAAAAAATTCCAAGGACAGAAGAATGAATTTCAAGCAACCAGTACAGGCAAATCTTATCCAATTAGAGATTTGATTAGTTGCCACACAGAGGGGGTTGTATACGTTCTACAATGTTCAGGCAAATTACAATATGTAGGTAGAACCAAAAGGGAATTAAAGGTTAGAGTGAAAGAACATGTGCAGAACATAATCAAGGGATTCCCGTAACATAATGTATCTAGGCATTTTGCCACAGTCCATAAGAATGATCCATCAGAGCTAATGTTCTGGGGGATAGAAAGATACAACAGATCATGGAGAGGGGACCACAAAGTTTTATTTTTATTTATTATTTCTTTTTTTATGGTTGAACTGGATGGACTTGTGTCTTTTTTCGGCCTAGCTAACTATGTAAAAGTAAGAACAATAAGTCAAAAAGAATCTCAGTGGATATACAAAATGAAAACTTTTGGTACCCAATGGGTTAAACATTGATTTTGACTTAAACTGTTTTATCATAAACTGTTTGTTCAGTGATTATTAATGTTTTACTATTCTGAATGTAAACTTCCTATTTTAATTCCGGTGTGCGGTATGATTTTTATATTTTATTCTTTAAAAATTTCCCTTATCTATTAGGCTTTATATAGAAGGCCATAAAGTATGGACGTCATCATTCATACATATATATATATATATATATATATATATAACAATGAATTTTTATATATATTTTTTATATATATTTATATTTTTATTTATATTACAGATTACAGATACAATTTTAAATTGAAGGATGCAGTATCCTCATTATACCACAAGATGTCACCTTTGTCTTTCTATATTTTTATATTATAACAAAGGGACACAGTACCTATAGTACACCACAAGATGCCACCCTTCTATATACAATATGTTCGAACATGATGGAGCATATGAGACATTCTGTTGTTAAAGCGGTTGTATACCCTCAATTACAACTTGTACCTACAGGTAAGCCTAGATTAAGGCTTACCTGTAGGTACAAGAAATATCTCCTAAACCTGCACGGTTTAGGAGATATTTGCACAGAAAGTTTTACAACGTTGTCTACATGCGCGCCGTAGACAACGGTGCATTTACAGGGTTAATCCCCATTCAGAACTGCGGCTCACCGCAGTTAAAGTGTCCCACGCGCATGCGCGGAGCGACGTCTTCGCTGCTCTGGCCAATCACAGCGCCGCAGCGGCGCTGTGATTGGCCGGAGCGGCGATACCCAGAAGAGCAATGGCTGCGGCTGGAGGGGGAGAAGAGGACGGCGTCGGGGGCCCCGATCTAAGGTAAGTGATGCATAATGAGCTAGTATGCTAGTCATACTAGCTCATTATGACTTTGTCTTGCAGGTAGTTTGCAAAAAAAACGGGTATACAACTGCTTTAATGGTAACTGTCATTATTTAATTATTATATCCTTATGAGTAAGGTTAAAGTGTTATTAATACTTTATTTTAGGTTTTAAACTTTTTAATATGATCCAAAGTGATCCTCTTCCATCAAATACTGACCATGTGTAAAGCGATCCTATGGTCTCCAACAAAATGGCGTTTTGACTACTCCTTCCTGTTCCATATAAATGGATGGATGTATCATCCAATCCAGTTCCCTGAGGAAGTCACATGGTATGGAAGTAAACACTGCGGGCTGGAAATAGGTGCCACGGACCAGAAATAACGTAAGAAGTAACGAAAAAACGCTGCTGTACACTAAATCTGGCTCATTTTTAACTGTTTAGATGTAGATGCCAATATGGAATGCAAGTTGATATGGATCTACTAACAATTAACCAGGGCAACTACTGCCGGGCAAACTAAAATTATTTAGCAACCCTGCCTAAACACCAGGGTGTTACATATGCTTTTGAGATATAAGTGCCAGTGGTAGCTTGGACTGAGACTGTCCCCATTAAGGCTCAGATACTGGCCATTCTCCTGTTCTCAGCCTAGCTCCCAACTGTCCCTGATTTCGAGGGACTGTCCCTGATTTGGAGCAATGTCCCTCTGTCCCTCATTCCCCCTCATTTGTCCCTCATTTTGGTCTGATCTATATAGATGTATATAAAATCCACTTTTTATTATTCAAAAAGTGTTTTCCAGCGCTAAACCTTTCATCTGATTTCTAATTTGCTGCATTTGTAAATTCCAAAAGCCAATATAAAGCAATAGTAGAGGTAAAAAAAAGCACTTGTGGGTGTAACCAATCTTGTTTTTTTTGTACAATTCTCCTTTAAGGGGGCGTGGCAAGGGGGTGTGTCCCATGCCTGCATACTTTTGCTGATAGGAGTCCCTCATTCCCATCTCAGAATGTTGGGAGGTATGCCTCAACAATGTGCTGGGCTATGAGTTTAGAGAATAGTGCCCTGCTGTACCGTGCAGTGTTCCTGAGATCACACTGAGTACCAATAGCTGTGCTGTGGTGCAGGGTAACAAGATGCCAAAGAGACTTGCCTCGTGGTCCCCAGCTGTGAGGCCTTTAACTGTCCAAAATACACAGTTTCTTAAAAGAGACAATTGCACTCCCACAGCCAATTGCTAACCGTTTTGGAGTATCCCATGCCCTCAATCACTTCTACAAGTTTTATCAGCAATAAATCATAAAAAATATAACCCGGCCTAGACTGTGTTATTGGAGCCAGAGTGGACTGTGAATGGACTGTTGCTTGAGTGGTTGGTAGCCTATGTTTTGCTTGGGGGAGAACCAGTTAAAAACAGTGGCCGCTGTGGGGTGGGGGGGGGGGGGGGTAGTGCTACAGTTGTAAAGCTGAACCAGGAACCAGGAAAGGGTTGAAGGAAGAGTTCCCTTTAACAGCCCCTTCACAACTAAGCCCATCTATGTGCATTTTCATGCTTGATAAAGTATAAGAGAAATGCTACCCATCGTCAGACACTGCACGCTACTTGCATTGGTGCAATGTAGTGCCATTCATTCTGTATGGCACCCAAATAAATCTTTTCCGATTGAGGTGCATTGCAGCACAGAGCAGGTACATTTTTGGGGCCCCTGAGGTGTGTTGCCAACCTATTTATTTTGAATGGGCTGCCTAATGCACCATAAAATAACTAGCAAAAAATTGCATGTGCAACACACCTCAGCGTTTAGGTGTGAATCTAGTCTAAGTTGGAATCTTATAGGGCAGCACAATGACTTATAGCACTGGGGTCCTTGGTTCAAATCCCAATCAGCACACTATCTGCATGGAGTTTGTATGTTCTTCTTGTCCTTGCATGGGTTTTCTCTCTGACTCCAAAAAAACGTGCTGGTAGGTTAAAGTGGTGTTGCCACCAAAAAAAAAAAATTTGCTTAAAAATCATAAAAAAAATTAAATAATTGGAAAAATTTTTTTTTTTTTTTACTCACCTCTAAATGCCTGTTGCTAGGGGTTCCCTCGTAGTCTGCCACCTTCAGTGCCCGGGTACTGACATCACTTCCCCTCAGCGCCGCACAGTCATCTGGGACCTGTTACGTGTCCCAGGTGACTGAGCTTTGTATCACGGCGCATGCCGCCGCTCGCGCATGTGCAGTGGGTGCCCGGCTGTGCAGCCACAGCCGGGCGCCCACAGTAAGAATGCCGGCGCCGCGAGTGGATCGGGGAAAGAGGGGGGGCTTCGTTCCCCCGCATCGCTGGACCCGGGACAGGTAAGTGTCCGATTATTAAAAGTCAGCAGCTGCAGTATTTGTAGCTGCTGACTTTTAAAAAAAATTTTTAGTGGGCACTCCACTTTAACCACTTGACCACTGGGCACTTAAACCCCCTTCCTAACCAGACCAATTTTCAGCTTTCGGTGCTCTCACACTTTGAATGACAATTACTCAGTCATGCAACACTGTACCCAAATGAATTTTGTGTCCTTTTTTTCACACAAATAGAGCTTTCTTTTGGTGGTATTTAATCACCACTGGGTTTTTTATTTTGTGCGCTATAAATAAAAAAATACTGAAAATTCGGTAAAAAAAAAAATAATTCTTTGTTTCTATTAAAAATTATTGCAGAGTATTGGCAGAGTATTGGCGAGTATTGGCAGAGTATTGGTAGAGTATTGCACAGTGGTGGCAGAGTATTGCACAGTGGTGGCAGAGTATTGCACAGTGGTGGCAGAGCATTGCGCAGTGGTGGCAGAGCATTGCGCAGTGGTGGCAGTGCATTGCGCAGTGGTGGCAGAGCATTGCGCAGTGGTTGCAGAGCAATGCACAGTGGTTGCAGAGCATTGCACAGTGGTTGCAGAGCATTGCACAGTGGTTGCAGAGCATTGCATTGGTGGCAGAGCATTGCACAGTGGTTGCAGAGCATTGCAGTGGTGGCAGAATATTGCACAGTGGTGGCAGAGCATTGCACAGTGGTTGCAGAGTATTGCACAGTGGTGGCAGTATTGCAGGCACTGACCAGCACTGTGGGCACTACACATACAGCCCACAGCGCTGGTGCCGTCTCTCTCCCTTTCCGCTTCTCCCCTCGCTGTACCGATCGGTACAGCGAGGGGAGGGAGGAACAGGCGTCATGATGTGACGCTGGTTTGTGTACATGTGATCGCTCCATCATTTGACGGAGCGATCACGTGGTAAACGGCCGCTATCAGAGGCTGTTTATCATGATCCGTGATGCGCCGGGTCCTCAGGACCCGGCGGTCACGGATGTTCCCGAGTGCCCGCCCCAGGGGGCGCGCGGGAGCAAGTTTCTAGGAGGACGTCCGTAGGATGTCCACTTAGAATAAGCCGACCGCGCTGTAGACGTCTTTCGACTATAGCGCGGTCGGCATGTGGTTAAAGCGGAAGTAAACCCATCGATTTAACAGTTTAAAAAAAAAGGCATGCCGGGAATGCTAACTGCACATTGGCTGTGCTCTCAACCAAACAGTCAAACCATCCAATGGCTGGTGTCATAACGGATCACATGTGCAGCACCGTGGCAGTTGAAGATTAAGCAGAGGCAAAGATGGCAGCTTCCTTGGCTGAAAACGATAGGGGGGTTTACTTCCACTTTAAGCTAACCATGGGTTAGGTAATCTAATAGATTTCTCCAGATCCCCCTGCTGGACTAATATATTCTAACATGCAACTGCATTGGTTGTGATTGAATGCAACTGCTGTATGGCCAGAAATGTTCCACATGGTCTACTGTTATGCCCCGTACACACGGTCGGATAGTCCGATGGAAAAAGTCAGATCGGATTATGTTGTCGAAAATCTGATCGTGTGTGGGCTCTAGCGGGCTTTTTTGAGAGCAGGATCTAAAATCAGACCTTTTCCGATCGTGTGTAGAGAATTCCGACGCACAAAGTGCCACGCATGCTCAGAAGAAATTAGGAGACGAAAGCTATTGGCTACTGGCCTCCACGTAGTCCCGTATATGTTTTATACGTCACCTCGTTCGGAACGATCGGATTTTCCATAAACTTGGTCCGACCGTGTGTGCAACACAAGTTTCGGACAAAATCCGTCAGAAAAAATCAGACGGATTTTGTGGTCGGAATGTCCAACCGCGTGTACGGGGCATTAGGGCCAGCAGGGCCACCCACTGAGTGCAGTTCTGAGCGTATATGTCCAGCTTTAGTTGGCTCTGGTCTAAATTGGCACTTGTATATGTATGTAAGCATGTGAGCCAGGGATCGTAACCTTCTTGAGGTTTGGGGCTGATGCAAATGCACAGTATGAAAAGTGCCACATACATGCCTATTATAAAAAACATTCTTACAAACTGCTTTTGGCCAAGGGCGGACTGACCATTCGGGCACTCGGGCACTGCCCGAGGGCCCCATGCCACTAAGGGGCCCTGATAAAAACAGGGACAGTATGTAAAAATCTGTGTTTTTTTAAAAGTCCCAAGATTATAGCTGCCCCGCCTCTCCAGTACCTTTTCAGTGTGTGTATGTGTATTCTGTGTGTGTATACTGTGTGTCTGTGTGTGTATACTGTATGTGTATACTGTGTGGCCCCATAATCTATTGCCTGGGGGCCCCATAATCTCCTATTGCCTGGAGGCCCCATAATCTCCTATTTCCCGGGCGCCCCATAATCTTCTCCTATTGCCCGAGTTGTCAGTCCGCCCCTGCTTTTGGCTGTATGTTCTTGCAATAAATAAAGGCGTGGTTGGAGATCAATTGATCCTTATTATATTTTGTATTATGGTACCATCATCCCTTGAGTGGTAAATATGAAGGAAGAAGATATGGGATTTTATGGGTACTCAGTAATTCATTTTTTAGCTAAGTTAGAAACTCAGATGCATGAATTAATATTTAAAGACATAATTTTTATTTCACAACAAAAAATGATAAAAAATGAACAAACAAGCAAATATCTATAGTGCAGGACAAATACACCTATTCCTGGAATACTCGTAGATACTGCAATGTTCATTGGTATGTGGTCATGTGTTCAATAAACTTCTACATGTTTCGCCTGTAAAGGCTTCATCAGGAAAGTTGACATGATCACAAGGGGTTAAAATTCAGGAATGGTTTCATTCAAATATTGAACCTTGGGTGTATAATAGTAAGATTAGAAAAAAAAAATTAATTACACAAGAATAAAGAGGCAATTTACAGTGTTTGTATGAAGACTATGAGACATGACATGTACAGTTAAATCGAAATGTTATTACCCACCCCCACATTCATTCAAAACCGTTACTAAACCACCCACAGGCAGTCCCCAGGCAGTCCCCCAAATTGAGGGTGAAAGATCCTCAAGAGATAAGTGAAAAAGACCCTACCTCTTATATCGGGTACAATGCCAGATGAATTTTAACCCCTTGTGATCATGTCAACTTTCCTGATGAAGCCTTTACAGGCGAAACATGTAGAAGTTTATTGAACACATGACCACATACCAATGAACATTGCAGTATCTACGAGTATTCCAGGAATAGGTGTATTTCTCCTGCACTATAGATATTTGCTTGTTTGTTCATTTTTTATCATTTTTTGTTGTGAAATAAAAATTATGTCTTTAAATATTAATTCATGCATCTGAGTTTCTAACTTAGCTAAAAAATGAATTACTGAGTACCCATAAAATCCCATATCTTCTTCCTTCATATGTATGTTCTTGCAGGTACAGTAAAGCGACAGCCTACTAGAATGCTCACCACCATGTCCCTTATAAACACAGCAGTTTCAGCTGGACTTTACTATGAGCGAGATCCACAATCGTTTATTGAGCCAATATGTCAAACTTTTACAAAAAAAAAAAGCTCTTGCTATTTACAATTTGGCCACTAGGAGTCATAGCCTGACAAGAAAACACAAGGCAGAAGGAAGGGCAGTATAATTTCTTCTTCATTTAAAAGCAGATCCAGGAGCTGTGCTGAGGAATGTCACACTTCAGTATGTAGCAGTTGCAGTTAAGAAATCAAAAATCCCTTTAAAATTGCTACACAAGCCATTTAGTAATTTGCTTCAACGAAAAAATACCTTACCGCTATGCTTATCTAAAGCTGACAAATAATTAACTTTGCTTTTCCTTGCAAACATAAACATTATTCAGCTTTTTAGTTGGATTTTCCGGAATTCTTATCTCCCTGCTCTTGTAATTTGCTCACAGTACAGTAGTGATCGATTGCTAAAAGACAGAACAAGTAACATCTAATGTTGTACATTAGTGATTAATTGCAAATGATCACATAGTGATATGATTGTGCATTAATCAATACTACATGCTACATTAATGCTTAACCAGAAGGAAATCATAATTTATCTGTTGGCGATCTAGTCTTAGCAAATAATTGAAGGTGATTTTAGTTACACCAAAATAAATGTGTGTACCTTATGGTGGCTGCATATATATCACTATGATCACACAATTCATTTATTCATTGTATGTATGACTAAACTGAATTAATTGAGTATAAATTGCAGACCAAAGATCCTCTTTTTTATATATTTAGTGAGCTTTCGATTGACTTGGACTCTGCCAAGTCGATCCGTCATTGCAGAATTGTATCAATCGCTTCAGATTGATTGAACAAATATCTGTGTGTGCATGTGTGTCAGAGAGCCGAACGTACATTGTAATTCAGATTGATTAAGTGATCATTCCTAAAAAAAAAAAAAAAAAAGTGTCAGTTTTGCTGTAGTAGGTTGTATACATCACACAGATACACAACTTCGCAGGCAAGTTCAAGGCATCCCCTATTCATGTTATTTACCCACATCAATACCGGGCACTTTCGCCCCCTTCCTTCCCAGCCCAATTTTCAGCTTTCAGCGCTCTCGCACTTTCAATGACAATTGCGCGGTCATGCTACGCTGTACCCAAATGAAATTTTTATAATTTTGTTTGCACAAATAGAGCTTTATTTTGGTGGTATTTATTTTGTTTTTTTTTTTTATTTTTTTGCGATATAAGAGAAAAATTAGCGGAAATTTGGAGAAAAAACAATATTTTCTTCTTTCTATTTAAAAGAAATCCAATAAAATCAAATTTTGTCATAAATTTAAGCCAAAATGTATTCTGCTACATGTTTTTAGTAAAAAAAATTCCGTTAAGTGTATAATAATTGGTAATAATTTTTTGCGATATAAGAGAAAAATTAGCGGAAATTTGGAGAAAAAACAATATTTTCTTCTTTCTATTTTAAAAGAAATCCAATAAAATCAAATTTTGTCATAAATTTAAGCCAAAATGTATTCTGCTACATGTTTTTAGTAAAAAAAATTCCGTTAAGTGTATAATAATTGGTTTGTGTCATCACGGACATATGTACGCAAATGATCATGTACAGATGTGTGCAGGTGATCACGGACATATGTGTGCAGATAATCATTGGGACATGTGATTTTACTGGGACATATGTGGGGGACATGTGTTTTTATTATTTGGGTACATGTGTTTTTATTATTTGGCGACATGTGTGTTTTGGGGACATGTGTGTTTACACTAGACTGGTGATCAGTGAGTAAAAAGCTGTAAAAAACAGCTCATACTCACTGATCACCAGCCGGCTGCAGCAATCCGCTCTCCTCTACTCAGTGACGACTTCCGTGTGAGGAGAAGAGAGCCGATTGCCTAGCAACCGGCTGTTTGGTTACATCACATTACGGCTGTGATTGGACATGGCCATCATGTGATCAGGAGGGCCAATCACAGAGACCTCCTGCCGATCCGAGATGCGCCGTGTCCGGGTGACGCGAGCACATGGGGATCTATGTGTAAAATTTAGAGAGTTAATTGTGTAGGTTTAACTTTGGCATCAGTCTGGCTGGGCTGTGTTGGGGTTCTGCCTGATCATGTGTGCAGTTAGGTGCACATGACAGGTTTAGAACCAGGCCTGGTTGGACGTTTTGGGTACCGGCATTCCCCGGAGCCAATCACTGAGTGCGTTTGGCCCCACTGAGGAGTCTGGGGAAGGGTACTTAAGATGCTGGAGTCACGTGTTCGGGGTTCGTTCGGCCATAGCTGCCTGTTCCTGAATCTGGACCGGGGTAGCCCCGCGAGGGGTCCCGGTCATGGGAGCGTGTGCCACCAAGCAACATGGTCAGTTTGACAGCCCCACAGACCCGCTTGGTCTGGGGCAAGGATCCCTCTGTTCCCGAGTCTCGGAACCGGCTGGTCCGAGGCGCAGTAACTAAGGGAGGAATCAAGGCGTCCGGGTGTGCTCTCAACTTGGAGGGGCATCGCAGCTCGTATAGGCGACCGGGGGGAGGACTCTTCGGAGGAGGGCCAACAAGCTGGCATCCCAAGAAGTGCCTGGTTGCTGGGTTGTCAAGGACACTGATGAATCCACGCTTCCCCAATACTGTCAAGGAGACAGAGAACGTTCCAAGTACTGAGGAAAGATTCCTGTTCACTTTGTGTTGCAACTTTCTTCAAGGTCAGAGACTTTGCAAGTTTTGAATTCAAGTGCTGACTGCCATAATCTCTGGCTAGAGATTTGTTCAGCTTTGAAGCGCCCAGCTGCGAGTGGCTACTCTCTGGGTTTGCATTATAGACTTCCTATTAATCCGCAGTTCAAGGTGCCTGAGTTTCTTCACCCTTACCCTCTGTTCCCATACGAGACTGTGTTTGTTGGATGTTACCCCCTGCAAATAAAAACCTTTCTAAAGGACTTTTATGGTGTCAGCGTCCAAAGTCGTTGGGTACTAACCCTGGGAACCCCTAGATCTGGAGGACAAGCCAAGCATGTCTAATTTTATTTGTTTTCTTTTTTTAATGCCCAATAAAAAAAAAAAAAAATGTGTAGAATACTTGGCTATGTGTTTTACTTCAAATGACAGTTTGGGAGTCGGCAGTTACATTTAAAAAAATACAATGTAAAATTAACAAGGGACACCAACATAGTCAAGTGACTTGCCAAATGAGGAATGTGCAAATACACTTGAATCGGAGCTGCTGCCATAAGCACAGACATCTATATAAATTAATTTATAATTGGCGTCTGCTACTGCCATTAAGACCAGAGAAATATTTTTTATAATTAAAAAATTGTTTCCCACTAGCAAAATGGCTTGAGGATGCAGATGTGCTTCCCATCGATGGCTCCCAGGCAGTTTGGAAAGTTGCAACGCTCCTAGAATAGCTCGGCTTTAACCAATCTTGTTTGTTTGACTTCTTCATCAAATTCTTCAGTTCTTCCCATATGAATATGCATGTTTCATGAATAATGCCACTTATAGTTGATTTCCCAACCTTGTATTCATAGTGCAGACTTCCAAAAAATTTCCTGTACCTAGGTACCTTAACCACTTCAGCCCCAGAAGAATTTACCCCCTTCCTGACCAGAGCACTTTTTGCGATTCGGCACTGCATTGCTTTAACTGACAATTGCGCGGTCATGCGAAGTTGTACCCAAACAAAATTGTCGTCTTTTTTTCCCCACAAATATAGCTTTCTTTTGGTGGTATTTTATCGCCTCTGCGGTTTTTATTTTTTGCGCTATAAACAAAAAAAAAGAAGAGCGGCAATTTTGAAAAAAAAAAACGCATTATTTTTTCTATAATAAATATCCCCCAAAAATATATAAAAATATATATTTTCCTCAGTTTAGGCCGATATGTATTCTACAATATTTTTGGGAAAAAAATTTAAATAAATAAAAATCGCAATAAGCGTATATTGGTTTGCACAAAAGTTATAGCGTCTACAAAATAGGGGATAGATTTATAGCATTTTTATTATAATTTTTTTTACTAGCAATGGTGGCAATCTGCGATTTTTATCATGACTGCGACATTATGGAGGACACATCGGACAATTTTGACACATTTTTGGAACCATTGGCATTAATACAGCGATCAGTGCGATTAAAAATGCATTGATTACTGTAAAAATGTCACTAGCAGTGAAGGGGTTAACTGTGTTCCCTGGGAGGTGATTTTAACTGAAGGGGGAGGGACTAACCACAGGAAATTACAGATCGTGGTTCCTAGCTAATAGGAACACACGATCTGTCACTCCTGTCAGGACAGAACAGGGAATTTTTAAAAAGCTTGTATAGTGTTTTCTGAAAGTTACTCATATATATTGTACCATCATCCCAGGCTAGTATAAAAAGTAAAAAGTAATGGAGATACAGGACTATCAAGGGTACATAATCACAAAGGTATTCACGTATGATAAAAAGGTTATTTTATTAACATAAGAAATAAAAGAATATATTTTTAAGACTTCGTGTACATCAGTGCAAATATCATGGTTCAAGGGTTATGCATACAGTCCCTAATAGAACACAACATATTATTATACTAAGGACACATAAGTCATGGTACTTGTCCAATTGTTCTCGACATGTTTCGCCAGATTGGCTTCCTCAGGAGACAAGGATAAGGTACAAGTGAAATGGAAAAGATTTGTGAAGGTATTTTCTTGTTCTAAGGTATGCATATAAAATAAAACCTGGTTTAGTATATAGAAAAAAAACAAAATTATATATTTGCAATAATGCTGTATGAACATATGAAAATAATTATGCCCAGCAGGGTCCCCGAGTGTATGCCCGACCTCTTACCTCCAATATCAGAGGGTCTGCATATTCCCAGAGTACCAAAGGAAAGTTAAGGCAGATCTGCAGCAAGGCGTCCTCCAAACGGCTCCACAAAGGGCTATACCAAACAGCCAGAGCCAGGAATGGTGGCTGGAGAACCGTAGGGGGAGCCAAGATCTGCAGCATCTGCGGTCCCCAAGGCTTAAATAACATCCACATCTAGGGGGGACCCACATGGCCGGGGCTTTGGGCTTGGGAGAACCGTATGGACAAGTCTGGATGCATGGCGGGGCTCTGCCCGCCTCCACAATTTGGTGGTGGATTATTCCCCCTCATGCACTCAGATCGGGGATCGCTTTACAGTGCCAGCCTTGCCCAAAATTGGTGGCAAGTTACACCTGGTCCCTTGCGGACTCCCCCCTGACATGGGCTCACTGCCACTGTCAGCAGAGGATGTCCATAGGAGGCCTTTGCTTAGCCATGAACCGGAAGTGTTCCTTTTGGAAATTTCCGGTTCCAGGGCGTCTGGCTGGTGCGGTTTTGATTCCCGCCAAACGTCCGCGTGACGCCAGCGCGGCGTGACGTCACACGCCACGCAATTGGCGCCACGGGGGGAGACTATTTAAGCCCAGTCTGACTGGATGTCAGACTGTGGTGAGGATCGGAGGCTCGGGAAACGCTGTGAAACTTAATAGGTAAATATACAGACCTTATCCTTGGAATATGGAGGGATTATTCTCTCAACACTCCTCTAGAAGATTTATTATAACTTATACCTATATTTAATTTATAGGAACCGGCCGGTATATTTTGTCCCCTATATGGGGCTATCTGCATTAGCAGGAAAACTACCGGAACAACACACCCTGGTGATTTATATACTCCACTACAAGGTAGGGGGTTCAAAATCACGGGGGGTACAGAGTTAAGAATATAGAATCTTGTAATCTTATCGGAATCTTCTCTTTCCCTTTGTTCACAGAACGTTTTTGTCATTAATGACATCTTTAAGACAGTTCTTTTCCCTTTCCTTCACTTGAAGGCTGATCCGAGCCTCCTTCAGATTTTTCTTCAATAGGTGCCAAAGAGGTAGGTCTAGTTTGATACAATATTGGGCCTGATCAAGCTACCTCCCTGCACATTGGCCAAACTGTAATACATTGTATACAAATAGTTAATAAGTACTTTTTGTACTCTACAGGCCCTGCTTTAATTTAATTCTACAATAATAGGACTTCACTCTCCCCCTACGGTTCTCCAGCCACCATTCCTGGCTCTGGCTGTTTGGTATAGCCCTTTGTGGAGCCGTTTGGAGGACGCCTTGCTGCAGATCTGCCTTAACTTTCCTTTGGTACTCTGGGAATATGCAGACCCTCTGATATTGGAGGTAAGAGGTCGGGCATACACTCGGGGACCCTGCTGGGCGTAATTATTTTCATATGTTCATACAGCATTATTGCAAATATATAATTTTGTTTTTTTTTCTATATACTAAACCAGGTTTTATTTTATATGCATACCTTAGAACAAGAAAATACCTTCACAAATCTTTTCCATTTCACTTGTACCTTATCCTTGTCTCCTGAGGAAGCCAATCTGGCGAAACATGTCGAGAACAATTGGACAAGTACCATGACTTATGTGTCCTTAGTATATTAATATGTTGTGTTCTATTAGGGACTGTATGCATAACCCTTGAACCATGATATTTGCACTGATGTACACGAAGTCTTAAAAATATATTCTTTTATTTCTTATGTTAATAAAATAACCTTTTTATCATACGTGAATACCTTTGTGATTATGTACCCTTGATAGTCCTGTATCTCCAATACTTTTTACTTTTTTGACAGAACAGGGAAGTGTGCGTTTACACACTCATTCCTGTTCTGTCTCTCCTGGTCACAATCGCTCATGGCTGGCGGTCATCACGACCATTGGCCACGAGCATTGGCACCCCCGCTGTGCATTGCCTGCCATCCCTGGGCCCTCCTCTGCTCCTGCAAACATTGGTCGGCCAGCCAAAGTGCCGCGTAGGTGAGCACCTGTATAGCAACCTGGGTATTGGGTACATTGTACCCCTACACATTCACCAAAAAAGCAGTAAAATGTGACAAAAGACAATAGCTGTTTTTTGACAATTCCTTATTAATAATTCCTTTTTTTAAAAGTACCAGTTACTTACCGGTAACTGGTTTTCTTGGAAATCTTCCAGGACGGCACACCTGAGAGATGAGAGGCTCCTCCCTACAGGAAACACAATCAAATGACAGCTGTTTAAAGATCCCACCCTTCCCCTTGATCCTCAGTTTGTAGAGAAGTAACTCCTGAACCTGGTTCACAAGAGAAATCATTCCTCATAGGCACTCACCTTCTAGCGTTCTAAAAGGTTTCCTCCTCCCAACAGGCTGGAAGTAGGCCTGCAATCCTGGAATATTTCATAGAAAGCCAGTTACCGGTAAGTAACTGGTACTTTTCTATAGTTAACTTCCAGGACGGCACACCTGAGAGGATAAGCAAGTACCTCAGGCCTACCTTAGGGTGGGACCACTGCCTGCAAGACCCTCATGGCGAACCTTGGTTCTACAGCTAGCTTTACCTCTACGCCATATGCTTGATGAAGGTATCTTAGCTGGATCATGCGGTTGATCTGCAGGTCTGTTCCACCGATGTCCCTGCCCCCCCCCCTGCAGGATTTAGGTGGAGTGGGCTCTTAAAGATGGAATCAGAAAACATGTTAAACTTGTAGGTTAGCAATGTTGCCCGTCTCACAAATCTAATAGCCATGGTCTATTGTGCCGGTAGGTGCTACTTGGAACCACTAAAATGATTAAATGAGAGACCCGTCTTGTAAGACAAGGACACTACATTGATCAAAAAGAGGGCCTGTCTTAACACTACCCTGTAAAGGGAAATAAATCTGCAAAAAGGGGGTCCCTGACAGACAACCTTTTTTGTTCATTTTTATCTTTACGTCAGTGAAGACTAAAGGGAAGCCTACTTAAAGAGGGATTCCACCAAAAAAAATAATTATTAAAAGCCAGCAGCTACAAATACTGCAGCTGCTGACTTTTAATAAATGGACACTTACCTGTCACAGGGTCCAGCGATGTCGGCAGCCAAAGCCGAGCAATCAATCGGTTCTCGGCTGCTGCCGCCGCCATTCTCATTAAGGGAAACAGGAAGTGAAGCTTTGCGGCTTCACTTCCCGGTTCCCTACTGCGCAAGCGCGAGTCGCGCAGCATAATGAGAATGCTCCGTGCTGTCTCTGGGACCCGTGTGTGTCCCAGCAGACAGAGCGGCGGGACAGTTAGAGGCATAGACTCCCGTGGTAGTCTATGCCTGGAAGTGGGTGCAGATACCTGTATTATACAGGTATCTGCACACCCCTCCCCCCCCCCGAAAGGTGCCAACTGTGGCACCGGAGGGCGGGAGGGTTCCGATGAGCGGAAGTCCCACTTTAGGGTGGAATAGATTAACAGAAGCTTGATCCCTGGCATAAGGCATGCCCAATCTATGGCTTTCCTTACGCCTGAATACCTACTTCAGGAGATTAAGTCCATAGCAGGAGTATTATTATTATTATACAGGTTTTATATAGCGCCAACAGTTTGCGCAGCACTTAACAAAATGAGTAGAACACTCAAATTGCCACATCTAGTCCTGCTAGGAGATTGAAATGAAGGCCATGTACCGAGCCATAACCTATTCGGTCTGGTATACAGGTCAGGTGATACGTTTTTATACTTCATCTTCAGGCCTTAATACTCTTCTGAACAGAACTTCCAAAGTTCTTACTAAAACACTAAAAACAGGGTGATTTTTTTTTATCACCTTCCTCCAGTGTCCTATAACCCTACTGGGCTTCAACCCTAGGAAATGGTTCTGACATCCCTGAAAGTAAGGGGCTGAGGCTTTCTGACATGCAACGCCTGCAGCTAGAACTCCTGGCCCCTCCACGGAAGAGAAAGTCTGAAATAAAAAAGGTGATAAATGCATTATTAATATCACAAATATAAAAGGCCATAGATTGTGGGCACAGCCCAATAGATTTAGACAGAAGGGACACAAGCATAGACAACAATGTTGTCTATCTGAGTATGGCTAGCTAAATCGACGTTAAAAATGGGAAGAGACCCAAATCTGAACTTCAAACGCAGACAGTTTTCACAGTTTGGTTTTCTGATGTGCGGCCAAGATGTAAAACATTAAGACACAAGCAGACCCTAAATGCTGCATATTTTGAATTGCAGCTATCTAGGTCATAACTGATATAAATACAGAAAGGACGGAAACCCCCTTTACTGTGATGTTTTACTGGTGTACAGCAAAATAAGGCAATAAATATAAGACAGAAAGACCCAACCTTCTATGTTGCGTATTTCTGAAGAACCACCAAATACAGTTACTGGTATGAGATCAATATGAACACGGAAAAAAACACTAACTCCCATTGTTGTTGTGCATTTATGCTGTGCCACAGGGTAAAATAATATGCAACACAAGACAATCTTTTCTGTTATTTCTCCGCTTTGCTCAGCAGGGATAGCTCCGTCGATCCCCGCTGAGCAGGCAGATGACAGCACCAACAAGCTTCAATGTTGAAGCATTTCTGCTGTGCAGCAACATAAAAACAGCAAAAAAAAAACAGACAGCCTTCACAGCTTCAATCTTTCTGTTGTACGGCAATAACTCCATGATGTGTATTCCTGCTGTGTAGCAAAACCTCACCCAGAAGAGACAGATAAGTTTAAGGCCCCCAGACCCGTGCGACCCGACTGGCAACTTGGGACTGCAAGACGCATGAGAAGTCATACACCATGGCTTCCAATGGGTATCATTTGTGTCTGTGCGACTCCAGGTCACAGCGCCTCCAAGCAGTCCCTGCTCTCTGGATCCACAGACCTCAAGATTACACAAGTCGCAGGGAAAAAACTTTAAATTTTCAGGTCGAACAAACGAGGGGTCCCCCAATGCCGTGTCTCCCTGGAGGAGTGCAGCCGACAACCCCCTGCTTTGTATCCCTAAGAAGCAGCAAGGTAGAACAATGAGAAACAGAAGAAACACCCCTCACTGCTGTGTCTTTCTGATATGCAGACGATAAGGCAGTAAATATAGGACATACAGGACACAAATAAACTTCCTTGTCAAAAGATTTTTATTAAGTTCAAAGTAAAAAGCTTAACATACATGTTAATAGATACATGTTAACATAAGGAATGAAGCTCAATTATTACAGAAGTAGATAAGAATATAAAACATAAAATAAAATATGATAAATAAATAAGGATACTTGAAGTAGAGATTTTAGAACCAATACATTTTATCAAAAGGTATCCCTCTATTTCTACCATGTTAGTTTCCAATGTAATGCGGATGAGATACATCATTAGTAACAATGAGCTTCAAGAATCAATGAGGGGGATGGGAGAGGAAGGAAAGGAAATAGCGAAAGAAAAGGAAGAAGAAAAGAGAGGGGGAAAGAATTTTTACTGGATTGATCCGAGAGCCAGTGTGGGGATTAGTAAGGTTTGAGTTCCATCACAAATAAACTTCAATCTTTGTGTATGTCTGATGTGCAGCACTATAACAATACTGAGCAGAGATGCCACCACCCTCAATGTGTCTCCCTGCTAAGCAGCAAAAACAAATCAGAAAAGGACAAGCAACTGTAGCACTAACCCCCGAAGGAGCTGCTGATTTGATTTGGGCCTGCACTCTGCTGATAAACCCCACTAACTTGGCTCAGTCCCCTTGACACAGCTGTGGTGCAATACAATACAGTACAATATAATATAATACAATATACCTGTATTGTACCCAAAGGGCCTGGTAATGGGGGGGGACCCCACATAATTTTTGTATAATTTTGGCATGGGGGGTCTCCTCTGAATTCATACTAGACTAAGGTGACCAGATTTTTTAAATGAAATCCGCGGACATATTTTTTTTTACTAGTAATGGCGGCAATTAACGACTCTCTGCCCGTTGCCGCCCGCCTCACAACCTGTCAAGTCTAATGCCCCGTACACACGGTCGGAAATTCCGACGGAAAATGTCTGATCGGACCATGTTGTCGGAAAATCTGACCGTGTGTGGGCTCCATCGGCCTTTTTCCGTCGTAATTTCCAACGGAAAAAATTTGAGATCCTGCTCTCAAATTTTCCGACAACAAAAATTCGATCAGACTTTTTCCGATTGTGTGTAGAGAATTCCGACGGACAAAGTGCCACGCATGCTCAGATCGAGACCAAACCTATTGGCTAATAGCCTCTACGTAGTTCCGTCGTACGCAACGAACGTCACCACGTTCAGAATGATTGGATTTTCCAACAACTTTGTCCGACCATGTGTATGCAACACCAGTGTCGGACAAAATCCGTTGGAAAAAATCTGACGGATTTTGTGGTCGGAATTTCCGACCGTGTGTACGGGACATTACTCTCCGGGCCCCGGCTACTACTGGGTGGGGAGCGGAGGAAGATCACTCCGCCAGGGAAGGCAAGGAGATGGGCAGGTGACTGGCCGGGACTTGAGCCAAGGCAGAAGAACCTGCAAGCAGGAGCGGAATGGGCATCCACCCGAATCTGAAGAAATATTGTCTCTCCGATCAGCACATAATCATCAGAAAGGGGCACAGATAATGAAAAAAATACACCCCCACCCCTAAGCTAGTAGGAGCGGCAGAGCAGGGGGGTGTAATTCAGATTTTTTCTTTTAATTCTGCACTGACTGTCCTTAAAATTGCCCCAGCCCCTGTTCAAATCCAATCCGGGGACAAAACCGGGGACAGACTTGGTTCGGGGACAGTGTCCTCAATCCGGGGACTGTCCCCGGAAACCGGGGATGTCTCGTCACCCTATACTAGACCCCAATGGCCTGGTATAGACCTGGGGGGGACGGGACACATGGCGTTTTTTTTGCTATTTTCTTTTTTGTTTTTGTTTTTTGCCATCTCAGTTCAACTTTCCAAGCGGACCTTGCTCAGCTTTATCTGTTCGTCTCGTCCGTTTTAGTGTTCACATCATTGTGGCGTTTCTTATTTACTTATAAATCTTTAATCGACAAGACCGCAATCGTTTAATTTACAGGTTTTACTTTTAAATCCCCCCCCGATCCCTCCCCCCGCTCCGCCTCGCTGTGTCCATTGGCTTGATTTAGCCATCGATGATTTGGGCTCTCGATTTTGGGTTCAGGAACTTCAACATTTACCCTAAGCACGTACAGCTTCTGCATAACTCCACGTCTTTTTGAACTTTTTCCACCTGTTCCACTTCTCTGCTACTCCTCCCATTCCCTCTTCCAGATTAGTTCTAAGAAACTCCATCGTTCGAGTATTCTCGACTAGGTCTATCCACTCCCATATTGCTGGGCTATCCTGTTTCCTCCAGTTCCTCGCTATCTGGCGCTTTGCGGCATTGAGTAGGTGCGGGACTAGGGACCCTTGATAATGCTTAACTGCTCCTTTAGTGCCGTGGAATAAAATCACCCACGGATCGTTTTCGAGGTTTATTCCAGTAATATCCTTGATATAATCTATTATTCTCCTCCAGTAAGCTTTTATCTTATAACAATCCCACCACAGGTGTGCCATCGTCCCCTTATCCCTACAGCCTCTCCAACACTCGGCAGAACCCCCTTGTTGAAATTGGCATGATTTTGATGGAGTTATGTACCACCTTGATAGACACTTGTAATTCGTTTCAGTGGCCCTGGAATCTACTGCTGAACTATAGGTTAATTTAAAAAATTTTCTCAGTGTAGGTATGTCAATTTTTGTGCCCAGTTCCCTTTTCCACTTTTGAATGAATGGGGGTATTTCCAATCCATCCACATCCTGCAGAAGTTTGTAAATCTTCGAAATTGATCCTTTTGTCTCGCGAGCTGTAAAAATTCGCTCTAGACGGGTCAAGTCCTCACTCGCCCTAATTGGTTGCGGAAGGCTTCTGACAAAATGAGACAGTTGAAGATACCTCCACTCGTTCATATCAAAAAAGTCCCCCCTATTTTTTAGTTCGTTTAGTGAAAGAATTTTTCCCTTATGTAAAATATCTTTCAGTTGTGCCCTGTCATCTTTAATCCAACCCCCTCCCACTAATTTATTCCCTGGTGCAAAATAATCATTATTTTTAAGTGCTATTAATGGAGAATTATATTTAACGTTAAAGAGTTTATAAATTTTATCCCATATTTTTAGTGTATTTATTGTCATAGTGTTGGTGCCTTCACTCAGTGTTCTATACTTTGGGGGGTTCCAAATATCTTTTCCTAATTGTGAATTGCTGAGAATTTTTTCTAAGTTTACCCATCTTTTTTTACTGTTGTTATTGCTCCATTCAGGGATTCTAGATAGGGCCGTTGCATAGTAGTAATTTACCACATCGGGTACCGCTAAGCCCCCTCTTTTTTTTTTCCTTCTTCAGTATGTGGAGTGCGATTCTATGCTTCTTGTTTTTCCATATAAAATTCATTATGAGGGATTTTAATTTATTAAGATACGTCTGGGATAAAGGGATTGGGAGCATTTGGAATTTGTATGTGATTATGGGTAACAGAGTCATTTTCGCTGTATTGATGCGACCCAGCCACGAAAGAGGTCTCGTAGAATAGTCTTTGCTTTTTTTGCTATCTCATCTAGCAGCGGGATATAATTGATTCTGTATATTTCCTTAATTGATTTTGCTAAATTAATTCCCAAGTACTTAATGTTTTTTCCATGGGAAGACAAATCTCTCCTGTAGAATCTCTTTATCCTTTTTAGTTACGTTTATATTCAGAATAAAAGATTTTGAAGTATTGACTTTAAAGTTGGAGATCTCTCCATATTGTTTCAAAATTTGCATTAAAGTGGGGTTGCAACCAAAAAAAATTAAAAAAAAATAATTGGAAAAAAAAAAAATTTTTTACTCACCTCTAAATGCCTGTTGCTAGGGGGTCCCTCGAAGTCTGCCACCTTCATTGCCCGGGCTAAAAGTCACTTCCTGTAGGCAACGCACAGTCATCTGGGACATGTCATGTGTCCCAGATGAGTGAGCGTCGAATCACGGCGCACGGCGCCGCTCGCGCATGCGCAGTGGGTGCCCGGCTGTGAAGCCCAGCCGGGTTCCCACATTAAGAATGCCGGCGTCGTGAGCGGAGCGGGGAACGAGGGGGGGGGGTCTCGTTCCCCTGCATCGCTGGACCCCGGGACAGGTAAGTGTCCGATTATTAAAAGTCAGCAGCTGCAGTATTTGTAGCTGCTGACTTTTAATTTTTTTTTTTTGCCCGGCCCTCCTCTTTAAGTTAGGGAAAGTTCTTTGTGGGTTACTTATGTAAAATAAAATATCGTCAGCAAAAGCTGCTATCTTATGTTCATCTCCGTCCACTGCAATGCCTTCAATGCCTGGGTTCTTCCTGATTGTCGCCAGGAGGGGTTCCAGGGACGAAATAAAAAGGAGGGGAGACAGCGGACATCCCTGTCTCGTCCCGTTTTTCATACAGAACCGGGAGGATGTTACTCCGTTGATTTTAATCTTAGCTTTAGCGGGACATCCAATTGCGGCTCCCCTCCGTTCTCTCAGTATCTCAGGTGAGGTGGGGCTCTGATCAGCAGCTATATCTTACCCAAACCCTGAGTACTTCAGGGTGTCAGGGGTCAGCGGGCGAGTCATGTGCTGCTTACTTCTGCCCTGAACGGTGGTCGGCCAGCCTCCCACACCTCACCTCATCTCCTCTGCCCCCCCCACCCCCCCATTCTCTGCCACCGTCTCCCATCCTGGTAAAGCCGGGACTTGTAAGTCCAACTTTTGACAGAATTCACTCAGGTCTTCCGGAAATTTTAATCTGGCCGAACGTCCATCTTTTGTGCCTATCAAGCACGCGGGGAAACCCCATGTGTATTTCACATTTGAACGTCGCATCAAATCAAGTAAAGGTCTCTGCAACCTTCTCCTCTCCAATGTCTGGGGGGCTAAGTCTGAGTAGATCTGGATCTCGGAATCCTCATATTTCATGGGAGTTTTCCCATACAATTTTGACCAAATTACAGCTTTATCCTCGTAATAACGGAATCTGGCTATGATATCCCGTGGTCTAGGTACGCCAGTTTCTAAGAGTCTACCCACTCGATGAACCCGCTCTAATTTGGGGAACTCCTCTTCTTCTTTACCCAGGAGGGGGTTGAATATAGTTGTTATTATCATCCTTAAATCTTCACCCCTTTTTTCCGGAACATTTCTTACTCTGAGATTTTGTCGCCTATTCCTATTTTCTGCATCTTCTAATTTATATTGGGTGTCTCGTTGGGTTAATTGTATGGATCTTAACTGATCTTTTAATATGTGCATTTCTTGTTCCTGGATGTCCACTTTTTTCTCTGCGGATTCGACTCTTGCCAATAAATGCCCTAGATCTTCTCTGAAAAGATGAAAGTCCCCTTTAATCGCGTTTTCCATTTTTAAAAGCATTTCTTCCATTTCGTTTTTTGTAGGGAGATGCACTCTCCCCCCCTGTTCATCGATCCTGCTGACATCTACTTTGTTTTCCAGCGTTTGATCGGGTGTAGATTGGGCAGACTGACCGTCAGATTTCTTATCCTTCGGTTTCCTTCTCTCCATCGTTGCTTCTGGATGAGTCTCCGTGTGGTTTGGTTGTGGGCTTGAGCCTGTTTTCAGATATTGTTTAATAGTGCTCACTGTTGTTTTGGGGGGGCCCTTCTTGGGGACTTTGCTCATGTTTCCTATACGGGCCTTTCTAATTCTTTTTCCCAGGTTGTTATCTGTTTGGTCCCTGGTAAGAAACCTACTGTTCCCTCTCTCCCCTCGCTTTTTCCTTTTATTTTCTTTAAGTGGATCTTCTCTTCTGTATGAGTAGATTTGTCACTCGCGAGCTGGTGTTCGAGAGTAACAATGAGATTTTTGATAGGTTAAATACACCGGGCCTTATGGGACACCCTCTCTGCCCCCTAGATATGTACGAAGGCAAGGGATCCCCCGTTTTATCTTAGGGCTGGGGTAATTATCCCTCAGCACTCTCCCGTTTCCAGGTGTACTAATTTGGGAGTGTCGCGTCAATGCATGTGTCCTTTCTTATAGACTCTTCGCTGTTGGTTTTCTGCTCTGCGGCTTCACCCTATATCGCCCCCCGGTACCAACTGTCCAGGGAGGGTAAACAGACAAGAGAGTGAAGATGGTACTGGTCAGTCCGCCTAATTTGGTGACTCTGACCGGCTGCCACGTTAGAGGGCGAGAGGAACACCTCTTTGCTATGCCATACGTCTCTCTCACTTGGGCACCAGTGATGCAGCCCACGTACCCCGCAGGGACCCGGCCAGGACACAAACCAGCAGACAGTTAATTAAGTGTAATATGTCCCACCTGATGTTCCCGCTGATGTATTCCCATTCAATGACGGTGGAAGCAGAAAACAGAGAGATCGATCCAAACTTCACTAGAAGTTTACACCAGTCAGGGCAGTCAAGGCACAGTCAGGGCACTCCGGCCTCTTCTATTCCCCCCTCCCCAACCGACCACAGGGATGAGGTAAAATAACAAAAAACAATTAGTCACTGCGGAACATTACTCTGTTCGTATAAATATTGATCACAGGTTAAGCAGGATAAGCAGATACTACCAGGCTTGTAATGTCATCTGGGCGAGTGCTTGAATGCAGGGATGATTATTCAAGAGACACAGACCGCGTTAGAGATATAGGCATTTGCTTACCTCGTCCTTCCGTGGAGGTTGCAGAGAAGGAATATACTCACGGCTTGTAGCATTTATCTGGGTGTTTCCGGGGCTTTGCGTGGGGGGGAGAGAGTGATCCAGGCCGGCGGAGAGTCGGAGGAAGAGATGATGGTGCGTGGGGCAGGGAACTGGGAGCGCAGCTAGCTTATCCCGTCCCTCCTCGATATCATGTATTGGCACGGCTCACCATCGGCTATCACTCTCCATGGAGCCTCAGCGTTCCCCTCTCCTCGCCGTCTACGCTACACACATCCGCCCGCTGTATCAGGCCCCTCCCTCTGTACTACGCTCTACGTCAGTACGTCCTGCTCCATCCCCGGGGACACCTTTGCTATTTTCTTTTATTATTTTTTTGTACTTTCAGTGGGGAAGCTGCTGACAGCTGAGGATTCATTGGTTGTTAAGAACACGGCAGCTGCTAATTGTTAGCCGCGAATTGTTATTACCCGCGAATCACGTGAAAAAAAGTCCCCGACCATTTTAAAAAATGCACTGGCCGCAAAACGCATAGATATGAACTAGTACCATAGGAAACTATGTTAAATGGACTGTAGAGTGTTTCTGAAAACTTCAAAACGCACTAAAAAATTCATGGGTGTGAACCTAGGGTCAGGGCCAGTTCACACTGGAGTGAGAGGAGAGGCTCTTTACAGGCACTATTTTTAGCACCTGTAAAGCGCCTCCAGTGTGAAATCAGCCTAATGCCGCGTACACACGAAGGGACTATCCCGCGGGATTATCCGCTGGACCGAAGTCGAGCGGATAATCCCCTCGTGTGTGGGCGCCGGCGGACTTTTTTTGGCCAAAGTACGGCGGACTAAAGTTTTAAGTTTTGTTTTAAATTATCCGCTGGACTTGGCAGTCCAGCGGACAATCCGGCCGTGTGTAGTATGGTCCGGCGGACCAAAAAGGACGCATGCTCAGTAGCAAGTATTTTTCTAGTATTTTTCGTTTTCTAGTCCCGTCGTACGTGCTGTACGTCATCGCGTGAACCGTCGGACTTTTTGCGTGATCATGTGTGGTCAAGTCCGTTCGCTTTTTAGTCCAGCGGACCCAGCTGGAAAGTCCAGCGGATTGTCCGCTGGACTTAGGTCCGCCGGGAAAAGTCCCTTCGTGTGTACGCGGCATAAGATGTAAAAGATCTTGCACTTCCCCAAAACTAATTAAAAAGAAAAGAAACACACACACACACCAAGCTCAATAATTTACTTTTATTTTGCCAGCAGAAACAAAATTATGTACATTCATTTACTAGCTTCAAAAAAAATTCTACAGAATATATCGTGCTACATTTAGCAAAACAGTTAGCAATTGGGTTTTAAGGGCCCTGCTCATAGGAGCTTACGATCTAAAATTTGTCTAAACCTTAGAGTGGACACAGCTTTACTTTCAGTGTATAACGGGCAACAGAAGGTCAGCACATGCTCCCAAACCATGTTTGCATGGTCAGGCAGGAACAATACACACAAAACATTGACAGCATGGCCACATAAACCCACGTTTGATTGAAAAAATGCACAAGAATTTCAGCAAACAGCCGCTAGTTGGGCATTTGTCAATATGCACAATATCGTTCCTTCTCTCCCACAAATCACAGCAAAAAACCTTGCAGGCCAAACGAACCCCCCCCCCCCCCCCCACTGCAGCCCTTAATATAAGATAGGTTGCTTTTTTTTTTTGGTCTCAGTAAATGGACAACATCACACATATACTAATTAAAAAGAAAAGAAACACACACACACCAAGCTCAAAAATGTACTTTTATTTTGCCAGCAGAAACAAAATTATGTACATTCATTTACTAGCTTCACAAAAATTCTACAGGATATGTGGTGCTACATTTAGCAAAACAGTTAGCAATTGGGTTTTAAGGGCCCTGCTCATAGGAGCTTACAATCTAAAATGTGTCTAAATCTTAGAGTGGACACAGCTTTACTTTCAGTGTATAACGGGGAACACATCACATTATCTGCAAGATTATAGAAACATACTTAACAGTCATTATTCCTAAAAAGCATTCCAACATAATATTAAAAAAGTCACATGTTCAAAATATAACCCACCACCACCCTACCAATCCACACACATACATAAAATGGTATGTTCTGCTGAAAGCTGCATTTCTGTGTACATGATTAAGCAATGAGATCAAAGAGTAGAAGGTCAACACACGCTCCCAAACCATGTTTTCATGGTCAGACAGGAACAGTACACACACAACATTGACAGCATGGCCACATAAACCCAATTTTGATTGAAAAAATGCACAAGAATTTCAGAAAACAAACAGCCCCTAGTTGAGCATTTGTCAATATGCACAATATCGTTCCTTCTCTCCCACAAATCACAGCAAAAAACCTGGCCTTCTCATGCCAAACGAACCCCCCCACTGCAGCCCTTAAAATAAGATCATTTTTTTTTTTTTTGGTCTCAGTAAATGGACAACATCACACATATACTGTCAGTACTTAGTGGCTGCCTCCTCCACATCATATGAAACAAATTAATAATACAGAGCACATCTTAATAATCATGCAAATGCATCAAAAGACATTCCATTTATCCCTCTTCCTCTGACAACAGTTCGATAGAGATAGGAGATTCGACATGACGCTGACAATAACAATCTGTGTCCATCGAACCTGTGGTCGAATGTGCCTAACCTTAACTCTATTAGTCCAAGATTATTCTGCATAGAGAGAAAAGATTTGACATGGAGAGAAAAGATTTGACATGGAGAGAAAAGATTCGACATGGAGAGAAAAGATTCAACATAGAGAGAAAAGATCGCTGCTGGAATTGGGTGGGGGAAGAAAAATAATGATGATGATGATGAATGTTATTGGCTGATTGTAACCAAACAGGGGGAGCAGTAAAATAACTAGAACTAAGTACACACGTACAGCCAACTTACTTTCACTTACGATTGCTAGCAGAGAGAGACACACACACTGAATCATTTCAGATGACAGTCAATCTTAGCTGGTCCATTTGTCAGAGAACCTGAATTATTTAGCAATTAAGCATAAGCACAGCAGCAGAACAATAGTGAAGCAAGCTACAGTTCAACCTAACTTTTTCATAATAATCTGCTGCTATTGTGTTAGTGTTGTGAACTTGATAGTGATACTAGTGTTGCTAGTGTTGTGATAGCCTCAGAGGCTGCCCGTGTTGTGGGGGGGGGGGGGGGATTTATTATTATAGATTCTATATTATAGATTGAGATTCTATATAGATTCTATATACCCTATCTTGTTACCTGTCTGATCAGTGATCACTATCACCAGTCCATTTTCTGTTTGAACTATATACATTCAACATGAACGACAAAGATTCGACAAAGCAGCGAAAAACATACAAAATGTTGAATCTTTGGCTTATGGTGTCTGTCGAAAGTTCTAAGAAGATTCGACGGAGCAGCTAAACTATACAGAGTCATACAGTTTAGCTGCTCCGTCAAATCTTCTTAGAACATTCGACAGACACCATAAGCCTTCAATGACAGATTTGACCTTAATTCATTTGGATTTTCGGACGAATGCAAACGAAAAACGAAATAAATAAAAACGAATTTTGGGAGTAACTGAATAAAAATTTATTTTTCGGACAAAAACAAAATATTTCAGTGTGCACATGTCTAGCTGGAGGCAACTGTGGGGGATTGAGACTCCAGAGGGGGCTGGAGTCTCTTCAAGAGGCTGGGGGTTTTGTAGGGAGTCTAGGGACCATGTGAGAGACTGGAGCACACTGTGGGGCTGCAGAGTACTGTAGGACGCTGTTAGGAGTTGTGTGTGTGTGTGTGTGTGTGTGGGGGGGGGGGGCTCAGCAGCAAGGTAGGGGCTTGCCAGGACTGGTGACAGGGTCTCTTTAGTATCTGGTGGTACATTTTTAGAAAGTTGTAATAAAACAAGCTTAAATGGTGCCATCAATTTACTTATAAAATACTATAAAGTAAAATTATTATTATCTATGAAATTTGTGAGAGATGTCAGGTTGTTGTTAGTCCACCATGAAAAGTCAGCAATATCGTTAGTATTATAGGGAAATTTTGGGTCACCTATGAAGGAGGCGTGTGGGGGAGACTTAGATATAAGGTTGAATTTTTTACTATATAGTTTCCATAGATGATATGATTGTGAGACTATTTGAGGGCATCGATGGTGTGGTTCGCGATCTTGTTTCCCCATAATATGCCTGAGATGGAAAAGGGTTTGATGGAATCTCTTTCAAATGTGACCCATGGAATTTTGGGATTGAGAATATGCCATTGTGCCATTTGAGACCATGTAGCTGATAGGTAGTATAGCCAAAAATCTGGGAGGCTAATAATTTTACCTCATTCTCTTCTCTAGAGAGCAAACACCAAATTCCTAACACTGAGTTTCATAAATTCCTGCAGATCAAACATTTTTTTAACACATATTTTCAAACAACAAACTCTCCCCCACCCTCATTTTACGAAAACATATGTCTAAAGTCCCCAAGAAAATCTGGCCTTTTATCAGAGATATATTCGAACTTAATCAACAACACAGAAACAAACAAACTACCATACATGCTCGTGTAGCGCTACCCCCAGTTAAGAGAGCCGCTGGTTTGTTTTGGGTCCCTGAGTACAGCTCCACCAACCCCCGGCAATTTGGCTCTACCCACTCTGGCACAGTTAGTAAAGGGGTACGTCCCTATGCACATAAAACTTAGCTTATACTCTAAATGTACTTGGTATGAACTCACAAGCAGACTGCTGAAATAAGAATAACTGGCTTTACTTTTGTCAGTAAGGGCAAGAAATAGCAACATGCATTTGAACATATGACTTACAATACTTTGGCAGGTCCCTGCAATATGCACTTTAACATGTACACAGGTATATCAAACTAGCAATGGGGAAACGGAGCGCCAAGTGTGGCGACCGTCTGCTATGCACCCCTGAGGTGCAATAAATCTATCTGTGCCTACCTAATGGACCAGGCCTGATCCCTAGCAATAGAGCTCAGTCCTTGTACTAGTACAGTGTTCTTCACCGGCAATAAATCTGTAGAGGTGGTGCACATGTAGCTTTAAATGGTATCTTTGTAATCCACAGAAAGTAACATTTGCTGCTCTGAGGTAAATTGTGCCTAGGCAGTTCAATAGGCATAAAACGTGTGTATCAATGCAGGATGAGCCTTCCGGCTCTCTCACCAATCCTTGGGTACCGTCCTCAGCTCCGGTCCCTCCAATGGCGGCTCTGGTCTCTTCAATGGCGGCGTCCGGTCTCTTCAATGGCGGCGTCCGGTCTCCTCAGTCACAGCCCTACGCTCCGGTCATCAGCTCCGTCCGACCGACTGTAGGTGGAAGTCTCCGCTCCGCTGCTGTGGACTCTGAGGGGTGAGAGTCTCACTCCATCGGCTGCAAGGCCCAGGCTTCAGGCCTTCAGCTCCGGTCCGCACAGGTGTCTCTGCTGGCTGTCGTCTCCGCGTCACAAGCTCTGTCAGCAGAGGCAGGCCAGTCCTGTCAGGCCTCAGAAGAGGAAGTGTCCCAAGAGGAAGAGGCGGTCTCCGCACTTCCCTTTTATAATCTCTCCCAGCAGCCTCCCGGGCGGAAGCAAGCAGCCCGGGGGCCTGGGGAATTATGGGGGATGTAGTCTCTTCCCCTAAAAGGGGTAGAACCCCGCTACACACTCCCCCCACTTTGAATCTTTGGTCCCCAAAGACAGTGTTCAAACTACCAACTTTCTCGGGAACAACATTTTCACATAATTTGGACAGAGGAGCCTCCCACCAATTAGCATAAGATGGGGAGCTGTCCTGTCTACAGGTCACTTCAGTGTGGGTGACCTGCTTAACTGTGCCAGAGAGTGAGCTGGGGTTGCCCTCCACTAAATGAACAGCGGAAGGGTCAGGGCTTTCAGCACTTCTCCTTGCTGTGGTAACAGAGTCCTCTGAACTTTCTCCCATCTTGGGGTAAGTTAACTTCTTGGGAGGCTTTACAACTCTGCGAGCTCTCTGCTCTCTTGAGACTTCTTCAGGAACACATTCTGGCAACATCTCTGGTTCTGGAACATCTACTTCTTCTTCTTCTGAGTAGAGACCAGGGATATCTTCCCAGCACTCAGGCACAACACTGAATGGCACAAACTCTGTGGCTTCTGGGTTCAATGTGTTATCTTCCACATCTTCAGTAGGTGGAAGATCTATGGCGGAATTTTCTGAAGTTGAGGAAGGCCATAGCCATTCAAGTTCTCCTCTTTCTTCTTCTGGTTGGGGGTCCTGTCCATCCCCAGCTTGGGATGTTTGAGACCTAGTGTTAGGCCTGGGGGTATCCAGAATGGAAACAGATTCAGGTAAGTCTCTCGCTGGAGGTATTCTGACTGCTTCAGTGAGTGGGAGCAAATGATTCCTATGCCAGGTCTTCAAAGGCCCCAACCTTCCTTCTGGTTTCAACTTGTAGACAGGCAATCCTGGAAGTTTTCTACAGATGATATATGGCTCTGATCTCCATCTATCAGCAATCTTGTGTTTTCCAGGGATCCCTAGGTTGCGTAACAGTACACGGTCCCCAGGCTGTAGGTCCTGTACTCTAACTTTCAGGTCAAAGTTCCTCTTATTTCGGGCCCCTCTCTGGTCAGAGGCCGCTTGAGCTTTTTCATAAGCTATCTTCAGACTGCGCCTCAGTCTGTCCACATATCCTTTGTGGGAGGCAGCAGAGGCATGGTCTAAGGAAATGCCAAAGGCCAAATCCACTGGCAATCTTGCTTCTCTCCCAAACATAAGTCGGTAGGGGGAGAAACCTGTCACATCACTTGTGGTACAATTGTAAGCATGCACCAGAGCCGAAATGTGTTGACTCCAATGTTGCTTCTTCTCTGTCTCTAAAGTTCCCAACATGTTCAATAGGGTCCTGTTGAACCTTTCAGGCTGGGCATCACCTTGGGGGTGATATGGTGTAGTCCTAGTCTTCTCTACTCCCAGAGAATCTAGTAGCTTCCTGATCAGGCGACTCTCAAAGTCCCTTCCTTGGTCTGAATGGATTCTCTGTGGCAGTCCATAGTGAACAAAATACTTCTCCAATAGTACCTTGGCTACTGTAGAGGCCTTCTGGTCCTTGGTTGGGAAAGCCTGAGCATAACGAGTGAAATGGTCGGTTACCACCAGAACATTTCCCAATCCACTCAAATCGGGTTCAAGGCAGAGAAAATCAATGCATACCAGATCCATTGGGCCTTCACTCTGTAGATGGCCCATTGGGGCAGCTTGATGGGGTAAAGTCTTTCTCTGAATGCATCTTGCACAGGAATGGCAATACTCCTCCACCTCGGCCCTCATGCAGGGCCAGTAAAACCGGTCTCTGACAAGTTGGAAGGTTCTCTCTGCTCCCAAGTGACCATGCTGGTCATGTAGGGCAATCAGCACAGTCTCTCGATGCTTTTCGGGGAGAAACAACTGCCACTTGTCTTCTGGGCCATCAGAGGGGCCCCTTCGGTAGACTACCCCCTGATGCACCTGTAACTTGTCCAACTCTCTCCTCAGTAGGCGAGCTTCTTTGGAAGGGTGAAGGCGAAGTCCCTCTGGACTCTTGTCTTCCAGGGCCTCCAGGACCAATTTCCCCATGGGGTCTTCCAATTGGTCGCACCTTAACTCCTTTTTAGACAGCTTCGGTAGGCACTCTTCTGCTAGTTGAGTTACCCCACAGTAACACCTTGGGACTCCCACTGTGGTAACTCCTATTTCTTCCGCTCTGGACCCTCCTCTGGCTTGGAGTTCGGCCCCTTGACAAAGAGCTCGCACTCCTTCTGGTGCCACTTGGGTCCAGTCTTCCCAGTCATCGACCATGACATGGGATCTTCGGGACAGGGCATCTGCATCCCTATTTCCAGCCCCTGGTCTGTACTTGAGGCTGAAATTGAATCCAGACAACGCCGCCAACCATCTGTGTCCAGTTGCATCCAGCTTGGCGGTGGTGAATAGGTAGGTCAAGGGGTTGTTATCTGTTTTTACAGTAAACTCGGCCCCATACAAATAGTCTCTCAATTTGTCAACAACTGCCCATTTGAGGGCTAAGAACTCCAACTTGTGGGTGGGATAGTTCTTCTCGGAGGGGGTCAGGCTCCGGCTCACATAGGCCACTGGTCGTAGCTGGTCTTCATACTCCTGGTAGAGTACTCCACCTAGGCCCTCATGGCTGGCATCAACATGTAGCTCATATGGTCTAGTGGGGTCAGCGTAGGCCAAAACTGGGGCTGTGGTGAGACTTCTCTTCAAGGTTCTGAAAGCCTCTTCACACCTTGAGTTCCATTGGTCTTGGACCGACTCATGGGACCTCCTATTCTTCTAGGGCCTGCGTGGCACCATCTAACCACTCTTCAAATCCCTCTTCTCCCGAGGGTACAGGTGTCCTCCCTGAGAACATCCGGAGTTTCCTGTATCCCGACATTGGGTAATCCCCGGGGTCTCTTCTGCACTGGGTCACAATCTCCCCTAGGACAGCACACAGTTCTGCACTAAGGGTAGTCTGTGTGTGTGCGGGACTTTCCGCGCCCTTCTGCTCTTCCTTCTTTGGGGATAGAATGGCTTTCATAGGAGAACAGTCTCCCTTGCGCGGCAGCGCATGCAGCAATTGATAGGCCTGACCATTCGGTGCCTGTATGCTTTGGCTCCTGAACTGCTCTGGAGTCTCTTCCTTCCATTCTATTAAGGCGTATGTGTACCCAGCATCATTTCTCATGTCTATTATCCATGACTTTTGGCACGGGGATAGGGACATTATGAGCTGCTTGACTGCCTCTCTCTGCCATATCCCTGGCAGTTCAATAACTGCTGCTGCGGCTGGGTCAGCGGCCCATGTTGCGGACCACCGTCCCACATCTATCGGGTCCATGCCGGCGCCTTCTGGCGGCTTTTCCCGCTGACTCAGGATCCCGGATTACGAGCCCCCACGTGTAGCGCTACCCCAGTTAAGAGAGCCGCTGGTTTGTTTTGGGTCCCTGAGTACAGCTCCACCAACCCCCGGCAATTTGGCTCTACCCACTCTGGCACAGTTAGTAAAGGGGTACGTCCCTATGCACATAAAACTTAGCTTATACTCTAAATGTACTTGGTATGAACTCACAAGCAGACTGCTGAAATAAGAATAACTGGCTTTACTTTTGTCAGTAAGGGCAAGAAATAGCAACATGCATTTGAACATATGACTTACAATACTTTGGCAGGTCCCTGCAATATGCACTTTAACATGTACACAGGTATATCAAACTAGCAATGGGGAAACGGAGCGCCAAGTGTGGCGACCGTCTGCTATGCACCCCTGAGGTGCAATAAATCTATCTGCGCCTACCTAATGGACCAGGCCTGATCCCTAGCAATAGAGCTCAGTCCTTGTACTAGTACAGTGTTCTTCACCGGCAATAAATCTGTAGAGGTGGTGCACATGTAGCTTTAAATGGTATCTTTGTAATCCACAGAAAGTAACATTTGCTGCTCTGAGGTAAATTGCGCCTAGGCAGTTCAATAGGCATAAAACGTGTGTATCAATGCAGGATGAGCCTTCCGGCTCTCTCACCAATCCTTGGGTACCGTCCTCAGCTCCGGTCCCTCCAATGGCGGCTCTGGTCTCTTCAATGGCGGCGTCCGGTCTCTTCAATGGCGGCGTCCGGTCTCCTCAGTCACAGCCCTACGCTCCGGTCATCAGCTCCGTCCGACCGACTGTAGGTGGAAGTCTCCGCTCCGCTGCTGTGGACTCTGAGGGGTGAGAGTCTCACTCCATCGGCTGCAAGGCCCAGGCTTCAGGCCTTCAGCTCCGGTCCGCACAGGTGTCTCTGCTGGCTGTCGTCTCCGCGTCACAAGCTCTGTCAGCAGAGGCAGGCCAGTCCTGTCAGGCCTCAGAAGAGGAAGTGTCCCAAGAGGAAGAGGCGGTCTCCGCACTTCCCTTTTATAATCTCTCCCAGCAGCCTCCCGGGCGGAAGCAAGCAGCCCGGGGGCCTGGGGAATTATGGGGGATGTAGTCTCTTCCCCTAAAAGGGGTAGAACCCCGCTACACTCAAATGGGAACAAGAATTAAACATCTCTTTCTCCGTCCAAAACTGGGATACATGCATTAACAACTTACATAAATGCACTAGATCTATCACAGTTAACCACTTCAGCCCCGGACCAATTGGCAGCCAAAGGACCAGGCCCCTTTTTGCGATTCGGCACTGCGTCGCTTTAACTGACAATTGCGCGGTCGTGCGACGTGGCTCCCAAACAAAATTGGCGTCCTTTTTTTCCCACAAATAGAGCTTTCTTTTGGTGGTATTTGATCGCCCCTGCGGTTTTTATTTTTTGCGCTATAAACAAAAATAGAGCGACAATTTTGAAAAAAATGCAATATTTTTAAATTTTTGCTATAATAAATATCCCCAAAAAATATACAAAAAAACATTTTTTTTCCTCAGTTTAGGCCGATACGTATTCTTCTACATATTTTTGGTAAAAAAAATCGCAATAAGCGATTATTGATTAGTTTGCGCAAAAGTTATAGCGTTTACAAAATAGGGGATAGTTTTATAGCATTTTTATTAATATTTTTTTTTTATTAGTAATGGCGGCGATCAGCGATTTTTATTGTGACTGCGACATTATGGCGGACACATCGGACATTTTTGACACATTTTTGGGACATTTGTCATTTATACAGCAATCACTGCTATTTAAATAGCACTGATTCCTATGTAAATGACAGTTGTAGTAAAGGGGTTAACCACTAGGGGGCGGGGAGGAGTCAGTGTGACGTGTTGTGTTTTTTTTACAGTAGGGGGGCGTGGCTGTACGTCTGACGTTATTGATTGGCGTTCCCGATGACAGGGAACCGCCGATCACTGACAGTCAGTGTAGGAAGCGCGGGGAGAGGTTTGTTTACATAGACCTCTCCCCGTTCTTCAGCTCCGTAACCCGATCGCGGGCGGCGCGCTCCCGACCCACGGGCAGGCAAATGCACGATCACGTACAGGTACGTGATTTTGCCTGCCCGTGCCATTCTGCTGACGTATATATGCAGTGGCCGGTCGGGAAGTGGTTAAGGAGACAGCAATGAAACTATTCACCAGATGGTACTATACCCCAGTCAAACTTCACTCCATATTCCCCACAACACCACAAACATGCTTCAGAGGCTGTAATTCCCCTGGTTCATACATACATATATTCTGGGACTGTAATAAGATTACACATATATGGAAACAGTTAGAAAGGTTTGCCTCTATATTCTCAAATAACAACATTGTCCTTACCCCACACAGTTGTCTCTTATTCACACCTGTCATCGGTCTCTCTACACACAATACTAGATTAGTACATACAATCTGTGTTGCAATTCACTGGTTAATTGCATATCATTGGAAATCCCAATCAGTTCCTTTAGAACATTTGAAAACCAGAATTAACAACATCAATCTCATGGAAAAAATATTTCATACAATTCAGAACACCATCCATTTATATAATAAAAAATGGGATCCTTGGTTTAAACATTCCATATCCTTTTTTAATCCAACCTGAGAATGTCTACACATAAAACACCAGCCTATCCTTTATAATGTACTATAGACCATAATCAAAACTTTTGTACCACAGCTAAGATTACTAACTTAATTATTTGTATCTTACAATGTTACATATGTAAAACCTATTATTACTGTCAATGTTTCGACATATTTTTGTACTCTTTTTGTACCACCTTTTGCACCCAATTAAATACTTTGTAAACAAAAAAATAAAATACTATAAAGTACATAAACTGGACAGTGGGATGATGTGGAGCCACAGAAAATATTGTCTGGCGACACCAAGAACAACAAGGACATTAGTTAATTATCTCAACGAAGGTAAATATTTGGCCTCAGACATACTGTAACTTTCTGGAATATCATGCTTTAATTTCTTAATGAGTAATGAATGATGTCCATTTTCCATTTAATTCTAATTCTAATTCTAATTATGTGGTAATTGTAACGGAAATTTCAAGACAATACTGAGTCGGAAATGATGGTCTTAATTCTTAACAACTACAGGAAAATACAGACATGAAATCCTTGAGTTTATTTCTGTATTATTTCAAGTCATAAAATCATTCTTCAACTCAGCTAGTGTAATTACAGGTAATCAACTTAAACTCTGAAATCAGTCTGTAAGTAGCAGATAATAGAAGGGGTCCGCTTCACATATGGTGCCTTCGCAGCGGCCTGGTCCTCTCCTGAGCCTGGAAAAAGCTGCACAGAACATTCCTTGAAGAAGCCAGAAAACCTGATGTGTTTGAGAACACTGTGAGCATACATACATGTAGCGGCCATAACCCTCGATGGGGCGGCCTTGACTTTTGGGCTTACCGGTTACCTCTGCTTGGCTTGTTGATGAATGTCCAGGGGTTCCCAAGGTTAGTACTCAACAACTTTGGATGCTGACACAATAAAAGTCCTTTTGAAGGTTTTTATTCTTGCAGTGGTAACATCCAACAAAACACAGTCTTAGATAGAAATAGAGGGCAAAGGTGAAGAAACTCAGGCACCTTGAACTGCTGACATCTGCAAATGTCTTTTATCAAACCAAGAGAGTAGCCGCTCGCAGCTGGGAACTTCAATGTCAGACAAACCTCTAGTCAGAGGTATGGCAGCTGACAATGTAATCCGGAAACTTGTCAAAAGTCTCTGACACAGAATGAACTTGCAACCGAAGGTGAATAGGAACCTTTATCACAGTACCTGGAACTTTCTCTATCTCCTTGCTAGTACTGTGGAAGCGCGGATTCTTTAGTGTCCAAACAACTCAGCAACCAGGCTCCTCTTGAGATGCCAGCTTGTTGGCCCTCCTCCGAAGAGTCCTCCCCCGGGACCCCTCGCGGGGCCACCTCGGTCCAGAACCAGGAAACAGGACTGCGGCCGAACCTCGAACGCGTGACTTCAACACCTTAAGTACCCTTCCCCAGACTACACAGCGGGGCCAGGCGCACCCACTGATTGGCTGCGGGGAAGACTGATACCTAAGACGTCCAACCAGGCCTGGTTCTAGGCCTGTCATGTGTACTCACTGTACCCATGACCAGGCTTGACTGCTACTGATGGTTTGTGGGAGAGCAAAGGAAGATCTCAGAATAGTTCCTTTCAGTGGCGGTGCGTTCATTAAGGGCACCGGGGCGCGCTCTATCTCTCCAGCCACCCCCTCTGTGTAGTATGGATAGATTCATGCATTACATTAATCTATCCATGGGCGCTGTAGCCACCGCCTATTCAGGCGTCCGACCCCTTTTCGGGCACCGGGCGCCTGAATTACATCGGTGGGGGTGTTTTTGAAGCACCTGATTAGAGCCATAGGCTCTAATAGGCTTAAAAAAAGGTGAACTGCGAGTGCAAACCATCGCACTCTCAGTCCACCCAGGTGTGTTAGCAAAGCAAATGAATATTACCAGATAACTCTTCAAAATAGAAGAGCCCTGCGACCTCTACTGGATGCTCTTCGCGCCAGAAATATTCAGTATCGCTGGAAATTCCCCTTTGGGTTGTCTGCTTCCGCTAGGGGTCGCTCTGCCATACTTCGCACGCCGGAAGACCTGCAAGGATTCTGCGACCAACTCGACCTCCCAAGCATTGAGGTTCCAGACTGGTACGCGCTCTATTTCCCTTCGCAGCCTTGGCTTCCAGTCTCCCTCAACCCTTCACCGAAGGCTTCACGGCAGAGATCCCGCAGACACAGAGAGGGCCCAACATCTCAGAACGCCTGCTCATATCGCCATGACCTATACCAACGCAGCCCGGATTTCCCACATTCACCGCCTGCGAGACGAGATATGCTGGAGGCCTGACAAGTCACGTTTCTACCATGATCCGCAGCTGTGAGTATCTATCCCCACATGGCATCTTCCCCCTCTCCCCCTCTTCCCTCTCATACGAGACCTTCACATTCTTCTACGCCCCCCCCCCACTGACATCTATTCCAAATTCTTATTTCAACCTGCCTCACACCTCACCCCCAAGCAAATATCTCCCGGATGGAGTCTGAGTGGGGAGAAACGTTCTCTGGATCACCTATGCTTTATGGACACATCAGGCAACTAAGTCCTCCACCTGTGATGACGAACGCAGACCACCTACCACCAAACGCATTTGATCCTTTGATCTGACTTATGTTTGTATGTAACTTTATATGTCTTCGAGGCAACGTCACAATGTCCTACATTACACGAGATGCTTGATGCTTAGCCAAGATTGGTATCGGATTGGTATCGGTATGTGTCGCCTTGATCACTGGGGATTAACGTCAAAATGCTCAAATTCAATCTAAGGCTACTAGCCGAATATAATACCCCTTGAGCATGGCCTTTCGTTGCACATTAAGCGTCTACAATGCTTATCTCGATCTAGCCAGGCATCCCTAGTGTCCAGATATATGCTTGAGTTACCTAAAGGTTTGCTTATTACAGCCCGAGGGTCGACCCCACAACTGCTATATAGCCAACTACATGGGTCTTCAGCGGTAGCCTGGATATCATGCTCCCCTCGGACTCCTGTTAAGTTAAGCTTTGTTGATTAAGCCCCCATCTCCACCACTACCCTCTTCCCCCTATCTGCTTTCTCCGCCCTCTCCAAGCCAGTGGTGGAATCCCCCCCTGCTTCCCCCCTCCTCCCCTCCCCCTCCTTCCCCTTCCCCCCTCCTTCCTCTTACCCTCCCCTCCTTTCTTTCCCCTCCCCTCCTCCCTCCTTACCCCCCCCCCCCCCGACCCAAGCTCCCCTTCCTACTGTCTTCCCCTCCTGCCTCCTTGTGGTGGCTAGGATTACTATATGTGATGTTACTATATGTGATGTTTTTGAAGTTTTTTGCTTTATCTCTCTGCCCACATCACACCCTGGACACAACAATAAGTTAAAGCGGCTCATGGTCAACAGGATGCAAGCAATATATTACTGTAGTTAATCTTGTTCTGTTTTAGCTAATGTGTTAATATGTTTTCTACTAGGGGTAGGCTCCCTACTCAGCTGCAGTTTATTGCACTTTAGGTGCAATCTTAGCATACCCTTACCTTCGATCCCCGGATTGCACCCACTCTGAGGTCCCCGCCTTTTCTTTTGTCCCCACACAGCAGTCCCATTGGGACTAGTGCTGACACCCCAGGTTTTCCCTTTCTCAGGTGGTTAGCTAGACTATCTCCACCTCTGGTTTGCTCTCCTCTCTCTCTCTTCTTCTCTCCCCTTCATTCTCCTCTTTTCTCCTTTCTTCGTCCCTCTCTATCCCCCCCCATCTCCTCGTCTTCCCCTACCACTTCCCCCCTCCCGCTTTCTTTCCATCTCCCCGCTTACTCTCTTTCTGATTGGGCCCGCATCCAAACCCCCATGTAGCCTAAACCACCAGCGAGCTCTCCCCTGACACTGAAATGCATGTCTCTCAATGTGAAAGGACTTAACCTGCCAGAAAAAAGATCCCAAGTCATGACATCCCTCACCAAGCACAAAGCACATTTTATTTTTCTACAGGAGACCCACTTCCGCTTGGATGCCATACCTAAACTTTCTAACCACATTTATTGCTCAGCCTTCCATGCCTCCAACCCTGAAGCCAAATCCAAGGGCGTCTCTATATTAGTTTCCAAGCATGCAATTTTTCACTTGTCAGACTCCCTAATTGATCCAGAGGGTAGGTTCATCTTCCTCAAGGGCATATAAGCCTCTAAGCCGATAACACTGGCTAATATATATATTGCCCCAACGATCACCAAGTCGCCTTTTTCCAGGCTTGGTTCTCCTGGGCGGCGATTTCAACGTCCCCCCGAACCCCCTACTAGATACTTCTATGGGTACATCTACTTTAACCTATAGGGCATTATGCCAGCTCAAAACTCAACTCCAAAACGTAACCCTCCACGACACATGGCGCACCCTGTCTCTCTCAATCAAGGACTACACCTTCTACTCCGCCCCTCACCAAAAATATTCTAGGATTGACTCCCAGACAGACTTACCCTTCTTGCAACAATCCACTATAGAACCGATGTTCCTATCCGATCATCACCCTATAACAGTCACACTATCTTTCCCGGAAACTTGCCCCAGAACAAAGATCTGGCGCTTTAACCCCTCTATACTTAAAGACCCAGTATCACTTAACCACATACACACACGTATCCAGCAGTACAACGAGAACTCAAACCTGGACATATCTCCGGTCTCCCTCTGTGAAGCGCACAAATGCGTGATTCAAGGCAAACTTTTAGCCCTAGCTGCGAAGGCCAAGAAGCTACATCAGGAGCATATTAACCCCCTCCTGAAGTCACTTAAAACTTTAGAGTTATCCCACAAACAGATGCAAGCACAAACCACCCTACAATATCTGATACATACCCGCTCCCTCCTTTTGGAGGAACTGGGTAAACGCACTAAAAGACGTTACATTCTTGGCCAGAGGATCTTCTATGAACATGGCAACAAATGTGGACGCCTTTTGGCATGCTCGGTCCAATCCTCTAAATTATCGTCCACAGTCCACAACATACGCAACCCGAGAGGTACCCTTCTGGTCAAGTAAGAGGATATTGCCAAAGAATTCGAGAATTTTAACTCAAAATTCTACAACCTACACCCTAACCAACCGACTCAGACTACCCCTGAAGCACGTAAGGATCTCATTCTAGACTTCCTAGCCCTAAGCCCATAACCCCCAGCAAACACAAAACCTGGAAAGACACTTCTCCGCAATAGAGCTGGAGGTTGTCTTCAAACAAATGAAAACAGGCAAAAGCCCGGGGCCTGACGGGTTCACCCTCCAATACTATAAAACTTTTGCGGAGTTCTCTCCCCAAGACTTTTAAATACCTTTAATGCTCTGTCAGACCCCCAGATCAGACGGGATAGAATGTTAACAGCTCATATTACTGTGGTACCCAAAGAAGGCAAGGACCCCTCATTAGTGGCAAACTATAGGCCAATATCTTTGTTAAATGTGGATATCAAATTTACGCAAAGATCCTAGCTAACAGATTATTTCCCCTGATACCCGGCCTCATCCAGGGAAGCCAGGGACAACACCATCCTCACACTAAACCTGCTTACGTCTTCCAAAACTCAGGGATTCCTCCTCTCACTTGATGCTGAGAAGGCGTTCGACAGGGTGGCCTGGGACTACATGCGAGAGGTACTTGGACTCGAGGACCGCATGCTCTCCTCTATAATGGCATTATACTCCAGACCCTCTGCTGCAGTGAGGGTTAATGGCCACCTGTCGAACGCCTTCCCTATTAGCAATGGAACGCATCAGAGATGTCCGATTTCCCCATTGATTTATATATTAACATTAGAGCCTTTTCTTAACAGGTTAAGAGATGACCCGGACATCCAGGGGGCGACCGTGAAGGGAAGAGAGTTCAAGGTCGCAGCCTTTGCTGACGACATTCTGCTCTCTTTAAAGTCTCCCCGCACCTCCCTGCCGTGCCTCCTTAAAGACATTGACTTCTTTGGGAAAATTTCCAATCTCAAGATTAATTCCGCAAAATCCCATGCTTTAAACATTACCCTCCCCCCAGGAGGTAGCCCACTGCCAAGGATCCTTCCCATTTTATTGGGAAAAGACCGCAATCACCTATCTAGAAATCCAGATCCCAGCCCGCCTATCGGACCTTTACCTAACTAAAGTTTTACACAGCCTCGCTTAGGTCCCAAAACCACCTTAAAGACTGGTCTACATAAATATTACGCTGCGCGCCACCTCACAAGAATAGCTGACTGCAATATTCACGCCTTGGAAAAGTCGTGGGTGTCCCTCGAAAATGCTTTTTTTTTTTTAAACTCTTTATTTTAACAATTTTTTGACAACACATTGCATCTTTTACATTTAACTCATTTTATAACATCACAACTATCAAGAGCATATTCTCTGACTTGTGTTTAACATCCACTGTTCTTTTGGGATTCCCTCTGATCCCCCTATTACCCTTCTAAAACAGCAAAAACAACAAAAACAACAACACCAAAAAAAAAAAAAAGATAGAGGGGATTCCCTTCATATCAAAATAAAAATCTCCCCCCTCGTCTCTCCCCCCCCAGGCGTCACCCGACCCCACCCCCACCCACCTCCCCCCTATATAAAAAATAGGGTGCCCATGTGGCCTCGTACCTCTCCTCCTGATCTCTTATAGTCATTGTCAGGTTTTCCATTTGTTGAATTTCTCCCACTTTGGCCCACCATTGGGCCCACGTGGGAGGTACATCCTTTTTCCAGAGAGCAGGAATACAGGCTCTCGCCGCCGTGAGAAGATGTTTTAGTAGTGATTTTTTATATTTTTCAACCGACATTGGGACATCGTTGAGCAAAAATGCAGTCGGGTTTTCTCCGAGAGATACCCCTGTAATTTGCTTTACTGTTTCCTCCACCCTCTTCCAGTATTCTCTAATTTTGTCGCATTCCCAGAAAATGTGCAACATTGTACCCTCTGTTTTCCCACATCGCCAACATGTATTCGGCGTCTGTGGGAATATGTCATGTAGCATGCTTGGGGTCCTATACCACCGAATGAGAATCTTATAACCCCCCTCCTGGAATCTACTTGCTATTGATGTTTTGTGCACAGATCTCAGTATTTTTTCCTTTTGTTTTTGGGAGAGCGTAACCTTCAAATCTTTTTCCCAGGCACATATATAGCTTAACTTTTCGGGTGCTTCATGTCTTGTAATCATTTCATAAAAATATGATAAGGGGTGCCTCAAAGTCTCGCCGTCTAGACACATCTGCTCGAACTCCGACAGCCCTCGGATTTCAGGGTATTTTTTACTTTTTGAGAGAATGTAAGCCCCCAACTGCATTGCTCTAAGGTAATCTAGTTCTGGGGTAAATTGTTTTTCTATCTCCCCTCTTGTCATTATTTTTCCTTCTGCTTTTTCACCTAGACCCTTGCATCTCCTCCCTTGGCTACCCCCAAAACACTGGCCACATACACTTGTGACACACCCGCTCATTTTAACATCACTGCTGATGTTTAAGAAAGCATCAGCCAGCGGGACCTTTGCCTCTAACCACACTAAGAGGCAACTCTGACTTCCCCCCGGGCGACTCTATCAACTTCCTTCAACAAGAATGGCCATTTGAGGACGTATTAGCCCTCCATTTCTACTCTGACGAGAAACCCATCCCCCTAGACAGACTCAGAACAATTACTAAAATGAGGAATGGACCACGGTCCATGAATATGCACACAAGGGTTCGCTGAATGTTGCTATCCAGGAAAACGGGTACAAGGTGATCACCAGGTGGTACAGGACCCCCTCACGCCTCAATAAATTCTCACCCACCATTCCCAATACCTGCTGGAGATGTGGCTCAGAGGTAGGTACTATGCTCCATACATGCTGGGACTGTCAAAGCCTTAAACCCTTCTGGAGGGAGGTCCATAGCCTAATTGTGCAAATCACCACTCTCACCCTTGACTATACTCCAGCACAATTCCTCCTACACCATACGTCTCTATCCAAAAAGACCTACTATAAATCTCTTGCCATGCATATGGTTAATGCAGCTAGACTGTGTATTCCTAAACACTGGCGCTCAACATGCACCCTGCCTTTAAGGGAGTGGTTTGCAAGAATGTCGAAAATCAAAGATATGAAGGAATTGATCCATATTTCGCAGGAGAGAATGCACAAATTTTCACTCACATGTGCCTGCTGGACCCATTTCACGACTACCGATGAATACCGTCAGTGCGTAACCTCAAGCTGAGCTACACAACTCGCAAGGTTGTGCGGGGCCCCCTGTCACGGGGGGGGGGGGGGGGGGGGGGGGGGTCCCTGATTTTGAGGGACTATCCCTGATTTGGAACAAAGTCCCAATTTGTCCCTCATTTTGGTCTGATCTATATAGTTATATATACAATGCACTTTTCATCTTTCAAAGTGTTTTCCAGTGCTAAACCTTTCATCCAATTTCTAAATTGCTGCTTTTGTAAATTTCAAAAGCCAATATAAATGAAAGTAGTGGTAAAAAAATTTTTTTTGGTATAATTCTTCTTTAAGATGGCATGGCAGTGTCCTATGCCTACATATTTTTGCTAATAGGTATCACTCGTTCCCATCATAAAAAATGTGAGAGGTACTGTATATACTCGAGTATAAGCCGAGTTTTTCAGCACATTTTTTTGTGCTGAAAGTGCCCCCCTCGGCTTATACTCGAGTCAAGCACTTTTCTGCAGCAGAAAATGACATTTTCTGACCCAACTTTGGGGCCCCGTATATCGGGGCCACTTGGTGCTAGGAACCTCAAATTTAGTATGCCAACCTAGTGGACCTAGCACTACAATATATCCAGATGGGGTTCCTAGCACTAAGTGGCCCCGAGATACGGGGGCCCCAAAGTCGGTTCGGAAAATGTAATTCTCTGCTGCAGAAAAGTGCTTGACATTTTCCGACCCGACATTGGGGCCCCGTATCTCGGGGACACTTGGTGCTGGGAGCCCCAAATTTGGTATTCAAACCAAGTGGAACTAGCACTACAACATATCCAAAGATATTCTGTTCCTAGCACCAAGTGACCCAGAGATACAGGGCCCCAAAGTCGGTCAACTGTGTCCATCTGTAACAATGTCATTTCGGGACCCTTTGGGTCCAGAGACACTAAATTTTGGCTGCAGCTAGGGGGGCATCTAGGAACCCTTAACTACCAATTTTGAAGTTTAGACATGTGCACAACAAAAAAATTCGTTTATTTTAGTTTTGTTTTTTTCATTTCCGTTGATTCGTAACGATTCGTACATTCGTAAGAGTTATTTTTTCGTTGATTCTTTTTTCCGTTAGTTTAATTTTCATTTATTCGTTTATTCAAAATTCGGACGCATTCGGATTTATTCGTACATTCGTAACATTCGTAACATTCGTGGATTCGTAATCGGAGCATAATTCATAATTTTATGTAATGTGTATGCTATTATTACATTGTAAGAGACACAGAAAATTACGATTCGAAAAAGATAAAAAAAAAGTTACGAATGTACGAATTTTTTCGTTCAATCCATTCGAAGCACGTTAAGCAGCGCCATTGTAAGAGACACAGAAAATTACGAATCGAAATTTTTTTATGTTTTACGAATGTACGAATTTTTTCATTCAATCCATTCGAAGCACGTTAAGCAGCACCATTGTAAGGGACACAGAAAATTACCAATTCAAAAAAAAAAAAGTTACGAATGTACAAATTTTTTTTCATTTTCGTTTTTCGGGTTTTCTTCTTTGGTACATTCGTTGTTTCTAATTTGTTTTTTTCGTATTTTCGTTGTTTTCGGATTCGTTTGATTCAAACGATTCGTTAAAATTTTTAGCGAATCGTTCGTTCATTCGTACGATAACGAATGAATGAAAAAAATGAAAAACGAAAAAAAAAAAAAACTGCACGTGTCTAGTTTGGGGGACCTATGGCTGCAACTGGGCACAGTGAGGCTGCAAATGCATTGTTGACCCTCTTTTCAACTTACAGTAGCTGCGCATTTCTCACCCTAGGCTTAGGCCCCTTTCACACCGGGGCGTTTTTCATGCGGTGCAGCGCTAAAAATAGCGCCTGTTCACCGCATGAAAAAATCCGGCCCCTTTAACTCCAGTGTGAAAGCCGGCGGGCTTTCACACTGGAGCGGTGCGCTAGCAGGATGACAAAAAAAGTCCTGCTAGCAGCATCTTTGGAGCGGGATAGGAGCGGTGTGTTCCCCCCTCCTATACCGCTCCTTCCCATTGATTAGAATGGGACACCGCGGTGAAACCGCGGCAATACCGCCGCAAAGCGCTGCTACGGTGGCGCTCTGCGGGGGGTGTTTAACCCTTTTTCGGCCGCTCGCGGGGGGTAAAACCGCATCGCGAGCGGCCGAAAACCGCGGTTAAAACGACGGTAAAGCAGCGCTAAATATAGCGCTGCTTTACCGTCACCGCGGCTCCCCGCCCCGGTGTGAAAGGGGCCTTATACTCGAGTCAATAAGTTTTCCCAGTTGTTTGTGGTAAAATTAGATGCCTCGGCTTATATTCGGGTCGGCTTATACTCGAGTTTATACGGTATGTACATATATATAAAATATTATTGCAAATATGTTACACAAAGAATGAAATCATTTTAGAAATTAAACATAGATTAAAATGTTAATGAATGCTTGGAAAATATGTCTCTCTCTAACTACTGACACTTATTGAAGAAGTCTTGGGGGAATGATAGAAAGTTTATAACAGAAAAATAAAAACCTATCAAGTATATCCAACATCACAATGAAAGAATGTCTTTGTAATAGAAGTTAACAGCTAGCAGGAAGACAACAACATTCTAAATGGTTTTAGGTGTTGCAGAAATTAGTACATTAGGTTTAAGGGAGACATCTATTACAATAAAAGCACAATAAAAAAAAAACTTCCTGTCTTTGTTCCACTTGGCTTTTCCTTATCAGGATGTATCCCGAGTGCCTTGTTTTGGAAACATGATGTGTTTTACAGATGCGACTGATGATTTTACTATTGCTTATGTTGTAGCATCAGACTCAAAAACAAGCCCATTTTTTATTCAGTTGGGTCTGTGTTTCAGCTGTCTATTATGTGGCAGAGATTTATTTTTTATCATTTAACCTCTTCTCGCTGATGTGGCACATATACAGTATGCAGCCTCTCAGCAGGCAAGCTTTAACACAAAGAGGCTGCATATACAGTGCCTTGAAAATGTATTCATACCCCTTGACATTTTCCAAATTTTGTCATGTTACAGCCAAAAAAGTAAATGCATTTTATTGGGATTTTATGTGATAGACCAACACAAAGTGGCACATAATTGTGAAGTGGAAGGAAAATTAGAAATATTTTTCAAAACAATATGTGAAAAGTGTGGCATGCATGTGTATTCAACCCCCTTTTCTCTGATACCCCTAACTAAAATCTAGTGGAGCCAATTGCCTTCAGAAGTCACCTAATTTGTACATAGAGTCCACCTGTGTGTAATTTAATGTAATTTAATTTAATCTCAGTATAAATACAGCTGTTCTGTGAAGCCCTCAGAGGTTCGTCAGAGAACCTTAGTGAACAAACAGCATCATTAAGGCCATGGAACACACCAGACAGGCCAGAGATAAAGTTGTGGAGAAGTTTAAAGCAGGGTTAGGATATAAAATAAAAATATCCCAAGCTTTGAACATCTCACAGAGCTCTGTTCAATCCATCATCCGAAAATGGAAAGAGTATGGCACAACTGCAAACCTACCAAGACATGGCCGTCCACCTAAACTGACCGGCCAGGCAACTAGAGCATTAACCAGAGAAACAGCCAAGGGGCCCATGGTAACTCTGGAGGAGCTGCAGAGATCCACATCTCAGGTCACAGGACCACTATAATGCCGTGTACACACGATCGGAATTCCGGCCAGAAAAAGACAGATGAGAGCTTTTCATCGGAAAATGCGACCGTGTGCAGGCTCCATCGGAATTTTGCTGGCCGAATTTCCGACAGCAAAGAATTGAGGGCATGTTCTCAATTTTTCCGACGGAAAGGGTTTCTATCGGAAAATTCCAATCGCCTGTACCAATTCTGACGCGCAAAATTCCTACGCATGCTCGGAAACAATTTGACGCATGCTCGGAAGCATTGAACTCGGCTCGTTGTAGTGTTGTACATCACCGCATTATTGACGGTCAGTATTTGGTGTGACCGTGTGAGAATTCCGTCGAGAAAACCATCAGAGCTTTTTCCGACAAGAATTACGATAGCGTGTACGCGGCTTTAGTCATGCACTCCAAAAATCGGGACTTTATGGAAGAGTGGCATGAAGAAAGCCATTGTTGACAGAAAGCCATAAGAAGTTCCATTTGCAGTTTGCAAGAAGCCATTTGGGGGACATAGCAAAAACGTGGAGGAAGGTGCTCTGGTCAGATGAGACCAAAATTTAACTTTTTGGCCTAAAAGGAAAACACTATGTGTGGTGGAAAACCAACACTGCACATCACCCTGAATACACCATCCTCACCGTAAAACATGGTGGTGGCAGAATCATGTTGTGGGGATGCTTTTCTTCAGCAGGGACAGGGAAGCTGGTCAAACTTGATGGGAAGATGGATACAAATACAATGGAATGGTTTAGATCAAAGCATATTCAAGTGTTAGAAGGACCAGTCAAAATCCAGACCTAAATGCTTTTGAGAATCTGCGGCAAGACTTGAAAATTTCTGTTCACAGACGCTCTCTATCCAATCTGACAGAGCTTAAGCTTTTTTGCAAAGAAGAATGGGCAAAAATGTCACTCTTTAGAGGTGCAAAGCTGGTAGAAACATACCCAAAAAGATTTGCAGCTGTAACTGTAGTGAAAGGTTGTTCTACAAAGTATTGACTCACGGGGGGCTAAATACAAATGCACGCCACACTTTTCAGATATTTATTTGCAAAAAAATGTGAAAACCATTTATCATTTTCCTTCCATTTCACAATTATGTGCCACATAGGGTTGGTCTATCACGATATGGCGTTAAACTGGCAGTAACGCACACAGAAGTAAATGGCGTTAAACTGGCAGTAACGCACGCTAAACTATATGGTGTTAAACTGGCAGTAACGCACACAGAACTATATGGCATTAAACTGGCAGTAACGCACGCAAAACGATATGGCGTTAAACTGGCTGTAACGCACACAAAACAATATGGCGTTAAACTGTCAGTAACGCACGCAAAACTATATGGCTTTAAACTGGCAGTAACGCACACAAAACGATATGGCATTAATCTGGCAGTAACGCACACAGAAGTAAATGGCGTTAAACTGGCAGTAACGCACACAGAAGTAAATGGTGTTAAACTGGCAGTAACGTAATCAAGTAGAGGGAGTTTAACCGTCACTACATTGATGCTAACTGAACTGTCCCTACTCTAGCTATACACTAATGTCATGGTTACTGATGACATGGTCTCACTACACTACACTGAAATTATATAAGCTATCCCTACTCTACACTAATGTATGTATGAATGACACGGTCTCTCTACACTACAATGAAACTATCTGAGCTGTCCCTACTCTAGCTGCACATTATGCAAAGCTGAATGATGGTCCTCCTCACTACACTCACACTATCCCTAGACTGACACTAAACTAATATTCTACACTGATAATTGAAGCAAAATAGCACAGTATAGCACACTAACTAACTGATAGCACTGAACAGATACCTGTTCTATCTCTTTCCATGCCAAAATCACACGAAATGGCTGCCATTGAAAGAATACTTTTATACTGTGGGGAGGGAATGAGCCATGATTGGATAAAGTCATGATGACAGTGTTCAACCATGACTCTGACAGTGCTCTGTGCCCTGATTGGCTGAAGCTTTCACTGCTTCAGCCAATCAGGGCTTGCAATGAACTGTTCAGCACAGCAATGCATTGTTGTCGGTTCGAAGGGGGTTTCCGTTTGTTTGGCTGTTCGCCGAATGACCGAACAACGAAAGTTTGGCCCGAACTTATGCTCGGGCTGAACCATTCGCCCATCCCTATTCCCCAAAGCTGTCTGTAAGTGAATTAATACCATTCACTATTGATCAGCCAGGAGGATTAAACTGATCTTTATGAATCTTGGGATAGTAGTGGATTATTGGATTTTTACACTTGAATGGGGAAATCTATTTCTTTTTTTGGCTGTGTTTTTTTACCTAGAAAAAGAAGGATGACCTGTTACTAGTGGGTGGGCAGGGATAGAAATCACCCCCTTGGGTGTCCAAATAATCAGACCCTTTCCCATTTCTATTCATATAATGCCCTCCCCTGGGACCACTATTCCTATAATGAAAGGCTCCATTACCATAAGGTTGTCTGTTGGGGGTGGGTTTCCCAGTAATTTGGTTTATAATTTTTCCAAAATCTTTTTATGTTCTCTCATTGTGGCCTCCTATGGACCATATTGCTCACGACAAGGAAAGATTCTCCACAGAGGGAGCTATTCAATCCTCCCCTACCTTTAGTTGCCATTTGAACACCGGATTCTTCTAAGTACACATGGAGAGAGAGTGTAACATAATGCTTGCTTCCACTAACTCTGTAGTGGCATTGTTTGCCTGCGAGTTTGATCGGAGCATAGGGGGAGGTGACGGCTCTGTACTTTTTATATGCCTGCATGTTTTATTTACAAGCGAGTGTATATCTACCTCAGTGGCGGCCCGTGCATTGTGGGCGCCGCCCCCCCATCCATGCGCTCAGCCCCTTTCAGGACGCTGGATGCATGGATTCCTATGGCGGGAGCGGGTGGTACTTTTTGAAGCACTTGATTAGAGCCAGACTCTCTAATAGGCTTCAAAATAGGGTGGGCTGGGGGCGCAGAGAGTGCACACTGATCCCACCCAATTGTGTGATGATAGCAAATACATTTTCGCTATTTTTACACTAACCTTCCTCCCCGCTAATCAGGAGGCAGGGCGTCAGACTTGTTTCCTGATTGGCCAAACCGCCAGGCCACCCTATTGGATGCCTGGCGCTTAGGAAGAGGAGCGGAGGAGACACGCCGTGGCTCTGGTGCACTTCGAGAGGAGCTGCTGCCTTGCGGTAAGTGCCAGGGGGTCTGTCAGAGGCACGCGCAGGGGGATTGGGGGTCTGTCAGAGGCGTGCGTGGGGGGGGTTGGGGTCTGTCAGAGGCGCACACGGGGGGTGGTTGGGGGTCTGTCAGAGCCGCGTTCGGGGGGGTTGGGGGTACTGCCAGAGCCGCGAGCCCCGCGAGTGGGGGGGGGGCACAGTGGTTGCATATGATGGCAAAAGTGGCTGAATATACTGGGCACAAGTGGCTGCATTTGATGGACACAAGTGGCTGCATATACTGGGCATAAGTGTCTGCATATAGTGGGCACAAGTGGCTGCATATAGTGGGCACAAGTGGTTGCATTTGACGGGCACAAGTGGCTGCATATGATGGGCACAAGTGGCTGCATATGATGGGCACAAGTGGCTGCATTTAATGGCTGCATATTATGGGCACAAGTGGCTGCACATGATGGGCACAAGTAGCTGCATTTGGTGGCTACAGTGGCTGCGTTTGATGGCTACAGTGGCTGCATATTATGGGCTCAAGTGGCTGCATATGATGGGCACAAGTGGCTGCATATGATGGGCACAGTGGCTGCATATGATGGGCACAGTGGCTGCATTTACTGGGCATAAGTGGCTGCATATAGTGGGCACAAGTGGCTGCCTATACTGGGCACAAGTGGCTGCATTTTACGGGCACAAGTGGCTGCATTTGACGGACACAAGTGGTTGCATTTGACAGGCACAAGTGGCTGCATATGATGGGCACAATTGGCTGCATATGATGGGCACAAGTGGCTGCATTTGATGGCTGCATATGATGGGCACAAGTGGCTGCATTTTACGAGCACAAGTGGCTGCATATGATGGGCACAAGTGGCTGCATATGATGGGCACAAGTGGCTGAATTTGATGGACACAAGTGGCTGCATATGATGGGCACAAGTAGCTGCATTTGATGGCTACAGTGGCTGCGTTTGATGGCTACAGTGGCTGCATATGATAGGCTCAAGTGGCTGCATATGATGGGCACAGTGGCTGCATATGATGGGCACAGTGGCTGCATATGATGGGCACAGTGGCTGCATACGATGGGCACACGTGGCTGCATATGATGGGCACAGTGGCTGCATTTGATGGGCACAATAGCTGCATTTGGTGGGCACAATGGCTGCATTTGATGGGCATAGTGAGGCTGCAATTGATTGGGGGGATTTCAGTTTGTTTGCGCCCCCAAAAATTTTGAGCACCAGCTGCCACTGATCTGCCTGTTATGCAATAAAGTTGTTATATACAGTGAGCACTATCGTGCTTTTCTCTTTTTGGGCATTCGGTACATGCTTTTGAAGTCAGGTTTGCAATTGTACATGATTCCTTGCCGTTCAGCCATAGAGACTTTACATGTGTTCATGTGAATATCTACCTGCACCTGCCATTTGAGATCCAGGCTTATGATCTAAGGCTCCATTGGCCCATGTAATGAGGGCTGTTTTGTGAGGTGAGCATACACCCATGGGGCATACAGTATTGGTCTTTCATTGTATTTCTATCCATTTGGAGTGGATTTCACTTTTTCAACACAGACTTTATAAGAACATTAATGTTGTGACCATTATAGGACACGTAATATTTTCTTTTTATGTTTATGATTTTTACATTTGTTTTACCTTTTTGTGATATATTATTTTTTATCCCTTATATTAAAAGTGTAGCACTGTTCATGTTCTTAATTTGAGTATTAGCCTACACTTTATGTGCTAGCAACTATTTGTAGTTTTGATGTGCAAACTTTTTTTGCTTTTATTACATTGTTCTGAGGACATATCTACGTTACGTACAAGGGGACAGAGGAGCTTCCCAGTAGTCCTGTCTTGTTTCTGTTGTTGTGATACAGTACAGTGATTGAGAGTTTTAATTTTAGGACAGCAGTGTGTTCCTGGTACAGGGAACACAGTTAACCCCTTGATCGCCCCCTAGTGTTAACCCCTTGATCGCCCCCTAGTGTTAACCCCTTCCCTGCCAGTGACATTTATACAGTAATCAATGCATTTTTATTGCACTGATTGCTGTATTAATGCCAATAGTCCCAAAAATGTGTCAAAATTGTCCGATGTGTTTCCCCCAAAATTTCGCAGTCACAATAAAAGTCGCAGATCGCCGCCATTAATAGTAAAAAAAAATAATAATAAAAATGCTATAAATATATCCCCTATTTTGTAGACACTATAACTTTTGCGCAAACCAATCAATATACGCTTATTGTAATTTTTTTTACCAAAAAATATGTAGAAGAATACATATCGGCCTAAACTGAGAAAAAATGGGGATATTTATTATAGCAAAAAGTACAAAATATTGTGTTTTTTTTCAAAATTGTCGCTCTTTTTTGTTTATAGCGCAAAAAATAAAAACCACAGAGATGATCAAATACCACCAAAAGAAAGCTCTATTTGTGGGAAAAAAGGGACGTCAATTTTGTTTGGGTACAACGTCGCACGACCACGCAATTTTCAGTTAAAGTGAAGCAGTGCCGAATCACAAAAAGTGCTCTGGTCAGGAAGGGGGGTAACACGTTCCGGGGGTGAAGTGGTTAAGCACTAATCAGACTGCAGTTACTGAGTTACTAAATTACCATTAGGAGCGTTCTCTGGCCTGGAGCATTCAGATCCGACCTCTTCACTGGTGGGAAAGGAGGTGGGCATACACCAGCCTCAATTCTTTCCCTATAGGCGGCCACAGCACCTCACCGGCTTTTACTTGCAGGAGGCGGGTCTGAGGTGCATAAGGCCTCTTCCTCTGCTTCTCCGTCCCTCCTTCTCTCCTGACCCGTCTGCTGCGGGGCGCATGCGCGAACAGGGACTCTCTGTTTAGCGGCGACCTAGGTTGCCATGGAAGGGCTTAGTAGGCGGAGAATGCCTCCACTCCTCCCACCACAACCAGCATATGCAGAAAGGCCGGCCCTGCATGTCAGAACCCACGGCCGGCCCTGCATGTTACAGCCAGACATGCAGCCCTATGGCCCCGGCCAATCGGGCAAACGCCCGGTGTGCCCTATGGCCAGTCCGGCCCTGTCCTGGTAGAATTATCAGGTGAAATAAGGGGAAACCGCTTGTGAAAAGGAAACTAATGCGACCACTACTTCTAAGGTCTACAGTGTATTGCCTTTTGTTTTGGGCTTTAGGTATTTTCTAATTCCTTGCAGATAAAAATAAATAAAAGGAGCAAATCAGTTATGCTGACATGTGCTAACAAGGAACATGCTAGCATGGGGGAGAAAGCAGAGTGAACGATATGCTCACTAGTGTTATGCTTCTCCTTCACTGTCCAGTCACATACAAGGGGCAGGAACAAGACCTAGAGTATTACTTAAAGTGGTTATTAGGCCTGAAGAGATACAAAACCTTCAGTGTGCTATACACCCCCCAAGCCCCCCCTAATACTTACCTGGGCACGATATCGATCCAGCGCTGTGCAAGAGAGCAGCGTCTCTCTCGGCTCTCTCTGTTCTCACTGAACAGAGAGGCAGCAGTGAAAGCCAGTAGTTCCTGCTGCTGTCAATCACAGCCAGTGAGGAGGGAGAGGGGGTGGGGCCGAGCTGCACTCTGCGTGTCCATAGACACACAGAGCAGGGCTCAGGAGCGAGCATGCAGGAGTGCTGCCATAGCAAGCAGCTTGCTTTGGAGCATTCGGCAGAGGGGAGGAGCAGCGAGGGACCTGTGAAGGGGAAGGTCGGGGGTTCTCTGCGCAAAACCATTGCACAATGCAGGTATAGTAAGTATAACATGTTTGTTATGTAAAAAAAAAAAAAAAATTTGAAGCTTTAATATCACTTTAACTGTAGTGGAGAAAAGTCAGGTCTCCAAGATGGCTATGCTGTCTGGCAGAGTTGTGTAAATCTCTGTAATGAATGGACAGAATTCAAATCAATTGACAGGTAAAACAGCTTTCCTATTTGTTTCATCTGTATTTAGCTGTTTATCTCCAGAAAGCCACAAACATAGGTTAAGTAAAGCATGTAAAACATGGAGAGAAGAGCACTCATTGACCGACATTAACATTATACATCACTCTAATGAAGCTAGAACAAAATTTCCAACATAATATGGAAATGCAGAAATCATCTTGTTGCATATTGCTACACAGTCATTCCTGTGTTATGTTATACTAAATTTAGCCAGGAAAGCAAATGTACCATCCTCTGGAAGGATTACTGAGAATCAGTGAGCTAATTTGAAAATTCATGTTCTGCCAAGCAAAAAGAAATAAATCATTTTTCATCTCAGGCTATTATTATCTATTTACTGAACCCTTTGCACGTAGCCTAATTTCTACTGAACTTATAATGCATCTAGTAGGGATGAGCTTTATGTTCGGGTCGAACATGAGTTCGACTCGAACATTGGCTGTTCGCCCGTTCGCGAATAGCGAACAATTTGGGGTGTTCGCGGCAAATTCGAAAGCCGCGGAACACCCTTCAGGTCTGGTATGGATATTAAGGGGAACCCTGCGCCAAAATAAAAAAAATGGCGTGGGGGTCCCCCCAAAAAATCCATACCAGACCCTTATCCAAGCACACAACCTGGCAGGCCACAGGAAAAGAGGGGGGATGAGTACACCCCTCCTGAACCGTACTAAGCCACATGCCTTCAACATGGGGAGGGTGCTTTGGGGTAGCCCCCCAAAGCACCTTGTCACAATGTTGATGGGGAGAAGGGCCTCATCCCCAAGACCCTTGCCCGGTGGTTGTGGGGGTCTTTGGGCAGGGGCTTATCAGAATCTGGAAGCCCCCTTTAACAAGGGGACCCCCAGATCCCGCCCCCCCCTGTGTGAAATGGTAACGGGGTAAAAATGTGTGAAAATGGTAAAAAAACAAACAACACGGCTTAGGACAAGTCCTTTATTGAAAAAAAATATATATATATATTAAAGTGTCCCACAAAGTCCATTCATCTTCTTCTTCTCTCGCTCAGACGGACCGAAAAAAAAAAAAGCGATCTCCATGGGAGGCACCCACCGTAATGACCGGCCTCTCAGGTGACAGTTCTTTTATAACTGAGGGCGGGGCCACACAAGGACGTTGCTGGGTGACCCCACCCCCCTCTGACGCACGGGGACATCCCTATGGCTTTCCCGTAGCGTCAGAGGGGGGCAGGGCCACCCGGTTACGTAACCGAGTGACCCTGCCCCCTCTGACACTATGGGAAAGCCATAGGGATGTCCCCGTGCATCAGAGAGGGGTGGACCGGGTGGCCCCGCCCTCAGTTATAAAAGAACTGTCACCTGAGAGGCCGGTCATTACGGCGGGTGCCTCCCAAGAAGAAGAAGAAGATGAATGGACTTCATGGGACAGTTCTATTTTTTAATAAAGGACTTGTCCCAAGCCGTGTCTTGTGTTTTTTTCACCATTTTCACACATTATTTGTGAAATGGTAGAGGTACATTTGTACCCGTTACCATTTCACACAGAGGGGGGTGCATGATCTGGGGGTGTCCTTGTTAAAGGGGGCTTCCAGATTCCAATAAGCCCCCCGCCCACAGATCCCTAACAACCACCGGGCAAGGGTTGTGGGGATGAGGCCCTTCTCCCCATCAATATCGGGACATGGTGCTTTGGGGGATCTACCCCAAAGCACCCTCCCCATGTTGAGGGCATGTGGCCTGCCAGGTTGCATGCTTGGATAAGGGTCTGGTATGGATTTTTGGTGGGACCCCACGCCATTTTTTTTTATTTTGGCGCGGTGTCCCCCTTAAAATCCATACCAGACCTCAGGTCTGGTATGGATTTTGAGGAGGACCCCGACGCCATTTTTTTTATTTTGACGCGGGGTTCCCCTTAATATCCATACCAGACCTGAAAGGCCTGGTAGGGATTTTTAGGTGGACCCCCACACCATATTTTAAAATTTTGGCACAGGATCCCCTTAACCGCTTAAGCCCCAAACCATTTGGCTGGCCAAAGACCAGACCACTTTTTGCGATTCGGCACTGCGTCGCTTTAACTGACAATTGCGCGGTCGTGTGACGTTGCTACCAAACAAAATTGATGTCCTTTTTTCCCCACAAATAGAGCTTTCTTTTGGTGGTATTTTATCACCTCTGCGGTTTTTATTTTTTGCGCTATAAACAAAAAAAGAGCGCCAATTTTGAAAAAACACATTATTTTTAACTTTTTGCTGTAATAAATATCCCCAAAAAATATATATAAAAAAATATTTTTTTCCACAGTTTAGGCCGATACGTATTCTTCTACATATTTTTGGTAAAAAAAATCGCAATAAGCGTATATTGATTGGTTTGTGCAAAAGTTATAGCTTCTACAAAATTTTTATTAATCATTTTTTTTTACTAGTAATGGTGGCGATCAGCGATTTTTATCATGACTGCGACATTATGGCGGACATGTCGGACAATTTTGACACATTTTTGGGACCATTGGCATTAATACAGCGATCAGTGGGATTAAAATTGCATTGATTATTGTAAAAATGTCATTGGCAGTAAAGGGGTTAACACTAGGGGGCAGTGAAGGGGTTAATGTGTGTCCTAGTTTGTGTTCTAACTGAAGGGGGGACTGTGCAGGGAAACTAACAGATCTCTGTTCATACTCTGTATGAACAGACGATCTGTCAGTTCACTGCTAAGAGAACCGGAAACTGTGTGTTTACACACACAGCTCCCAGTTCTCTATGTGCCCTGACCGATCGCGGGAGCCCGGCGGTTATCGAGACCACCGGGTACTCGCATCGGCTTGGCAAGCGTCCCCCTAGTGCCTGTTTATGTTACCGATGTAACATAATGGCGATTCGCGCAGCCGAGCCATGCAGTACAACTGCGGCAGCTGGTCGGCTAGTGGTTAATATCCATACCAGACCTGAAGGGCCTGGTATGGAATTTGGGGGGACACCCACGCATTTTTTTTTAGATTTTGGTTCGGGGTTCCCCTTAATATTCATACCAGACCGTCTGGTATGGATTTTGAGGGGGACCCCCACTCCTATTTTTTTATTTTGGCGCGGGGGTTCCCCTTAATATGCATACCAGACCTGAAGGGCCTGGTATGGAATTTGGGGGGACCCCCACGCATTTTTTATTTTCTAATTTTGGTTTGGGGTTCCCCTTAATATTCATACCAGACCCAAAGGGTCTGGTAATGGACTGTGGGGAAATCCCATGCCGTTTTTTATCAATGAACCTTTATGTGTATTGCCGGGAGCGACAATTCATTATAGCCACGAGTACTTTTAAATTACTTTTTTTCCTTTAGAAATGTCTTTGTAAATATTTTATTAAATCTTTTAATGTGACAACACTGAAGAAATTACACTTTGCTACAATATAAGTAGTGAGTGTACAGCTTGTATAACAGTGTAAATTTGACATATGCAGGGGGGTGGGGGGGGGGGGTGGAAAAATTGAATTTGTTTTTTTCATATGACACATAGATAACATTATCTGACATTGTAAAGTAATCTAATCCAACCCAAACTCCTCACTCCAGTGCATACTTACCTTTCAGTGGTGGCATCCCACAGTGCTTACATCCTAGGTGCAAAATTCTTCACCGTCAATGCCAGTGGGCAGAGCCACACTCCTTCAGTATAGTTGCTAGGATTACAGCTCTATTCAAGTCTATAATGAATGCAAGTGCATGCATGACAAGCTCCACAGAAGATTTATTCATCTGGGAGGCTGTCGCCACCAGAAGGGAAGGGAGTTGTGGGTTAGTTTGGCTTGGATGGGAAGGAAAGAAGGGGCTTGGGATTTTTGCAAGAAAAGTGTAGTTGTCCTTTAAGATTTTCTCAAACTTTACACAAGCAAATGCAAGCAAAAAAATCGACCACTATTTTCAATCTTTGATACATTCAATTTTATTCTTTATATACTGTATCAAGCAAACACTTTATATACAATAAATTAATCATTTCATACAATGACCCAAATGACAAAAAAAAAAAAGAAACAATCTATAAAAAGGATTTAACAAAAACCATGTACATGGACATTTATTTACATTTCACAAATGAGGATAAGTGCAATTAAAATATGCAATACTCTTGCATTGTTCTATGAAAAGCCATGCAATCTTTAGACACTTGGATGTCCAGCTTTTAATGCTTTCTACTTTGACATATGCAGAAAGAATGAGACATACAGCTGAAGGCATCAAGCTATTTGTGTGGTGCTGATGCAAGTGAACTTATATCAGTACTGGACTGGGAATGAAAACCTGCCATGACATGTACTGGCCACTTCAAGTATAGCAGACACGTAGCAGGACTCCACCCAAAAGGGGAAGTTCAACTTCAAGTCCTCCTCCCCCTTTTCCCCTGCCACATTTGGCATGTCATTTTTTTGGGGGGGGGGGGGGGGGGGGGGGGTACCTAGTTTTGAAAGGTACCTGTATACATTTCCGCTCGGATTGCCTTGGTAATCCAAGCAGAAGTTTTCCTCTACCCCTCCTTCCCCGCAGTCTTCTAGGACACATCAAAGGTCCCAGAAGATTCACTAAGCACAGTGGCTCACAAATACGCAATGGGCAGCTGGCGGTGAAGCAGAAAGCAGCATAGCTGGCTGCCCACATTAAGGATGCCGGTTCCAGGAACCCAAAGGCTAGTGAAGAACTAGCCCAGATGAGGACGGCGCTGGATCCCCTGACAGTTAAATGTCCTTTTAACAAAACGTCAGCAGCTGCAGGATTCGTAGCTGCCGACTTTTAACTTTTTTTTTTCAGAGTGAACCTCCTCTTTAAAGCCTGTGAAAAAAAAAAATCAAGTCAGCAGCTACAACTACTCGGAAGGAGAAGGGGCTGGAAATTTCATAGAAGGCCGCAGAAAGATTGCGGCAATCTTACCAGTTTTTGACAGATATCCGCCCCCCCCTCCCCCCGAAAGGTGCCAAATGTGGCAGCAGAGGAAGCAAACAAGCAGAGCTTCCGCTTTTGGGTGGAGCTCTGCTTTAATATGTTTTTTTATTTATTTATTCAGACATAAACTTTAAAGGAAAATCATCATAAGCGACATACATGGGCTGCCATGCTAATTCTCCCAAAATACTAGTGCAAATTTCCTGATCTGCCTATTTGTGCTAGGTCAGCGACTCAAAGTTTTCTGAGGCCTGAGGATTGGCATGATAGAAGGAGCTCAACAATGGCAGTTCATGTATGAACCTCCCACTAGTGTGCCACAACCTCATGCATTGCAAAGCAGCTCCATTCACTTGTAGCGCCCTCCAAAGGCAAGAGGGGTATAATTCCAGCCAAGCATCGCACCCATGGCATGTATACACTCCAGGTCGCTGCTTCTGCGGCTAATGGGGGAGCAGTTGGCAGCACAACTGCGGGGATTTACAACCCCTCAACCGCTAACGTGAACAAGCCCTTATTTACTGGATCTGCCACTCACCCAGCAGCCAGCGCTCTCCTTTATGCCCCTATGCTCAGGCAGTGGACTGTCCCTCGGCATCCTCACTTTCAATGCATTGGATTTTATGATGTTAGAGGGCATTAGACATGTGCAATTCGTTTAGTTCCGAATTCGTTTTTTAACGAATTTTGACAAATTCGTTAATTCCGAATTTCCGAATTTTTCAATTTCCGAAATTTCCGAATTTCCGAATTTCAAAATTTGCGAAATTACGAATTTCCAAAATTACCTGAGATAAATTCGTACTTGTTAATTTAATAGTTAGTTATTAATTAACCACTTCAGCCCCGGACCATTGGCAGCCAAAGGACCAGAGGTCTTTTTTCAATTTCGCACTGCACTACTTTAACTGGTAATTGCGCGGTCATGCAATTTGTAACCAAACGAAATTTGCGTCCTTTTCTTCCCACAAATAGAGCTTTCTTTTGATGGTATTTGATTGCCTCTGTGATTTTTATTTTTTGCGATATAAACGGAAAAAGAGCGAAAATTTTGAAAAAAAAAGAGATTTTCTACTTTTTGTTATAAAAAAAATCTAATAAACTCAATTTTAGTCAAACATTTGGGCCAAAATGTATTCAGCCACATGTCTTTAGTAAAAAAAATGCCAATAAGCGTATATTTATTGGTTTGCGCAAAAGTTATAGCGTCTACAAACTAGAGTACATTTTCTGGAATTTACACCGCTTTTAATTTATGACTGCCTATTTCATTTCTTGAGGTGCTAAAATGGCAGAGAAGTACAAAACCCCCCCAAATGACCCCATTTTGGAAAGTAGACACCCCAAGCTATTTGCTGAGAGGCATGTTGAGCCCATTGAATATTTTTTTTTTTAGTCCCAAGTGATTGAATAAAGACAAAAATAAAAAAGATTTTTTTTTTTTTTCAAAAAGTTGTCACTAAATGATATATTGCTCACACATGCCATAGTTATATGTGGAATTGCACCCCAAAATACATTTTGCTGCTTCTCCTGAGTATGGGGATACCACATGTGTGGGACTTTTTGGGAGCCTAGCCGCGTACGGGCCCCGAAACCCAAGCACCGCCTTCAGGATTTCTAAGGGTGCAAATTTTTGATTTCACTCCTCACTACCTATCACCGTTTCGAAGGCCATAAAATGCCAAAATAGCACAAAACCCCCCCAAATGACCCCATTTTGGAAAGTAGACACCCAAGCTATTTGTTGAGAGGCATGGTGAGTATTTTACAGCTCTCATTTGTTTTTGAAAATGAAGAAAGTAAAGAAAAAAAAAAAATTTTTTTTTCTTTTTTCAATTTTCAAAACTTTGTGACAAAAAGCGAGATCTGCAAAATACTCACAATACCTCTCAGCAAATAGCTTGGGGTGTCTACTTTCCAAAATGGGGTCATTTTGGGGGGTTTTATGCCATCTGGGCATTCCATGGCCTCCGAAACTGTGATTGGCAGTGAGAAGTGAAATAAAAAAATTACACCCTTAGAAAGCCTGAAGGCGGTGATTGGTTTTTGGGGTTCCGTACGCAGCTAGGCTCCCAAAAAGTCCCACACATGTGGTATCCCCGTACTCAGGAGAAGCAACAGAATGTATTTTGGGGTGTATTTCCACATATGCCCATGACATGTTTGAGCAATATATCATTTAGTGACAACTTTTTGTAAAAAAAATATATATATTTTTTTTTTTTCATTATTCAATCTCTTGGGACAAAAAAAAAAAATATTTAATGGGCTCAACATTGCTCTCAGCAAATAGCTTGGGGTGTCTACTTTCCAAAATGGGGTCATTTGGGGGGGTTTGAACTGTCCTGGCATTTTATGCACAACATTTAGAAGCCTATGTCACACGTCACCCACTCTTCTAACCACTTGTAGACAAAGCCCTTTCTGACACTTTTTGTTTACATGAAAACATATTTTTTTTTTGCAAGAAAATTACGTTGAACCCCCAAACACTATATATATTGTTAAAGCAAAGGCCCTACAGATTAAAATGGTGGGTGTTGCATTTTTTTTTTCCACACAGTATTTGCGCAGCGATTTTTCAAACGCATTTTTTGTGGAAAAAATACACTTTTTTTTATTTTAATGCACTAAAACACACTATATTGCTCAAATTTTTGATGAAATAAAAATATGATCTTAGGCCGAGTACATGGATACCAAACACGACATGCTTTAAAATTGCGCACAAACACGCAGTGGCGACAAACTACATACATTTTTAAAAGCCTTTAAAAGCCTTTACATGATACCACATTAGATTCACGGAGGAGGTCTACTGCTAAAATTACTGCCCTCGATCTGACCTTCGCGGTGATACCTCACATGCATGGTGCAATTGCTGTTTACATATGACGCCAGACCAACGCTTGTGTACGCCTTTGCGCAAGAGAAGGGGGGGCAGGGGTGCTTTTTTTTTTTTTTTTTTTTGTTTTTTTTTTTATTTATTTAGCTTTTTTATTTTATTTTTAAACTGTTCCTTCCATTTTTTTTCTTTGTTATGATTTTTATTGTTATCTCAGGGAATGTAAATATCCCCTATGATAGCAATAGGCAGTGACAGGTACTCTTTTTTTGAAAAAATTGGGGTCTATTAGACCCTAGATCTTTCCTCTGCCCTCAAAGCATCTGACCACACCAAGATTGGTGTGATAAAATGCTTTCCCAATTTCCCAATGGCGCGGTTTATATCCGGGAGGGGGGACATTCCCTCCCACTGCTTGTAAAAGCAGTCTAGAGGCTAATTACCCGCTAGAATTGCTTTTACATGAAAGCCGATCACTGGCTGAAAAGAATGATACCAAGATGATACCTAAACCTGCAGGCATCATTCTGGTATAACCATTCAAAGTCCAGCAACATACTGGACATATATTGTAATCTTTTTTTTTTCATGCAGCCTCTTGGCTGAACGAAAAAAAGAGATTGATTGGTGGGTATGCCCACCATTAGAATACCTCCCTTCATCCACCCACTTCTAATGATGGGCATACATGCACCATTTATATATGCCGATGCATGGGGGCATCCTCCCGCAAAAGTTATGCCGTGTACACACGGTCGGAATTTCGACCGTATGTACGTGGCATTAGGAGCCAATCGCTCCCCCCCCCCCTGCTGCCCCCATGCTTCGGCATATATGCTCTTTTTTTAACTGTGGTGGTGAAATCACCTCCTACAGCGTTGGAGTCGCGGCTTTATGTATCGTGGGAGCAAACGCTGTTGCTGTCAAGATAAATAAATCCGCGTTGCAACTGAATGGCGCACCTGAAAACAAAAAAAAATGCTCAACACTAAAACACACAGTAAACAAAATTACATACCTGAAAAGCAAGCATGATAAAACATAATAAAACATAATAAAACATAATAAAACATTGCAGAATAGAATGGAGTAAAAAAAGAGCAACAATAGAGAGAGAATAGAGTGAGAGAGAGAACAATAAAACGACAACTATTTTATTTTTTTTTATTTTTTTGAGATTCACAGGTAAAAAAGCTCCTGACTGAAGCGACTGAATCAAAACGCTACCACAAAAAAAATGTTAGCGATCGCAGGGATCAGGCCTGACTCTGCGAACGCTGCAGTTATGTGTGCTTAGTGTTTTGTAAGTGACAGTGATCGATCGATACTGCACTTGGGTGGGCTGGGCTGGGCGGAGGGGGAAAACGCAGGTGCTAGCAGGTATCTGGGCTGATCCCGCTAACAATGCGTTTTTTTTTTGGAACCCTAAACTGCTGGGACGCTAGTATAGATCTGATCAGATCAGATATTGATCTGTTCAGATACTGTGCCACTAAGGGAGGTGTATGCTTTGTGCGTGGGTGTTTGCGGTACTGGCACTAACCTGGGGCGACGCAGACCTTATTTGACCCTAAAACCTAATTGATATCACCCGCCGGGCGATCAGGGGGTTAAACCGTTATTGGGTAATAAATGGCGGGTGCCCTGACAGTATAAAAAAACAAGCTAACTAACCAGAGTCACCCGTAACAGTAATACAAAAAAAAAAACTGGTTACCTAGCGACACTAATGCAGCGATCAGAAAAACGATCGCTTAGTGACACTGGCAAAAGGGGGTGAAAGGGTTAACTAGGGGCAATCAGGGGGTTAAACCTTTATTAGGTAATATATGGGGGTACCTGACGCTATATAAAAAACCTGACGGGGAACCTAAATAACGAAATAACTAACTGGCTAACCAGCGTCACCAGTGACAGTTATACAGTGATCACTGGTGAAAGGGTTAACTCTAGGGGCAATCAGGGGGTTAAAACCTTTATTTAGGTTGTAATATGGGGGTACCTGACCTATAAACCTATTTATGAACCTATATAAACATGGCGGTTACCTAAAAAAAAAAAAAATGGTTACCTAGCGACACTAATGCAGCGATCAGAAAAACGATCGCTTAGTGACACTGGCAAAAGGGGGTGAAAGGGTTAACTAGGGGCAATCAGGGGGTTAAAACCTTTATTAGGTAATATATGGGGGTACCTGACGCTATATAAAAACCTGACGGGGAACCTAAATAACGAAATAACTAACTGGCTAACCAGCGTCACCAGTGACAGTTATACTGTGATCACTGGTGAAAGGGTTAACTCTAGGGGCAATCAGGGGGTTAAAACCTTTATTTAGGTTGTAATATGGGGGTACCTGACCTATAAACCTATTTATGAACCTATATAAACATGGCGGTTACCTAAAAAAAAAAAATGGTTACCTAGCGACAGCAGTGACACTAATACAGCGATCAGAAAAACGATCGCTTAGTGACACTGGCAAAAGGGGGTGAAAGGGTTACCTGGGGGGCAATCAAGGGGTTAAACCTTTATTAGGGGGGGGTGGGGGGCTACCTTGGACCTAAAACTAACTGCCCTGACAGTTATTACAGTCACACTGACACTAAATGCAGTGATCAGTAAAAAAATGATCACTGCAATTAGTGACACTGTGACTGGGGGGGGGAGGGGGTGATCTGGGGGGTGATCAGGGGGTGACAGGGGGGTGTTTTGTGTGCCTATGTGTACTGGTGTCAGTGTACTGTTTGTGCACTAACCTTTAGATGTTCACAGCTCGGCGTTCCGGTCACATAGACCGGCGCACCGAGCGTGACATCACTTCCTCTGCCTGTGTTTTGATTGACACAGACAGAGGAAGCATCTGATTCGCCAGGAGCGATCGCGAGGGGGTGGCCAGAAACCACTGGCCGTCCCCTCATCCCGGATCGCTCCTGAAGCGATCCCGACCGTCCCCGCCGGCCGGGGGGGGTCCGATCGGACCCCCCACCCGCCGGAAGAATGGCACGTACAGGTACGTGGTTCTGCCTGTACGTGCCATTCTGCCGACGTATATATACAGGGGGCGGTCGGCAAGTGGTTAAACTGATTTTCTTTCTTTTTTTCAGATTTTCAAATTTTGGGATTTTCAAATCTTTGAATTCCTGAATTCCGAAAATCCGAAAATTAGAAATTCGGAAATCTGAAAATTTGAAATTCGGAAGATCGAAAAATAGAAATGTAAAAATTCCCGAAATTTCCGAATTCAGAATTTTCGAATTTCCGAATTTCCAAATTTCCGAATTTTCGATTTTCCGAATTTCCGAAAAAAGAAAAAAAAAATAATGAAACGAAAACGAAAATGAACAAATTTTTTGTCAGTGCACATGTCTAGAGGGCATACAACCACCAAAGCATAGGGTAGAAGAGGTTGCTAGGACGGGTCTTAAAACCCAGAGGATCATTACCCTAAGGTATTGTACAATACAATTTGGGGGAATTTTCATACCTCTACACTTAAGGTATGATGTGGTTCAGATGGATTTTAGGTAGGTGCTTAATGTGATGAAATTTTTTTCTATGGAAGGAGAATTTTCATGGAAAATGCACCAAGGATGTAGAAAGCAAACTTATTGATAATGCACACCAAGGTGTGAAATGGCTTTTATTGTGCTTGTATATGATGCCTCAAGGGAGCCATAAAAGTAAAATAAAAAAGATTTATTTTGTGATGTGGTTTCTAAGAGCATTCACAAATAATGATCTACATATTCACATTTTCACAGAAAGTAAGATATTTCACATGTCTATTTATTCTAAAACTAGCTTATATAGTACAGCCCAGAGCTGTTTTAGGTGTAAGCCACTCTCTGAAATGGGCTCCGCTGAGATAAACTGATTCTTAAATTAGGAACTTCCATAGATACAATTGTAGATGAAAAACAAACAACCACCGCTCCAAGACTCTCCTTACAAGCGAATGCTCCTGCTCCTGTGTGGGAGCCCCAGGTGCTGGCTAATAGCACAATGATTAGAAATCAAAAAGGAAGAACTCCGGACAGCCGCACACTGGGAAAATAAAATCCAAAGGGTTTATTTAAAAGCAAAAAGACACTACAATCCAAACACGGCAAAAAGGGGGTACAGAGCTGACGCGTTTCGCACTGTATTTCAGTGCTTACTCATAGCTATGAGTAAGCACTGAAATACAGTGCGAAACGCATCAGCTCTGTACCCCCTTTTTGCCGTGTTTGGATTGTAGTGTCTTTTTTGCTTTTAAATAAACCCTTTGGATTTTATTTTCCCAGTGTGCGGCTGTCCGGAGTTCTTCCTTTTGATTTCTAATAGATACAATTGTATCAGTGTTGCCAACCGTCAGTATTTTTACTGGCAGCCAGGCAATTTTCTCCTGCCAGTAAAAGGAAAAAGTTGCCAGTAAAAAATATGGTTGTGATGTTCGGCTCGGTCCAGAGCCGGCCGAGACCATCCGAGTCCCTGCTACAGTGTGTTCAGCAGCTCTGGTAGAGGTGGTGTCCAAGCATGTCGTGTGATGTCATGGTGCAAGGGAGCCAAGCAGAGCGGCCAGAGCCTCGTGTGTGGGTCTGCAGGACAGGAGCAGGTCGGGAGTGGGACTGTCAGTGCTGTTTAGACTGGGGTAGACTGAAAGGACCAACTTCATGTGTGTGTGCCTTCCCATTATAATTTCTTGCCCTCCTGAGTCCTGTCCCAGAGCTACTTACTTACTATATCGAAAATAAAATAAGAAATATGTTTTTTGCCCTAATATCTACCTTAAAGTGGATGTAAACCCAAAAAACTGCTGAAAACTTTGTCAAAAACGCCCCCTTGCTGTAAGTGACAGGTGATTTACATATCTCATGCACTAGCCTGAGACAGGCACATCCTGTGTAATTATAAAAAGTGAGAAATCCATCCCTCCCCCACATAACAAATCCTGGTGATGGAAAGGAATGTTATCTGTGATCAGGTGACCTCAGACACACACACTGCACTATAACAATCATCAGATCACTGGATGTTCTACTCTGCCCAACTCTGACTACATACATCTCCCCTATATTCTTCTTGCTGTTCACTCAAGAATACATTTTCTTTCATTCTTGTCTGTGGATCTGTGGTCTGTGCCTGTCTCAGTCTAGTGCATGAGATATGTAAATCACCTGTCACTCACAGCAAGGGGGCGTTTTTGACAAAGTTTTCAGAACTTTGTCAAGATTTTTCTAACTGAACAATAAAAGAGGATTTCTCAGGGCTGGAGTAAATCTGTATGGCAAGACCGGGCTCAAATGAAAGGAAATCTTATTCCCTACATTATGACATCAAAAATAAATAAAACATTTTTTGGGGTTTACATCCACTTTAAATCACATTGATAATTGTATATTGTACTTGTCTGTAGCCTAAATACAAAAATTTGCACTTAAAACTGTAATTTTGTAACTTTTGGCAATGTCAGTAAAAACTTGGCTGTGCCTGGAAATTTTGGGTGTCGTGTCAGTAAATTTCAATCTGGTAAGTTGGCAACACTGAATTGTATGTTTATGGCAGCACTTCCAGCCCGACTACTCAATTTCAGATTTGGCAGACATGTTTTCCGTCATCTAACAGAAGTCAGAGAACATTTACAAAGTTTTAAAGTTGATTCACCTATGTTTTTAGTTACAGTTTACAGTAGACATTATAACAAAAATATTACCATGGTGTGTGGGGTAGGCTAGCATTCTTAAAGCGGAAGTAAACCCATCGATTTAACAGTTTAAAAAAAAAAGGCATGCCGGGAATGCTAACTGCACATTGGCTGTGCTCTCAACCAAACAGTCAAACCATCCAATGGCTGGTTTCATAACGGATCACATGTGCAGCACCGTGGCAGTTGCAGATTAAACAGAGGCAAAGATGGCGGCTTCCTTGGCTGAAAACGATAGGGGGGTTTACTTCCACTTTAAAGGGGATGTACAGAGGCACAGAAGTTTAAAAGATAGAGCGCCTGAAAGCAAACACCCGCTGTGCTGTCTAGGTAACAATGCTATGAGAATGTTCAAAAACAACAGATATAAAACTATAATACATCAGTTTAAAAACATACAGAATAAATAAAATGACCAAAAATTATTTAATGTACACCTTTCCTTTTTTCTTAAAACTCCCAACAGCCTAAATGAAACATAGTCATCCACTTGTGCCCGCATTTACTTCATTACTCTCGCAAGAACCCAAGGACACACCTGGAGAAGGCTCTTATAGCCGAAGCTTGATATTCACCCAAGAAATTTGAGGGCTGGCAGACCAAGTGAAGGGATGCATGATACTTTTCCAGTTGCCAGCAAGATTTGTATATCAGAGCGCCCAAGGTTTTTGAGGACCTTGAGCATCTCAGGTAACAAAGAAATGGTTTGTGTGGGTATCTGAGGCATCAGAACTGCATTATGACTATGTTTCAAGGGAATTCAAAGAAAGGAAAGGCGTACCTTAAATATATTTTCTCTGATAGTGCAGTTTTGTTGAATTCCTATTATGAGTAACAAAAAATTATATGTTATAAGAAATGTATTGTGCTAGTACATGACACTTTAAATATAGCTTAAAGCTGAACTCAGGGATAAACAAATATTCAAGAGACGTGTATTCTAATGCCGCGTACACACGAAGGGACTATCCCGCGGGATTGTCCGCTGGACTCGAGTCCGCCGGACAATCCCCTCGTGTGTGGGCCTTCGACTGACTTTTTTTCCCAAAAGTCCGGCGGACTAGGTTTTAAGTTTTGTTTTAAAATTATCCGCTTGACCTTTGCAGTCCGGCGGACAATACGGCCGTCTGTAGTATGGTCCGGCGGACCAAAAAGGACGCATGCTCAGTAGCAAGTATTTTTCTAGTATTTTTCTTTTTCTAGTCCCGTCGTACGTGCTGTATGTCATCGCGTGAACCGCCGGACTTTTAGCGTGATCGTGTGTGGTCAAGTCCGTTCGCTTTCAAGTCCGCCGAAGCCCAGCTGGAAAGTCCGGCGGTTTGTCTGCTGGACTAGGTCCGGCGGACAAAGTCCCTTCGTGTGTACGCGGCATTACTTAAGTCTTGGTGTGCTTTGTGTATTTCTTTCAGATCTATGCAGTATTCTAGTGCGAAACACTGTGAAGGAGTTTCCTGTAATTAAAGGAGTTGTAAAGGTAAAAGTTTTTTCACCTTAATGCATTCTATGCCGGTGCGCTTGCAGGACGCTGGAAAATGTCCTGCAAGCCGCATCTTTGGCTCGATATAGGAGCGGTATATTTACTATATACTATTTAATATAGCGCCGCTTTACCGCCAGCGCCCCCACCGCTCCAGTGTGAAAGTAGCCTTAAGCTCCCTTTCCTTGTGAAAGTAGCCTTAAGCTCCCTTTCCTTGTGCAGGAAGATCGGTCTTGTATCCGCCCCCTCCTGTCGTTTTTTGCAGTCAGCCTGTAACGGGTGGACCTGCTTGGTCCCTCCCACTGCTCGGCTCTCTGCACCGCCTTATGCAACAGAGCGGTGATGTAATAACTGAGTTTGCAAAGGCAATGGTGTACGCAGAAAGGATTTATATCCTTTTTGGCTATTGAAAAATGTATTCAAATTCGTTTTTTTTGTGTTCCCCCGAGTTCAGGTTTATTTGACCCGTAAACCAAGAACATAAAAGTTGTGTTTGCAATGGGAAATAGAAAGGTGCCTGGAACAAATGATATACTTAAAATGAATCAGCACTTTTGCTCATACTGGGCAAAGTATAAGGATCACTTTACAGAAGGAGTTTTCAATAGCATGCATAACCTTCTCTACACAGTTGCTGTAATCCACAACTAGGCCACGTGAAAGTTCTATGTAAGTAAAATGTAAACTCTACCCTCCCTTCCTCCCAATGGCACTCAGCACACCCTAATTACTGGGATCCACAACTAGGCCACGTGAAAGTTCTATGTAAGTAAAATGTAAACTCTACCCTCCCTTCCTCCCAATGGCACTCAGCACACCCTAATTACTGGGATCCACAACTAGACCACATGAAAGTTCTATGTAAAGAAGTAGTGTGAACACTACCCTCCTTTCCTCGTAACCAGCCTGTGGATTGGCAGGTAGGTAAGTACACCTCATTTAAAGTCCTTCATCTAAAATCAACTTTTAATTTACCAGTTAAGGTTAAATTACAGGTTCATCTCAAATCATTCAGCTAAGCAACAGCACAATATTAGTACTAATACATGGCTTATTTAGACGTGACCTAGTACCACATACTTAAATTTGTACCCTTGAAGCAAAGATTAATAATTTTGCCAATCCCTCCCTCCACTGGCTTCCACTCACCCAACGAATAAAATTCAAAGTACTAACAATAATTTACAAAGCCATCCATAACTCTGCCCCCAGCTACATCACTAACCTAGTCCCAAAATACCAACCAAGCCACTATCTTCGGTCCTCCCAAGACCTCCTGCTCTCTAGCTCCCTTGTCACCTCCGCCCATGCTCGCCTCCAGGATTTCTCTAGAGCTTCTCCCATCCTTTGGAACTCCCTACCCCTATCTGTCCGACTGTCCCCTAATCTATCCATCTTTAGACGATCCCTGAAAACCCTTCTCTTTAAAGAAGCCTATCCTGCTTCTAACTAACACTGTTTTACTTCCTCCATCAGCTCATCCCCACAGCTATTACCTCTCGTATCAATTGACCCTTCCTTTTTATATTGTAAGCTCTAACGAGCAGGGCCCTCTGATTCCTCATCTTGTACCAAATTGTAATGTAATTGTAATGTCTGCCTTTATTTTGTTAAGGGCTGCGCAAACTGTTGGCGCTATATAAAACCCATATTAAAATAATAATAATAATTTTATAGGATTATGAGGGTTCACTTTTTTCTCCAGAAGTACCACTAACTGCTGTAATTCTATTCCATGTAGCTTGTACAACTTTACTGAAACCGCATGTTCGGTGTTCCATTACAAGAATATATTATTTTGTTTTGTGTGCCTAGGTAATCACTGTGGGGGGAAAAAGCTATTATTTTTATTAACGTCTTATGCCGCGCACACACGGTCGGAATTTTCGTCGGAGAAAGCTCTGATGGTTTTCCCGTCGGAATTTCGCTCAAACTGTCTTGCCTACACACAGTCACACCACATTTGCACAGTCAATAACACCGCGACATACAACACGTGCGACGGCACTATAAAAGGGAAGTTTAATGCTTCCGAGCATGCGTCTAAATGTTTCCGAGCATGCGTCGGAATTTTGCGTGTCGGAATTGCATACACACGATCGAAAAATCCAATAGAAAGGTCGGAAAAATTAAGAACAGGCTCTCAATCCAAAGTCCGTCGGAAATGCCGACAGAAAAAGACCGTTGGGCATACACACGGTCGGAAAATCCGATGAAAAGCTCCCATCGGACTGTTTCCATCGGAAATTCCGACCGTGTGTACGCCGCATTAGATAATGATTTCATGAGCTCCAGAAGTACCTGCAATGGTAATTTAAAGTAATTTCTCAGTAGCTGAAAATATCCACTTTCAGTTGCTAAATTAACTGTATTATAGACATGTATTATTCACCTCTCACTGCCTGCACTGCCAATCCCTGTAGTAGTCAAAGGACTCAAACATTTCTGGAAGCGTCGGATGACTGGTTCCCTATTGCATGCAATGCTTTTATCCACGACCTCTACTTTACTACTATGCCCTGTCTTAAGCCTCGTACACACGATCGGATTGTTGGCCAACAGGGCATCAAACTTTTGTCAAAAGGACATGTGCCTGGATCTTGTCTTGCATACTAACGGCACACGCTTGTCGGTCAACAAACATGACTTACTACGTGGAATTTCAGTTCTTGAGCGCTACCCTTTGGGCACCTTTTGCTAATGTTATGTTTGGTGAGCATTGATTCCGAGCATGCGTGTTTGTACTTTGGACTTTTGTGTGACCGACTTGTGTACAGACGATACGAAAATCAGACCGTTGTTGGCCGGAAATTTACTAGCCTGCCATTCAACGTTTGTTGGCCGAAAGTTGGACAACCATTGTCTGAAGGAGCGTACTAACAGTCGGAATTTAGGCAAACAGTCTGTCATCACACAATCCCCTGCCAACAATCGGATCGTGTGTACAAGGCTTTAGTGTAGGGGTCAGAAGGAGGAACCACAGCATGCAGCATGAAAATGGTAATAAAAAGGTAACTGACACTTCCAGAAGTGTCTGATTCTGTGGATTCTACAGCCAGTTTTTCCTCACTACAGAACAGATAGACGATATTGAAAGTGGGAAAACATTTAATTTTTCCTTTACAGGTTTATTTTAGCAAAAGGGCCATTTAAAGTCAGCGTGAGAAACTTGGACCTGTAACTGGCTTAAAGGAGAAAGTTTAGAGTTTGCAAAACAACAACAACATATATACCCACCTCTATGCTGCAGCTTCGCTGTGATGCTGCAGCTTTCCAATTTTGACCTAAGACTGAGAAATGAGCGATCACATGACTGCTGATTGCTGAGCTCTTGGTCTGTTTGGAATGGAGGGCAGAGACTGGAATGGAGAGTAGTAATTTAACTCTGCTCATGCAGCGCTCACTGGGCAGGGAAGAGGGTGGGTGCAGCTGGCTCCTGCCCTCAGCCTCATGCTGAAAGGTAGAGCCAGCTGTCAATCTTTCCAAAGCCTGGAGTGGCTTTGCCAAGCCTGCTGTTAGCTGAATCTGGGTTGCAGGAGAGCAAAAGTAAGTGCAGTCCAGTGACCTACAAGAGAACTAAAGAAATGTTTTGGCCATACTTCCATTTTAACCGCTTAAGGGCCGCCTCCTGCACATTTACGTCGGCAGAATGGCACGGCTGGGCACATCAACGTACAGGTACGTTGCCCTTCAAGAGCCCAGCCGTGGGTCGCGCGCGCACCGCCGCACTCGCGACCCGGTCCTGAGCTCCGTGACCACGGTCAAAAATGATCGATGTGTCCGCCATAATGTCGCAGTCACAATAAAAATCGCTGATCGCCGCCATTACTAGTAAAAAAAAAAAAAAAATATTAATAAAAATGCTATAAAACTATCCCCTATTTTGTAAACGCTATAACTTTTGCGCAAACCAAACAATCGCCAATTTCGATTTTTTTTTACCAAAAATATGTAGAAAAATACGTATTGCCTAAACTGAGGAAAAAAATGTTTTTTTTTTTTATATTTTTTGGGGATATTTATTATAGCAAAAAGTAAAAAATATTGCATTTTGTTCAAAATTGTCGCTCTATTTTTGTTTATAGCGCAAAAAATAAAAAGTGCAGAGGTGATCAGAAAACTCTATTTGTGGGGAAAAAAGGACGCCAATTTTGTTTGGGAGCCCCGTCGGATGACCGCGCAATTGTCAGTTAAAGCGACGCAGTGCCGAATCGCAAAAAGGGGCCTGGTCCTTTGGCTGCAAATCGGTCCGGGGCTTAAGTGGTTAAAAATTTCAAGAAATATGGGATTTTGATGAAATATTCTCTTTTATGGGGGATTATAAATGGAATCCTGTGTAGCACGAGCATCGGGAGCGTGCGGCATCGCCTCGTACAATTACATGTTAACTGCGCCTGCGCGGTGTAGAGTTCACTCAGAGCTGTTTAGGTTCAGCAATTTTCGGAAGCTCCGTAGTCCTTCGTACTGCGCAAGCCCTGCGCCTGCGCAGTACAGGGGGTCCTTATCCAGCGGGGGAACTTTTTTGGCAGGACACCGTAATTACACTACTGCCATCTAGTGGCAGTAGATGTAATTGAGGTAACTCCACCCAAGTAATGGGAACTGCGTTACCATGAGGGGAAAAGTAAATCAGTTAGATTACTCGTTACCCTCTAAAGTAACTGCGTTAAGTAAATCCGTTTATTTTAACTCAGTTAGGCCCCTTTCACACCTAGGCGTTTTTCATGCGGTGCAGCGCTAAAAATAGCGCCTGTTCACCGCATGAAAAAATCCTGCCCCTTTAACTCCAGTGTGAAAGCCGGCGGGCTTTCACACTGGAGCGGTGCGCTAGCAGGATGACAAAAAAAGTCCTGCTAGCAGCATCTTTGGAGCGGGATAGGAGCGGTGTGTTCACCGCTCCTATACCGCTCCTTCCCATTGAATAGAATGGGACACCGCGGTGGCTACGGCGGCGCTCTGCGGGGGGTGTTTAACCCCTTTTCCGCCGCTCGCGGGGGTTAAAACCGCACCGCGAGCGGCCGAATACCGCGGTTAAAACGACGGTAAAGCAGCGCTAAATATAGCGCTGCTTTACCGTCACCGCGGCTCCCCGCCCCGGTGTGACAGGGGCCTTACTTACATCACTGCTCACCATATACATTTAAAGCTGAACTCCAGTCAAACAGCATACACAGATATACTGTACATATATAGAAACCGTTTATTCTGCCAAAAGCATCTATTTTGCTATCCATCCACTTCTGAAATTTACACAGCTCTGCCACATCATACAATCCTGTCTGCCATTGGTTAATACTTACAAGGTTTGTCCTTCTCCCCCCCCTGTGACTAGACGGTGAATGGAGAAGCAACAGACCGATGAGCTCATCTCTCTGTCACTGTTTTCTCTCCTCCTATTAGCAGACTCCATGTTAAAGTGGTTGTAAACCCTTACAGACCACTTTGACCTACAGGTAAGCCAAGATTAAGGCTTACCTGTAGGTCCAAGAAATATCTCCTAAACCTACACGGTTTAGGAGATATTTGCCAAAAGACAGGCATCGCTGTCTACGTAGACAGCGTAGACAGCGGCGCGCAGGCACACTGAGCGCGCCGCTGTCAACGGCGATATGCCGCGAGTGGCGGCTCCCGTGAGCATACGCGGGAGTGACATCATCGCGGCTCCGTCGAATGACAGCGCCGGAGCAGTGAGACCCACCAAGAAGATGGAGGCTCCTCACACAAGGGGACAGCGGTGACATCACTGGCTCCTGTGTCAGGTAAGTGACACATAATGGACTACTATGCGATGCATAGTAGCCCATTATGTTTTACCTTTGCAGGGAAACAAAGAGGAAGTAACACCCATCAGGGTTTACTTCCTCTTTAACACCTCAGTGCTGCAGCACAACTGACTGTCTCCTCGGCTAATTCTCTTGCTCTCAGTCTGAGTTCTGATATACAGCTGCTGCAAGAAACTGATGTATGTACTTATACTGCTTGAATTTAAAAAATACATGTCATTGTTGTGTATGAATAAATACCTAGCTACATTATAGACATGTGCAATTCGTTTCGTTTTTTTTCGTTTTTCTTTGTTTTTTGTTATTTTCGTTCGTTCGTTTTCGTACGAATGAACAAATCCGAATAACGAATCATTCGAATCGAACGAATCCGAAAAACAACGAAAATCCGAAATAAACTAATTAGAAACAACGAATGTACTAATGAAGAAAAACCGAAAAACGAAAACGAAAACGAACGAAAAAATTTGTACATTCGTAACTTTTTTTTTTTTTTTCTTGTTGAATTGGTAATTTTCCGTGTCCCTTACAATGGTGCTGCTTAACGTGCTTCGAATGGATTGAACAAAAAAATTCGGACATTCGTAACTTTTTTTTCGATTCGTAACTTTTTTTTTTTCGATTCGTAACTTTTTTTTTTTTCGATTCGTAAATTATTAAAATGTAATAATAGCATACACATTACATAAAATTATGAATTATGCTCCGATTACGAATCTACGAATGTTACGAATGTTACAAATGTACGAATAAATACGAATACGTCCGAAAATTAAACTAACGAAAAAACTAATCAACGAAAAAATAACTTTTACGAATGTACGAATCGTTACGAATACGAACACCGACGACTTACGAATGTACGAATCGTTACGAATCAACGGAAACGAAAAAAACAAAACGAAAATAAACAAATTTTTTTGTTGTGCACATGTCTACTACATTAATGTGGGTATTTTTTTGTTCAAGTATTTTATTAAAGATTATCAGAAAACAATGAAAATAATGTATAAAAAGAAAAGTTTTACATCGCTCCTTTAAGATAAACTTATTACAGTATATTACTAGTTCGAATATGACATTTCAATTCATAAAATAGTTTAATTAAATCAAAACTGGTCCATGCAGTAAATTAATACTTTTTTATCTAAGCAAGAGTCTACCTTACATATATATACATTTAAGTAAAGTCGTTAGTATATCTGGGGCTTGTTATCAATATATTATATGGTATGTCATAAGGTGTGTATTTTATATCTGCCTGGAGTTCAAGCTTTAAAAAGCTTTAAAAATGTACCATATATACTCGAGTATAAGCCGACCCGAACATAAGCCGAGGCACCTAATTTTACCACAAAAAACTGGGAAGACGTATTGACTCGAGTATAAGCCTAGGGTGAGAAATGCGCAGCTACTGTAAGTGGAAAAGAGGGTTAACAATGCCCATTTGCAGCCTCACTGTGCCCATTTGCAGCCATAGGTCCCCCGAACTTCAAACTTGGTAGTTAAAAGGTTCCTAGATGCCCCCTAGCTGCAGACAACATTTGGGGTCTCTGGACCCAAAGGGTCCCAAAATGACATTGCTGCAGATGGACACAGTTGACCGAATTTGGGGCCCTGTATCTCGGGGGCCACTTGGTGCTAGGAACCCCAAATTTGGATATGTTATAGTGCTAGTTCCACTGGCACATCAAATTTGGGGGTTCCTAGCACCAAGTGGCCCCGGGATATGGGGCCCCAAAGTCAGGTCGGAAAATGTCAAGCACTTTTCTGCAGCAGAGAATGACATTTTCCGAACCGACATTTGGGGCCCCGTATCTCATTGCGTATCTCGGGGCCACTTGGTGCTAGATAACCCCAAATTCGGATATGTTGTAGTGCTAGTTTCCAAATTTGGGGTTCCTAGCACCACGTGTTCCTGAGATACGGGGGCCCCAAATTTGTTCGGAAAATGTCATTCTCTGCTGCAGAAAAGTGCTTGACTCCTATAAGCCGAGGGGGGCACTTTCAGCACAAAAAAATGTGCTGAAAAACTCGGCTTTTACTCGAGTACAGGGGCAGACAGAAAACTCATGGGGCCCCCGGGAAATAGGAGATTATGGGGCCCCCAGGCAATCAGAGATTATGGGGCCACACAGTATACACACACACAGTATACAATCACACAGTATACACATACATGTACACACAGTATACATAGACATGTTTCTATTGGCTAAGAAGGTACTGGAGAGGTAGGGCAGCTATAATCTCGGGATTTTTAGACCAAAAGGATGTCGGTAAGGGTAAAAAAAAACACATATTTTTACATACTGTCCCTGGTTTTACTGAGGGTGGCAACCCTGATGGGGCCCCCTATTGGCCCGGGGCCCTCGGGAAGTGCCCGAGTGGCCGAATCGTCAGTCCGCCCCTGCTCGAGTATATACGGTAATCATAACATTGCTTTTATTACAGTCATGCTTTTCCAGGGCAGTTAACATTTCAGATTTCTCATGCATGTTGCCCCTCTTTTTTCCTTTACCCTCCTCACTGCGCAATGCTAACAGAGTGCTTCCTCATGGTAGAAAGTCTTCTACGAAAGTTTTCCCCAGCAAAGAAATACAGCATTGGATCAAAGCAGCAGTTGGAAGCAGCAAGGGCCAAACAGATGATAACTTTCTTCTGTTGCACTATCATTCTATCAGAACTGTTTTGAACAGTGTGAAGGTGAAGAGTCCGCTGGATGTGATATGGCATAAAGCTTATAAAGAAGACAACCAGGACTATGATGATCATTCGAATGGCCTTCTTCCTGGAAGCTTGCTGTTTGTTTAAGCTATTTTTCATTAAGGCCCTAATGATCAGAGTATAACAAACCAAAATGATGATAAACGGAGCGATGAAGCCGAAGGTGAGTGAGATATAGTTGAGGATGAGCACTTTTTTCACCGAGGTATTGTTTTGGGAAAGCTCGAAGCACTTTGTTAGGTTTGTTGTCGTGTCGAACTCTGATCCACTCATTAAAAACGGGGAAGATGTTAATAAGACAAATACCCAAATTCCCAAACAAGCCCACCTGGCTCTGGTTACTGAGATAAATCGAAGATTTTTCACAGGGTGGACTATCGCCAGGAAGCGAGTGACGCTCATCGCGGTCAGGATGAAGATACTGCAGTACAAATTGACGTAGAAGGTGTAGGAGCTAACCCGACAGAAGAAGTCCCCGAAAATCCAGTTACCTCGTCTGACATAGTAGGCCACTCGGAATGGAAGGGTGCAGATGAATAGCAAATCAGAGATGGCAAGGTTGAGCATGTAAATGTGAAAAGCTGTTCTCTGTTTGTAGGTTTTTATAAGGACGAATAGTGCGAAACAATTCCCTACTAGGCCAAAAACAGTAAACATGGAGTATGCAGTGGAGTAGACTTGGTTACGGAATTCATCAATATTTTCTTTTGCATTCAGCATTTCTTCTTCTGAAGCAGCAGTTGGTGAAGTCTGGAAAAACAAAGAGCTAGATTAGGAAAAAACTGTTTTCCTTAATTCATTTAACAATATCACTGTTATATAAATGATATTCGTTTTACTGTACATTGTCCGTTTTCTGGAATGGCTATAAGGCCCCATGCACACGAGACGCAGATGGAAACTCTGCTGAACGCATGTTTTAAAAAGCAGAAACCTGCATTTAAAAACGCACCCTTTGCCGCGTTTTACCGCGTTTGCGTATATAAGTTGCGGGCGTCTCGTGTGCGGGTTTCAGCCATGATTAAAGAGTACTTGATTTTCTGCTCTGGAACACTAGGTGCACTTGGATGTGTTTATTATCTAAAGGAAACTTTTGTTGTTAAAAACTTCTCATATGTATTTGTTTTAATTGTGGAACTCCTTTCCACAATCAGTGGTTTTAGCGAGAAGTGTCGCTAATTTCAAAAAACTTTTAAAAGAGCATCTTATTGAACACAATTTACAAGCATATGGGAAGTGGTAGAGACATAAACACACACACACAAACATATACACACACATACACACACACACATATACACACACACATATACACAAACATATACACACATACACACACATATACACACACATACACACACATACACACACACACACGCACATACACACATATACATACACACACACATACACACCAAGGGGCCTTGTTCCATCACTGCAACATTATTAATCTAAAGTCTATATCTATATTAAATTATTTGGAAATATCTTGAATACAACTAAAACATAACAGAAAATGTAAATGTTTTACCGGTAAATTTAATTTTGGAAAGAGTAAAGAAAGGATTAAAATGACACTAAACTCATTTTTTTTTTTACATCATCATTCTAGAATATCAAGTAGGGGCGTGGCCTAGCTAGCAGCGAAGATGGACGCTTAAACCTTGAGCTCCCGCTACCTCACGACATTTTCGCTGATTATCGGAGGTTCTCCTTTGCCATACAACCACTACCACATGAGGACTGCCTCCCGGACCTCATCTGCTTCCCGATCCCGCTCCCCTCGGGGAAACCCCGGGAATCTAAACGGTAATATTCCTCAGATGTTCAGGACCAACAGGGGGAACATGGCGACCGCTCACCACAGGGGCTCTCAGGCGCTGACTCCCGCCTCACAGGACATACCGCTTCTGTCAACTCCTGCTTTATCGGCTCTTACTGAACCCCCAGACCGTAACCCACCTACCGCACAACCACAACTAAGCATTCACGATTTACAGACCATAGCGGCAGATATTAAAGACACTCTTTCTGCCGCCATCTCGTAACTACGCCTGGATCTCCGCGCTGTACATGACAGAGTAATGGCGGTGGAAACTATGGTACAGCACCAAGAGGCACAACTACGTAAATCTACTCATTATGTGGATTCACATACTCTTCAGCTCCGAGACATGGCACGGCACGGCACCTGGAAGACCTCGACAATAGGGGAAGACACCACAATCTAAGAGTCAGAGGTCTTCCAGAGGCGATTGAAGGCGATCAAATTCTACCCTCGGTCACAGGTCTTTTCAATGATTTGCTTCACAGACCGGCCCAAACGCCTATTGCCATAGACAGGATCCACAGAGCCCTGCGACCCCGAGGAAGGGATACGGATCCCCCCAGGGATATCGTCTGCTGCCTCTCTGACTTCAAAACCAAAGAAAAAATTCTTAAACAAGCAAGAGGACGACCCCAAATCTCATATGCCGGCCGCACTGTCCAAATCTACCAGGACCTCTCAAGTATAACTCTGCAACATCGCAGGGCCCTGCGACCACTTCTTGATGTCCTCCGTACTCAGGGAATTACTTACAAATGGAAATTTCCGTTTTGCTTATCTGCCACGGCCCAGTGACGTACTGCTCTCCTGAAAGTGCCTGAAGACTTACCGCGCTTCTGCCACTCATTAAACATCCCGGTGGTCGAAGTACCGGACTGGTTTTCAGACTTTCGCCGATCAGCGGTACAGAGAAACACCCCCCCCCGATTGAATCCATGGATGCTCAAGATCTAGCCCCACGCCACAACAGCTCTCCCTCCACCCCGGATGACCGTACTTCCCGCAGGATGTCGTACCGCCGTCACAGTCCAGCCGACTCACCTACTTCCAGGAGATCCAGGAGAGACCGCTGAGGTTGCCGAAACCGTCTTCCATCATCTTTGCGCCTCACGCCGGTGTACATGTCTTCCTCAACGTTACCTTCGTTTTCCCTGACCATCGACCCGCACTTTTCTTCCTAGCCCATTGGGACCACTCTTGCCTGAATTTTGGAATCAGCCTTATACTCCATCACCGTATGCCTATTTATATGGCTCAATACTCCACTACTGAACTTCTACCATGCAGTGCTGTGCGAGATGTATACATCTATCCGGGAACTATCACCGTCGGCCTTACTGCCTTAACCTGTGACCCAGGTCCTGCTTCCCCAAACCCGGCTTGCATACGCTACTATTGCCTCTGTGCCATCGGATTGCCCCACTTTATTATTTCTGTGCCATCAACAACATTTCACTAGTCTGCACCTGTCCACCAACACACGTATGTTCTCTGTAACAGGCGCTTTGTTTGGTACTCGCGCTATCCTCTACTGGGCTTTTAATTTACCTGACTCAAATTTCCTTTCCCTCATACTACAAGCCCCATAGTGCTTTGCGTCTCGCTTCCGGACTCTCTCTGCTTGAATGACGTACGCCCGCAACCCATATGGAAGATGTCATCTGCAGCCGCCGGAACCTGTTCCGTCAACCGTACTCGGCTCTTTACTCAACACCGCGATATGGCTCCCGGTACCATTGCCGACGAAACTGTGCTCCGAAATTACCAATAGTGAACCCTGGCTGATTCCTGCAAGCCCCTGGATACTGGGACACAACGCTTCCCCCACTGACATGACACTTTACTCCTGCAAACGGCTGGTGTCTCCTATATGTTTACCTTTATCCACTCATACCTCACCAGTTGATTCAGTGACTTGAAGACATCTACATGAACGGTTTGACACACATGCACATTACTTGTGAATCTCCTCTTACCCACGCCTTCTAACTCTTCATGTCTGTAATGGTCTGTTCTTTACTTGCCCTTATTGTAATGGCACAGTAGCAGGTTTGAGCTCCTTGGGAGCATGCTTGGTTATGTATTGTTTATTGTTCACTATAGTACTGCTAGATTTAGTTTACATATGTACCCACTCCATTACTCCGGTTACTGCACCTAGAGTTGCCTTGTTCTTTACTTACCCCCCCCCCCCACAGGACTTGTGACTGTTGGTCTCACTGAACCGCAGTAACAACAACCACAAACGCAACTTCCCTATACCACAGTAAACGGATGGATACTGTCTTTTGTGTACTTCCTTGCATAGAGCGTTGTTAGCCCCTCTTTTTACACTTCGTATATTTCACATATGCCAAAATGTCCTCATTTCTCTCTACGACACCTCCTAAATATGCTCTCTCCTCTTAGTCGTGTCACAGCGGGTTATCACCACTCAGTTTTTCTTGTTTTACCTTCGTTGCTAAGCTACAGTCAACTCCCACACAGTAGCGGTTACAAGTGCTGCCGCTCCACCTGGAGAGGTGGCGTTGTTTCCCGCTCTGTACATACACCGACTTTCAAATCTGAGACAGTTTGGGGACTATCCCCAACTGCCTTTTCGGTTTCTTAGTGGTTCACACCACATATTACTCTGATCCTCCGTTCATACTCAGTCTCACACTCTTTCACATCCATAAACTTACACACGTATTCGATCCTCTTGTCCTGACCTTATGGCAGTCACGAACTCCTCGCAAGGAGAACCGCACCCTCCCACACAGCTCAAAATATGCTCTATAAACGCACGTGGACTGAACACGCCTGAAAAACGCTCTTTGTTGCTCTCTTATCTCCTAAAATCCAACACACACATAGCCCTAATTCAAGAAACCCACTTCAGGGCTGATACTGTACCTAAACTGTACAATAAATATTTTCCCACAGTCCACCATGCTCCCAACATGGAAGCCAAATCCAAGGGGGTATCTATACTCATCTCTCGACATTGCCCATTCCAAGTCACAGAAATCCAGAAGGATGTCCATGGTAGATTCATTTTTGTAAAAGGAAAACTCCTTGATAGGACTATCACTATCGCCAATATTTATGCTCCCAATACCCATCAAGTTGCGTTTTTTCGCAACTCCCTACATCAACTCACAGCTTTCTACTCCGGTACCCTCATTGTGGGAGGAGACTTTAACGTTGCACTCAACCCCCCTTTAGATACCTCCAATGGCCATTCCACACTAACCTATAGAGCCCTTTGTGCAATAAAATCACAATTTCACTATTTACTACTTCATGACTCCTGGCGTACCATGCATCCTACCGGTAAAGATTTCACTTTTTCTCTCCACCTCATAACCGGTACTCTAGGCTCGATTACCTTTTTATATCCCAAAATGATCTGTCCGCTCTATCCAAAGCCACTATTGATCCGATGTTCCTTTCGGATCATAACCCAATCTTCATGACACTATCCCTTCCATCCACAATACCTCGATCTCCCATATGGCGTTTAGATAACTCTCTTCTCACAGACCCGGAGACTTTAAAAACAGTCTCCGACCGCCTTTCCCAATATTTTGTGGAAAACAACGTCAATGATACCTCTCCAATGTCAATTTGGGCCGCCCATAAATGTGTGATCAGGGGAACTCTTATCTCACTGGCTGCGACGCGTAACAAACGTAGAAAAGCACGCATCGCTCTTTTAACTACGAAAATTCGTGACCTTGAGCGGAAGCATAAAGCGTCCCTTGTGGCCGACGTTCTGGCGGAACTAACCCAAACCAGAGAAGAACTTCTGGGGGAATTACATGTTCGTTTGCGACGTAACTACGCCATGTCCCAAAAGATATTTTATGAATTTGGCAACAAATCTAGTAAACTATTAGCCAAAGCCCTCCAGAGTAAAAAAGCAGCCCACACTATACACACGATCAAATCGCCGACAGGCAACACCACCTCGTCAACAGAAGACATCTCCAATCAATTCGTGAAATATTTTTCTCAACTTTAGAATCTCCCTACCCCCCCTACACAACCCAATCAACCTGACCGAGCTACCACCATTCAAACCTTCTTAAACCGATACTCTCCCACACCGATTACCCCCACAGAGGCCACTACCTTAAACTCCCCTCTTGCGGTGGAAGAAACCCTCCAAGCCCTGAAACAGATGAAAATGGGGAAAAGCCCTGGCCCAGACGGCCTAACGACCACTTATTACAAATCGTTCTCTGAAATATTATTGCCCCATTTAGTTAAGGCCTTTAATAAATTCTCTCCTACTGACATAGCCCATAAGGACATTCTAGAGGCACATGTCACACTTATACCGAAACCAGACAAGGATCCCATGCTGATTACAAATTATCGTCCCATTTCACTCCTGAATGTCGACCTGAAAGTATATGCCAAGGTCTTGGCCAACCGTATCTTACCCCTTCTTCCAGGGTTGATTGGCCTTGACCAAGTCGGTTTTGTTCCTGGCAGAGAAGCCAGGGACAATACCATAAAAGCGTTGAATATCCATCATTGGCTTACCACGACGTCCACCCCGGGTTTCTTCCTCTCGTTGGATGCGGAGAAGGCGTTTGACAGAGTGGCATGGGACTATATGGAAGCAGTACTCCAAACACTGGGCTTACCACAATTCTTCATCCAGATGATTATGCTACTGTACTCATCCCCTTCGGCTAAGATTAGAATAAACGGCCGCCTGTCGGACGCCTTCTCCATCTCCAATGGCACTCGCCAAGGATGTCCCTTGTCCCCGATTATTTTCCTGCTCACTATGGAACCCTTTTTATGCAAACTCCGAGAAAACCCTGATATCAAAGGCCTTAAGATTCATAACAAGACGTATAAGGTCGCCGCTTATGCGGATGACATCCTACTTTTTTTGTCTGACCCTATCACCACCATTCCCAACTTGCTCAAGGACTTCTCTTCTTTTAAACTTCTTTCCAACCTACAAATACATTTTTCTAAATCAAAAGCCCTAAATGTTTCCTTGCCACCCACTTTAATATCACAGTGTAAACTCAACTTCCCCTTCGGGTGGGAACCTCAAGCCATTTCTTACCTTGGAATTAAACTCCCATCCAAACTGACGGACCTATACACACTAAACTTCCATTCTGTTCTTCAGACCATACAAGGTGACCTCCATAAATGGCACATGGGATCCTTCTCGTGGTTTGGACGAACGGCGATCTTGAAAATGAATGTGCTCCCCAGAATTCTATACTTGCTCCAAGCTATTCCTATCAAATTACCTCAATCTTTTTTCTTAACGTATCAGCGTAGCTGTAGGACCTTCATATGGAAGGCCGGCACACCTAGGATCAGCTGGTCCCGAATGACTATCCCTAAACCCCTAGGGGGACTGAGTTTACCCGATATCCATAAATATCACCTAGCCTGCCACTTAACTAGGATAGTAGACTGGCACACCCACAAGATAAATAAAGATTGGATACAATTAGAACAATCATTCTCCCCAATACCATTGGCTCACCTGCCTTGGATCCACCAATCTCAAACTCCCAAATCCGTAAACTCTCACCCACTGATCGATACAACATTACTCTGCTTCCGAGCTTCTTGCACACATATGAAACTCTCCCCTACATTCGGCCCCATGACCCCACTGACTGACAACCCCGAATTCCCCACCGGCCTGCCACTCAGAAATCCCTCTACGTCTCCCCCTGACGCGGGCCCACGGGCATTCGACTTCTTTCATAATGGCGTCCTCATCTCTACCGGACTATCAAATCCCCTTCTTTAAGTTTCTACAACTTAGACATTTTTTCCAACACTCGACACGCTCCCCAATGTGGAACAGAGACTTTGCCCCTTTCGAAACGCTCTGCCTCAATAAAGAACCACAGAGACATGTTATTTCCAAAACATACACTCTACTCTTCTCCACACATGTTATCAAATCTGATAGCATAGTCAGAAGTTGGGAATCGGACTTGAACATAGATCTGTCCACGGCGGAATGGGAACGCATCTATCACCACGCACACAAAGGCTCCATTAATGTCTCCGTACAAGAAAGTAGATACAAACTCATATCTAAATGGTACAGGACCCCTGTCAAACTTCACAAATTCCAACCTAGCACCTCCCCCCTATGTTGGCGATGCAATTCTGCAACTGGAACCCTGCTGCATATCTGGTGGGACTGCCCGCTCATACACTCGTACTGGGTAGAAATCCACCGATTGATTTCCCAAATCACGACTTACACCCCTGATTTTACTCCAGCCCAATTCTTACTACACCACACCTCCATCCCCCAAAAAGCATACAAGCAATCTCTTGCTATGCACCTCATCAATGCTGCAACCCAATGCATCCCTGTACATTGGAGATCTACAACACCTCCCACAATAGCAGAATGGATGCTACGGGCTGATAAAATCTCGAATATGGAAAGCCTCATCCACCAATCCAAGGATGATCCTTCTAAACATGGAATCACTTGGGCGTGTTGGAAACATTTCAGAGATTCTACAACTTCTTCCAGCAACACACCTTCTCCACACGGGTTGACTTAAATACCAGATGGCCATATCTTTTTATAACCGACCCCTCATACCGGTCACTTCTTTTAGAGATAACATTTATATGGACTTACAGGTTTCCATTCCCCCACAACTACTCTCACTAATACCTATTATCCCTCTCTCACGCACAGCTAGCTCCCTTTTTGGGGTGCATGGGGGAGACGCACAATGGATGTACGACAAATGCTGGAGAGCCATCCCCTGTAACTTTTTATGTATTACATTTGTTATATCTTACGGTTACCTATCACTTCCACATCTTCCCATGTATAGATCACTGACTACGACTATGAGACCTTTAATGTTTCTTCTTTATTGGATCTTAAGTTCACGCCTGAACATGTATATAATGTTCATTGCTACAAGTTGTACATTGACAATTTTATTGTTATGTTCCTTACAATTCCACCATTCTTGTTCTGTCAGTTATTCTTAATGTATACCTGTAACACTTTAATAAACTTTCTTTTGAAAAAAAAATAAAAAGAAAAAGACACACAGGGGGAACATAGAGAATGAACATAGCCACCCTAGAACTCCAATGCCCCGTACACACGGTCGAAAAAAAATCTGACCACAAAATCCGTCGGATTTTTTTCCGACACTGGTGTTGCATACACACGGTCGGACAAAGTTGTCAGAAAACCCGATCATTCTGACCGTGGTGACGTTCGTTGCGTACAACGTAACTACTTAGAGGCTATTAGCCAATAGCTTTGGTCTCGTAATTTGATCTGAGCATGCGTGGCACTTTGTCCGTTGGAATTCTCTACACACGATCGGAAAAGGTCCGATCGGATTTTGTTGTCGGAAAATTTGAGAGCAGGATCTCAATTTTTTTCCGTCGGAAAATTCCGACGGAAAAAGTCAGATGGAGCCCACACACAGGCGGATTTTCCGACAACATGGTCCGATCAGACATTTTCGGTCGGAATTTCCGACCGTGTGTACGGGGCATAAGTGTGAGAATAGCAGTAAAAAGTTTGCATTTGAAAGATGAAACAAAGGAAAAGAGAGATGGAAGGTAAATTCTACTTATATTTAAGCATATTACATTTATTTGTTTTATTTAAAAAAACTAGTTTAGTGTTATTTTATTGCCTTTGTAAGTTTTTTGGCTGTCTATGTACCCATTAGAGAAATGTTCCCACACTTCTTGCCAGGATTGGATGTGATGCCACAGAACTAAAATACATTTACAAATAGCCAGTTATATAGTACCAGAGTATGAGCGAGCCATGTTTGTTTTTTAGGTGGTTTAACATATGAAATACAATTTACATTACTTTACATTATTTTTATATATTGTGATAATTAAAATAATGCCTACTTGTCTTACTAATGTAATCTCTCTTTATATAGCATACACATGCACTAAAACAAGAAAGGGGATGCGTACACCCACGCACAAAAGCCAAGGGGAGGAGAAACAGCCTAACATTTATTAGGACTTGGGTAAGTAGTAGGACCACTGTATGTGTTATTGATACTAATAGGGAGGCAACCTAGAGATCCCAGTGACCCTCCAGACTAGTTGGGTGGGAGAAAATAGACTCTCCCATCTAAATAGAAACTCAATGAAATCAAAATAACATATCACAAATGGTGTCACTATTCCGTGGCCAATAAGGGTATCTGTGACTCACAGAATTTTGACACCCTAGAACTCATCTTAGCAATGCAATTTTAACATCTTCTGCAGATTTTCAAAAATTGGGCAATTGGCAACTATGGTGGCGATTCCATTCCAACCTCCCCATCTGTACCACAGGCCCAAATAAAAATGATTCTAATACTGCAGATCAGATATAATCAATAAAGTACTGGGGCTATTGGGAGTCACAATGGCACATGAAATATACCTTCCCCAATTGTTCCGCCTCCCCAGATTAAGCCGAGTTAGAATGATACTGTATGAGTCCTCTCAAGCCACTAACAAGGAACAAATAGAGTAGCAGCCCCCCCCCTAAAAAAAACATGTGTGCCCCCCAAAAAGAAAGCAGATAACTGTTCAAATAAAGAAAATAACTCTACATGTTTCACTAAATGATAATATCCAGAGGTTGTCTTTGGGAAATAGACGTATGAGTGCTGCCAGCATTGCTGCAGAGGTTGAAGGGGTGGGGGGTCAGCCTGTCAGTGCTCAGACCATACTCTGCACACTGCATCAAATTGGTCTGCATGGCTGTCATCCCAGAAGGAAGCCTCTTCTAAAGATGATGCACAAGAACAGTTTGCTGAAGCCAAGCAGACTAAGGACATGGATTACTGGAACCATGTCCTGTGGTCTGATGAGACCAAGATAAACTTATTTGGTTCAGATGGTGTCAAGCGTGTGTGGGGGCAACCAGGTGAGGAATACAAAGAAAATTGTGCCTTGCCTACAGTCAAGCATGGTGGTGGGAGTGTCATGGTCTGTGGCTGCATGAGTGCTGCCGGCACTGGGGACCTACAGTTCATTGAGGGAACCATGAATGCCAACATGTACTGAGACAAACTGAAGCAGATCATGATCCCTCCCTTTGGAAACTGGGCTGTAGGGCAGTATTCCAACATGATAAGGACCCCAAACACACCTCCAAGATGACAACTGCCTTGCTAAAGAAGCTGAGGGTAAAGGTGATGGACTGGCCAAACATGTCTCCAGACCCAAACCCTATTGAGCATCTATGGGACATCCTCAAAGGGAAGGTGGAGGAGCGCAAGGTCTCCAACATCCACCAGCTCTGTTGTGTCATCATGGAGGAGGGGAAGAGGACTCCAGTGGCAACCTGTGAAGCTCTGGTGAACTCCATGCCCAAGAGGGTTAAGGCAGTGCTGGAAAATAATGGTGGCCACAGAAAATATTGACACTTTGGGCCCAATTTGGATATTTTCACTTAGGGGTGTACTCACTTTTGTTGCCAACGGTTTAGACATTAATGGCTGTGTGTTGAGTTATTTTGAGGGGACAGCAATTTACACTGTTATAGAAGCTGTACACTCACTACATTGTAGCAAAGTGTCCTTTCTTCGGTGTTGTCACATGAAAAGATAAAATATTTACAAAAATGTGAGGGGTGTACTCACTTTTGTGAGATACTGTACATGTAAATTATGCTTTTGTACTGTTGAACTGTTTCTAAGCTGTCTTTTAGAGAAATGATTCTTCCGACTCTGGGCTGTTATCCAGGACAATTACACGCCTCAATACCACATTACTTACTCCAGTAAAAGTTTAGATAATATAAACATATTTGACTTGTGTGATGTGTCATTTAAAGTTGTTGTGGAAGATGTCAGAACCCTGAGTGTCAGGTGGGTTGGAATGTTCGCAGGGTCATGGTGATGCAGAAGAACAGGTAAATCCAAGCAGTCCTCAAGGGGGCCGTACTACAACTTTATTTTATATATACTAACATTTCCTTTGTACAATTCTACAATACATGGTTAGGATCTGGTAACCAAGGTTACACAGTTACATCCTAAAGTGCAGTTTAAGTAGATGTTTGGTGGGATCAGTTTTTTATTTTTATTCCAGGTCAGTGAAGTAAAGGCATAAGGAGAATATACCTTTACAGTGATAATACTAGCAGGGCTGGGTAAATCTTAGGACTGAATGGAGAGACATAACCTTTAGCAGGTAAAACAGCTCCAGTATTGGTAGGGATGTGTTCCCTACCAGCCTTCCTGTGTTTTGGTTTACTTTTCTTAAAGAGCATTGAACTTAATAATGCTCTGTATTATCTCATTTGCCAGTCACCCTCTTAAAGTGGAGTTCCACCCACATTTTACACAACTCACCATCCAGCACTAATGTGTACCCTTAACCACTTACTTACTGCATATGCAAACATATGAGATCATCTCTCATTGGACAGCCCGATCTCGCTGTAAATGGCCGCTGTGATTGGCCGTTTACAGCGATCTGTGACACGGCCAGCACAGAACTTCCCAATGCGCGCTCTCAGGAGCGCGCATTAGGGAAGTAAACAGGAGGACGTCCAGGGATGTCCTCCCGGCAGGGAGCGTCCGCGCTGCAGCCGTCTTTCGGCTATAGCGCAGGCGCCTAGTGGTTAAAACAAATTGGCTTTTTTTGGGATCACTTACTTTTTTGCAGTATTTATTATTTTTCACTTCCTCCTTTGTGGCCGCAGCCCCGCACGTCATTTTCAGCTTTGCATTGGCTCCTGGGAGATGTGTGTCATCAATCCCAGGAGGCTTTTTTGGAAAAGTATCAACTAGTTTGTGTTGAGAATGATGGACTTTTTAGGCGTACAATCTAAATTAATATAGTTTATTAAAAACATAAAAATACAGTTTACTCAGTACAACAACAGATATTGAAATCTGCACTCAATATAGAAGATGCTACAAGCCTATAGACAATTATGCTAGAAAAGCAACAATATGGATCATTTAGCCACTCAAGTCCGAATATTAATATTCAGATTTTAACGTATAGAAGTGACATTAAACAATCAATTATGAACCATATGGAAGCAGTGTTGTCGTAAGTAGCTTGCGCTTGGTTGCCCTACATGTTACGCGTTGTGTAACGCTTATTCAGGAGCTTTCTATATTTTATTCCCTAATAGGGAGAATTTTCATGAGAGCGGGGAAACAAGTCAATTGCCTTAACGTATCGTCAAAAAATTTATTTTTGAATTTTTAAAGGATCGTTCCTTATTTTGGATCAGGTATCATCCTATGTTGGGTATTTCCAGGCACCCAGAGGGATATAATTTCCCAAATCCGTTGGTTTTTATATGACTCAAAAACGGACTCTTTCACCATGGATGGGAGGGACACAAAAGGGGGGGGGGGAAGAAAAGAGTCTTTCCTATGGCCCAATGTTGTCTTGATCACAGGCGTTTTGAGGTTCAGCTCCCCACTCAATAGCAGCGTGGTAGAGAGGCTGCTGTGAAATTTCAAAATTCAAATTATCAGGACATGGCAAATCTTTTTACTCTCTGACGTATCCACAATACCATATGTGGTGATACGTAATTTCTTAAATAAATCCCAGGAGGCTATTGGCATCGCCGGTTTGTAGCATTGCTTCCTGGTTCCTGAAGGGGGAGGAGAGGTTTCCATAGCAAACGGGCAGCAACTTCCTCCGACACCGCTGTTGCTATGGAAAGCCAACCTACAGCCATTCGATTTGCTTGCGCCTCACTGCACATGCACAATATCGGCATGTGCATGTTGGGTAGCCAGGAAGAAGAACAGTGCGGCTTCAGATGCCCACACAGAAAATGGGCATTTCTTACTTCACAAAGTAAGAAAACCAAGCTGCACAAATACAAAACGTGCCTTAGTTTACAGCATACCTTTAATAGAATACACTACTCATGAGTATTAGAGGGGTATTTTTAGCTAAAAAGTAAAATTTGGAACACCACTTTAAGGAGGGTCAAGATTCCTATGTTAGCAGTGGATACAGAAAGGCCCGTCTGTTTTGTCAGCTGGCCAACCCCTGGTGAGCTTGTCATCAGTGGGTTGGATTGGGTTGTGATAAAATGTAGTTTTTATATCCTTCCTTTGGAGAAGAGAGATGTCCTTGCCAAAGGGGGGTTTCCTTGGTGAGAATTCTGTGTGTCTGGTTTGAGGCCTCAGGGCTGGAGCCTGGGTCTAGATGGTATCGCCATGTTGGACTTAAGATTTGCTGCTAGAGTAATCACTGGAACGGAGATACACCCAAACCTCTTGTCTGTGGCTGATGTGCTTGAGTAGTTCTGTGTGATACTTCTAAATGCTGAGACCCAGCAACCTCTAGCCAAGAAGTTGTAGAAGCCTAAGGCCCCTTTCACATTGGGGCGTTTTTCAGGCGCTACATCGCTAAAAATAGCGCCTGTATAGCGCCTGAAAAAAGCGGGTCCTTTAACTCCAGTGTGAAAGCCGGAGGGCTTTCACACTGGAGCAGTGCGCTAGCAGGACGGTAAAAAAAGTCCTGCTAGCAGCATCTTTGGAGCGGTGAAGGAGCGCTGTATTCACTGCTCCTACCCATTGAAATCAATGGGAGACCGCGGTAATACCGCAGCAATACCGCCGCTGCACCGCCCCAGTGTGAAAGGGGCCTTATGTGAGTTTTGGGTAATCCACCTCCATTGTCCTCCTCTTCTACTAAATTCAAGTGAAGTTTTAAAAACTTTCTTCAAGTTTGGACCTACTTCCTTAAAGGGGTGTTTCAGCTGAAATTTTTTTTTTTAAAAGTCAGCAGCTTAAAAAAAAGTAGCTCCTGACTTTTAATAAGTACACTTACCCTCGCAGGGTGCCCGCGATGTAGTCCGCCGAGGCCGACATGTCCCTCGGCGCTCCGGTCCCAGCGCCGCCATCCTCACTAAGGGAAACATGCGGCTTCACTGCCCGTTTCCTACTGCGCATGCGCGAGTCGCGCAGCACTTTGTGAATGGGACGCGCTGTGTTAGGAAACACACAGTTCCCAGAACACAGTGCGCTCCATTACCCAGAAGACAACGCGGAGGAGGACAGGAGACCGAAGATCACTGCGGAGTAGGAAAGAGGCAGATTAGGAAGACTGCCTAGCAACAGGGATTTCGGATCAGGTAAAAATTTTATTTTTTTTTCAAATGTTTTTTTTTTTTTTTAAAGAATATTAATGCTTTTTTTTTTTTTTTAGGGTGGCCCTCCACTTTAAAGAGTAAGTTAGCATGATTTATCCTGGGGACTAGGAATGTCCTGTGTGGGAGTCCCTCTTGTATTTAAAAGATCCCTGAAAACACAAGAACTTAAGTATATCAGGAAAGCTGCCGTAAACTCCCATTTGATCGGGACTCAAGATCCCCTGTTACCCAGATGCTGCTACAACGTTTGTTACCCCAGTACTTTATATTCCTGATATGTGCCTGCTGTACCATGTACTTGTATGAGAAAATATCCTGTTCTCTTTGTATTACTTCCTTCATGTGAAATCCCTGGTGTTCCTGCTAGTCACTCTGCTGTCCTATTAAAAACTGACCACACTAAGCAGGAGAACACATTGTGGTCAGTTCTCTATCTATGCTGGGAACTCAGCCTGCTCCCCCCCCCCCCCCACAATGATCAGATTTTTCCTGACATGCCCTTGCCGGACAGCCATTCACTAGCAAGCTCAGTGTACTGCTGCTTCTCCTCCCCCAGCTCTTATGCAGCTGTGAACAGAGGGAATTAAATCACTTATAAAAAGGGAAAAACTGTTATTATAATGTTTTTTCAAATCTATACATAAATGTTTTCCCTTTCATTTCTATTTTAAACTGAATAGGTTGTTTTACAAGGTGATCGTTTACTTTAAGATGTAATGGCTGTGAGGTAGGGATCAAATCACATGATCTCCCTTCCCAGAACTTTGTTATATATAAATAAAAAAAAAAAATTGGGCTGTTTGCCAGGAGATCAGTTTTACAGTGTACCTACCCCTTCTTAAAAACAGTTTTAGAAGAAAAGGTACCACAAGATGTCCACTAGTGTAATTGTAGCCTTATAATAACTGCATATAATGTTTACCTGGTTAGTCAGCTGCATCGTGTGATTCGGGAGAAAAGATCTGTCAAACATTAAGTCTTCTATTTCTGTCATCAGTGTTATCCACTTCTGATCATTAAATGCATTCCTGAAAATCAAGAAAACACTTTTTTTAGCTTTTCTTAAATGGATCGATACCAAAAATGCTATATTATTTAGAAAAATATATCAGTATAAATATCAATGTAAATTAGAGTAAATCAGTTAAAGTGGAAGTCCATGCTGAAACTAAAATCCCTGCATCTATAGACACCCACAATCTAACACTAACCTATCTAGCCCTCTAAAGAAAAAATTAGTATACATACTTTTTCTGAAGCCGATCTGACCCGATCTCCAGCGGCGGAAGCTCTGCAGATTACACGGCCGACAACAGCGGTGAAATTAATGGGAAGTGACGTCACCCATAGACTTACTTTGGGGCTTCCATTGTCAGACGTGTCCTCTGCACCCATCTCCACCACGAAGCCATGGCTGACCGCTCAGCATGGGATCAGGTCAGATCAGCTTCAAAAAAGGTATGTACTGTAAACTGATTTTTTCTTTACAGGGCTAGATAGGTTAGTGTTAGATCGTGGGTGTCTATAGATGTAGTGATTTTAGTTTTAGCATGGACTTCCACTTAAAGTACAGATCTTCCGCATGGGAAAATACAGAACTGGAGGCATGTTTAATCCGTACTCTTTTTCAGTCCACCCCAATCTGTTAATATTTAGGCAAATCCCATTCTACTGGCATATAGTCCAATAAATCTGAAATATCTTTCCAGTATAAGGATAATTAGTAGACATGTGTATTCGTTTTCGTCCGAATTTCAGGTATTTTCGTTATCGTTTTAACAAACGATAACAAAAGTGAAGAATTCGAAAAACGAAAGATCCAACATAAACAAATGCTTTATTTTCGTTTTCGTTGTGACAACAGTTCGATATAGATAGGAGATTCGACGCTGACAGTAATAATCTGTGTCGAATGTGCCTAACCTTAACTCTATTAGTCCAAGATAATTCTACATAGAGAGAAAAGATTTGACATAGAGAGAAAAGATTCGACATAGAGAGGAAAGATCGCTGCTGGAATTGGGTGGGGAAGTAAAATAAAAATAATGATGATGATGAATGTTATTGGCTGATTGTAACCAAAGAGGAGGAGCAGTAAAATAGCTAGAACTAAGTACACACGTACAGCCAACTTACTTTCACTTACGATTGCTAGCAGAGAGAGACACACAAACTGAATCATTTCAGAAGACAGTCAATCTTAGCTGGTCTGTTTGTCAGAGAACCTGAATTATTTAGCAATTAAGCATAAGCACAGCAGCAGAACAATAGTGAGGCAAGCTACAGTTCAACCTAATCTTTTCATAATAATCTGCTGCTATTGTGTTAGTGTTGTGAACTTGATAGTGATACTAGTGTTGCTAGTGTTGTGATAGCCTCAGAGGCTGGGGGGGGGGGGGGGATTTATTATTATAGATTCTATATTATAGATGGAGATTCTATATAGATTCTATATACCCTATCTTGTTACCTGTCTGATCAGTGATCACTATCATCAGTCCATTTTCTGTTTGAACTATATACATTCAACATGAACGACAAAGATTCGACAAAGCAGCGAAAAACATACAAACGTCAGATCTTTGGCTTATGGTGTCTGTCGAAAGTTCTAAGAAGATTCGACGGAGCAGCTAAACTATACAGAGTCATACAGTTTAGCTGCTCCGTCAAATCTTCTTTGAACATTCGACAGACTCCATAAGCCTTCAATGACAGATTCGACCTTAATTCATTTGGATTTTCGAACTAATGCAATTTTTAACTAAATAAATAAAAACGAATTTCGGGAGTAACTAAATAAATACATTTTTCAGATGAAAACGAAATTCCGAAACAAAATATTTCAGTGTGCACATGTCTAATAATTAGAGGCTGTGTGTTTTCTGAAATGTTTAGTTTTTGCCTGGAAACAGATTTCTTCCAATAAACATCAGTAAAACAAACATTTTACTCTACAAAATAACATTCTTAAAGTGATACTAAAGTCAGGTTTTTTTTTTTTCTTTCAAAATAATAAACATGTTATACTTGCCTGCCTTGTGTAGTGGTTTTGCACAGAGCAGCCCAAATCCTCCTCTTCTCTGATCCCTTGCCGGTGCTCCTGGCCCCATCCCCGAGCCGTAGCTCCATGTGTTCATTCAGACATGGAGCTATGCTTCAGCCCTGCCCCCTCTCTCTCCTGATTGGCTAACTGACTTTAATTGACAGCAACGGGAGCCAATGACACTCAGACAGCCTAGGCACTTGTGCACATCACTGGATAGAGGTCTCAGGTGTGAATGGGGAGAAGGTGTGTTAAATTTGGTGTAATCGCTCTCACTCTCTCATACTGGTCACTGCAAGTTTAACATGGCACCTCATGGCATCTCATGGCAAAGAACACTCTGAGGGTCTGAATTTTTATTTTTTTTGCTGTACATAAAGATGGCGTGGGGGAACTTTTTAATTATTTTTTACTATAACCCTGTGTAAGCTCTGATGAGTTAGCTTGGAGCCAGCACAAACCCTGTTCTTTCCCTAGTCATCAAGCAAAATACCAGGAGAACAAAGAAAGGTTAGTATAGCTAGTTGGATAGAAATTACCCTTTTACTTTGCCCTGGATAAGCAAGAGTAGGAAGAGTCAATTTACATGTATAAATAGTGCCATTTTCTAACACTTTACTAACTTAAAGAGGTGGTCAACCCGCACCAAAAATATTAAAAGTCAGCAGCTACAAATACTGCAGCTGCTGACTTTTAATAAATGGACACTTACCTGTTCCAGGTTCCAGCGGTGTCGGCAGAATGAGAAACAAACAACCACCGCTCCAAGACTCTCCTTCCCAAGCGAATGCTCCTGCTCCTGTGTGGGAGCCCCAGGTGCTGGCTAATAGCACAATGATTGGAAATCAAAAAAGGAAGAACTCCGGACAGCCGCACACCGAGAAAATAAAATCCAAAAAGTTTATTTAAAAGCAAAAAACACTGCAATCCATACACGGCAAAAATTTGTTACCAATTTGGATACATGGCATCTGCAGTCATCAGCATTCAAAGTTTTTGACATTTGGATGCAAACTTATCATATACATATAATTATCTATGATCATTACTATTGTCAAACTAATAATCTTCTATCTTTATAGAGTCTCACATCATCCCGTGCATAAAGAGCCGTATCATCTCAGACCTAGTGGAATAAATAGTTTTAAAACCACATTGTAAGGCTATGTGTACACACAGATAGATAGGCACTGGCTGAAACCCCTCCACTTGCAGTGTCCATAGAGTTGTGAACAACTGTGGTGATTGGTTGCACAACATTTTGGAATTGAAGCGCTTTATCGTATAATGCTCACTATCAGAGTGACAACCCGTTTTTTGCATCCTTCGAGTTGTACACTGGCTGTGTAATACGGGCCACATTTAATTCATTGATCCGCCTTACCTCTCAATGTTTCCACCAATTGTCATGGGACGGTTCATTAAAATAGACAGCTGTCAACGACCCGTAGAACCCAATAACATTAAATTGGGAGGTTTCTGCGATGCCTCTGCAGCCCGCCGCCCCATAGAAGCACCCACACTGGTCGAGACTTCTATCTAATTTGGTTGCCCGGGTCCACGGATTGTTCCATAGATACACAATTACGAAGTCTCAAAAGGATTAATTACAGTCACTGGTCATGTATAACTATTGTATAAAATGCATATATTCATCACCGACACTGCCAGTAGCCAATGAGTAAGGTTTTGCTAAAAACCCTTTGAAAGAAGATATAGCCGTTAGCACACTATGCAGGCTATCAACCCGATTGAACAACATTAGATATACAAAATAAAAATAAAAACAAAAATAAATACAAAAACGATTAATTAAACATATAGACACACCATTTAGAGTGCACGATTGTCTATTCACTTTTCTTCTTCACATTTCATATATTTTGTCATTTATCTTTTTTTATCTTTTATTTCATTTCATTTTTGAATATGCCTATCCACACAATATACAAGTGAAGTCTTGGATACTAAAATTCACATCAGGAATCACGTTTAAAATAACTTAAAATAACCTAAGACACACAATATAACCGCTAAATATTAGTATCATCAGTATAGTATTTAAATATAACTTCAACTCACTAGGTGGTTTTCGGCAAGTGTTGTTCAACAAACCTTATCATAGCGATTTGGTTAGCGATTTCATCACAGCGATTTGGTTAGCGGATATATATAATACCAATAAATGGTTATATACATACCTCACTATCTATTCACCCCCTCACCCATTCGCTATCACAAATATATAGACTTTATTTTTGGAGAGTTTATATACATTCCACATTTTTTGAACATTATGTATATATTTCTTTTATTTAAATGTATCTCACTAGTTCCTTCACACACGTAAAAAAGATTTATTTTTTCACTATAACATTCATTGAAATCGCAATTGGGTTGGGCTATTCTATTGAATGGGCCCTTTAAGTGTGTACACATAACACTGTGTGCACACTTGATAGTTTTATGCATTTTTATGCGATTTCCTTATCCAGGTCTTATAACTTTTTCACCTAAGTTTGTCTTTAAACAACATCAGGCTTCTTTTAAAGTGGTCACTCTCACTCTGCAGAATTAGCCTAGCAGCACATGTTGATATCCAATTAAGCCTAGTTTTCAGCTGCTGGTAACAGCCTTTTTCCATCAAACAATCATGTGATGCACATCCTGTAAGCATATATATTTGATATTCATTTGTGAGTTCATCAGCTATGAGTAAGCACTAGTTGTGGTGCGAAACGCGTCAGCTCTGTACCCCCCTTTTTTGCCGTGTATGGATTGCAGTGTTTTTTTGCTTTTAAATAAACTTTTTGGATTTTATTTTCTCGGTGTGCGGCTGTCCGGAGTTCTTCCTTTTTTGGTGTCGGCAGAATGTGACGGGCGACCGCTCGTCTCTCGGCTGCCCCACCGCCATCCTCTGTCAGGAATCAGGAAGTGAAGACGCAACGGCTTCACTGCCCGGTTCCCTACTGCGCACGCGCGAGTCGCGCTGCGCGTCTCTTTTGGTCCCCGTTGTGTCCTGGGAACTGTGTTTCCCAAGACACAATGGGGCATCTTCGGATATGGGCGGGACAGCTCCGGCTATCTCGTGCCGGAAGTGGGTGCAGATACCTGTATTATACAGGTATCTGCACCCCCCTCCCCCCTGAAAGGTGCCAATTGTGGCACCGGAGGGGGGGGGGGGGAATCCGATAAGCGGAAGTTCCACTTTAGGGTGGAACTCCGCTTTAAGTACACTTCATAGATATGCAGCTACAGGCTGCTAGTATGAATAAGGTTATTTTATCTATTAAATTTTAAAATAAGGAATAATGCAGGGTAGGGCTGTAGGGCTCTAAGGTCACAGAAATAAGTCAGAAGCAATGCTAATGTATCCTTTAAGATGAAACATATTTATTTGGATACAGAAGTGCCTCTGATGTTTTTTTACCCCACCTCTTCCCGTTTAAGTTATATACAGATATATAGCAGCCTGTTAATGTCATGTGTGGTATGGGAAGGAAAAAGGTGGGCAAATGTCCTCTAGAGAGTTTAGAAACAGGATGTCTGCTAGTTTCAGTATTATACCAGGAAACCATCATATTTTGTTTCCTTGTGAACATTCATCCATCCAAGCTTCCCATGTTAATGTGGTTGTCACACTCAAAGTGAGCTATCGACACATTTTTCAATTAAAACATTTCATTTGCCAGTTATGTATGATCGATTTTTACTGTACAAAGCTCAAATTCTGATACCAGAGAATACATTAAAATAATATGCAATTAAAATATAACACTATAATATTTTAAAGTACATGTAAACCCAATCACTGAAATCTCATATAATCTTTAATATGTAATTTCAAAAGTAAAAAAAATGAGTTTTAAATCCACAGATTTCATTAAAAAATACCCGGTAACCAGAGAATACACTAAAATAATATGCAATTAAAATATAACACTATAATATTTTAAAGTACATGTAAACCCAATCACTGAAATCTCCTATAATCTTTAATATGTAATTTCAAAAGTAAAAAAAAATAGTTTTAAATCCACAGATTTCATTAAAAAATACCCGGTAATCTTGCAATGAAAGACCCTGTGCAAGCACTTAAAAAATGACAACGCTGTGTCCCTGTCTCCTGTCTCTCAGTTGTGCTCCCGTGTTGTCAACCTGGCACATGAGCTACTGATGCAAACTTGGCAGCCCAGATTGCATTCACATGCTCCACTACTGTCACCATCAGAAATCCCACCTTAGAAATGTCATGCATGTATAGGGTAAGTGGCCACAAAGAGGATGAAGGAGATCATCATCAAGATACAGCAAAGCATAAACATTAGGTGAAAGCAAGTTTTTAAATAAAATGTTACCAATGAGATGGTGTGAGTGGATAAATAGTGCACACACTACTCCACAACTCCGAAAACCGAAAAGAAAAAGTCAAAATGTTACACACTTTTATGAAAAAATAAATAAACAATACTTTTCAAGTCAATGCATTTACATGTATATTACAATATATACATAAATCCACACATGTATACAGAGACTACCCTGTATATAACCTGCCAACGCCCAAAACCCGGTAAAGTAACATAAAAGTATATCTTATTTATAACAATGTTTTCCAAGAAACACTGATAGGTGGATATCTTCTCAAAAACCCTGGCAAAGCAATTTGTCCCATTGTTGATGAGGACATGGGCCTCATCCCCACAATCCTGGCCTGGTGGTTGCGTCAGGCTGCGGACATGGGGCTTATTGGAATCTGGAAGCCTGCCTTAACAATTTGAATGCACCCAGATACCACCCCCCAATGTGAATATCAGGACAAGGTCTTTGAGCAACCAAGATGAAAAGACCAAATGACCCCCCACCTTTCATGAGCTGTTAAAGTGGATGCAAACCCATTTTTTTTTTATAATGTAGAGAATAAGATTTCCTTTATTTGAGCCCAGTCTTGCCACACAGATTTACTTGAGGCCTGAGCAATTCTTTTATTGTTCAGTTAGAGAAATCTTGACAAAGTCTTGAAAACTTTGTCAAAAACGCCCCCTTGCTGTGAGTCACAGGTGATTTACATATCTCATGCACTAGCCTGAGACAGGTTATCATCAGATCACTGGATGTTCTACTCTGCCCAGCTCTGACTACATACATTTAGATGGTGTGAGTGGATAAATAGTGCACACACTACTCCACAACTCCGAAAACCGAAAAGAAAAAGTCAAAATGTTACACACTTTTATGAAAAAATAAATAAACAATACTTTTCAAGTCAATGCATTTACATGTATATTACAATATATACATAAATCCACACATGTATACAGAGACTACCCTGTATATAACCTGCCAACGCCCAAAACCCGGTAAAGTAACATAAAAGTATATCTTATTTATAACAATGTTTTCCAAGAAACACTGATAGGTGGATATCTTCTCAAAAACCCTGGCAAAGCAATTTGTCCCATTGTTGATGAGGATCATCAGATCACTGGATGTTCTACTCTGCCCAGCTCTGACAACATACATGTCCCCTAAATCACTTGTCTGTCTATAGTCTGCTGACTGTTCACTGCATCCCATGATGAGAAACATCCAGTAAAGGCAGCCAATCCTGGGAGAGCTGGAGGGGAGGGAGATGTGAATTGTGAACTTTTTACACAGGATGTGCCTGTCTCAGGCTAGTGCATGAGATATGTAAATCACCTGTCAATCACAGCAAGGGGTGCGTTTTTGACAAAGTTTTCAAGACTTTGTCAAGATTTCTCTAACTGAACAATAAAAGAGGATTGCTCAGGCCTCGAGTAAATCTGTGTGGCAAGACTGGGCTCAAATGAAAGGAAATCGTATTCTCTACATTATGACATCAAAAAAAAAAAAAAATTGGGGGTTTACATCCACTTTAACTAGTTCAGAAGCTTAAGTTTCAGGTCCTGTTCTTTTTGCACTCCACTTCTGCCAGTTCATGGCCTGTGCCACAGAGGCAGGTACCCAGGTGACAGAAAGCCATGTTGATGAGAAGAAAAGTTGGGGTGCCTTCAAAGTTGATGTTTAATCCCCTCCCCGATCCAAGCGGAGAATTTTATGGGGATCTATGTGAACACCATCCAAGAGGGAGCACAAAGTGCCCCATACCAAGCTAGCATAGCTGCTGGGGGAAAACCAAAGGGCATAGAGTGGCCACTCTCACACAAGTTTGCTTTGGTTGTCCCATTTGTTCCTGATACAAGCAAATTGGCCGTTTGCATGCTGCCTTTTTTTTCAAGTTTTACATTTTTGAGGATTGAGAGGCCTACTGTTTTTGAAACAAATAAAAGAAAGGGAAGAAACATGACCTTTGATAACGCGGTAAAGCAAAAGACTGGTTCAGGCCCAGCCATTTTATCTCCCGCCAACAGAATTTTGTTATGTTATGGTATTTCCTTGGAGTGATATTTCTAGTTTTGTTTTTGCTTATCTTTTTCAATTGTTATTTGTTCACTTACTATTGTGTTACCGATCACTTTCATTAAGGCTAGGTTCACATCTGAGCAGGTGGTTCCTACTGCAGGTTCGCACCTGTTCCCACAGCCGCAAACACCCGCACAGAAAAACGCAGTGGATGCATGCGAGTGGCATTAATCCTAATGGCACACTGCATGCACTGGAAATCCCAATTTCTAAAATGCTGCAGGGACCTTTTCCCTGCGGTTCAAAAGACATGGCAGCCCATTTAAATGAATGAGTTGTCATGTCCATGCAAAGTGAGGCACACAAAGCTGTATAAACCTAGCCTAACTATTGGATATCCATACTGGTCCAATAACTTAACTGAAATTTTCCTACATGCGCTTTATGTACTAGCCTGCACTGTTGCACGTGTCATGCAAGAGAGAGTGCCTTCACTGCAGTGAGTGAAATGTGCCTACATAGTAATAACCTTGTTTGGGTGTACAGTCTTTTTCAAAATGTTATTTTTTTCCTTTTTTTGGAGGGGGTGGGGGTTAGTGAATTAACACAAAGCCAAAAGTTATATTTGAAATTGTAAATAAAAAAATCTAAATATAATCATAGAGATAACATAAAATACATTACAATTTTAAGAATGGAAATTATATATTATTCAGACACAACATCTGGGAATATTGTACAGATTGGACAGTTTGTATGCACTTTTACAAGACAGCAATTTGAAATGGAGAAACCAGGCAGGTTTTAATTAAGAAATCTAAATTAGAATGTATTGATGCAAAGAAAGAAGCCACAAAAATTTGATGCAGCCATAGCCCCAATTTGTAAAATAACTACTTGAATCTGTGGCACATTTTGATAAAGTGAACAAAACTGGTGGTGGGGCTTTTGATTCTGCTGAATTACTTTTTATAGGGTCATACTGCCAGAAAAGTGCTACAAATGCTTTATTGAATTCCCCCAACGTGTTATTTCACAAAAGAAAAAAAGCATATACATTGTATTGACTCTATGCACAATGTTTAAAATGTCCTGTCCTGGCTCCTCCCCTCTCCTTTTAGCAATAGACTAGGAGAGATTTTGTCACTGCTCCAGGTGCGTGCGCAGGTGTGCCTAAGGACTTAGATCTTGAGAGAGCCCTGCAGCACATTTGCATATGCACCAGGGTACCCAGTGTCCGCACACACAGTTTTTGCCATACATGTGTAAAGACCGTTAATTAAGAAGCTGGAAACATTCCCTGACTCATGCGTGGCATTTCCACCTAGGGGCAGAGTCACTTAGTCGGGTGGATTGAAGATCAGCTTTAAGCACTCTACACGATCCGCTCCCAGCACAGAAACCGGGGTCTCACTGAGAGCCCCAGGTCTTGTTCAAGCGATCAGGACCCACAATGTGCGATTCCGGGTCACCTGATCGATGTGATAGCCTCTGATTGGCTGTCATAGTGATCAGTCACTGTGAAGCCCTCCCCGTGTCATTCTCTGTCCTTGCAGAGATAGAAAAAAAAGTGTGTAAATAAAAAAAATAAAAAATAAAAATAAATAAAAAAAATACCTAGATAAGGGTTTGATCTAGGTCAGTGCCAGAGTTTGTGTTTGGGTCAAGGTCGGGGTCAAATGTCAAGGTCAAAGGTCAGGGTCAGTATTTTTTGGACACAATTTTTTTTTTTAAATTAGTATCAGTTAGTGTCAGTGTCAATGTTTTAGATGGGATTAAAAAAGCAAAATGCGCGCTATTGTTTATGGGCTGAACTACGAGTACAAACAACAATTAAAGTGGTTGTAAACCCTTACAAACCACTTTGGCCTACAGGTAAGCCTAGATTAAGGCTTACCTGCAGGTCCAATAAATATCTCCTAAACCTACACGGTTTAGGAGATATTTACAAAAAGACAGGCACCGCTGTATACGGCGCATGCGCCATAGACAGCGGCGTGCAGGCGCACTGAGCAAGCCGCAGATCACGGCGTTATGCCGCTCTTGGTGGCTCCCGTGCGCATGAACGGGAGTGACCCCATTGCGGCTCCGGCGAATGACAGCGCTGGAGCAGCGAGACCCGGAAGTCACTCCGGGATTGATGGCGGTGGAGGAGGACATGGACGAGGTTTGCTTCGGGGGCTTCGTTTTCAGGTAAGTTATTCATAATGAGCTAGTATGCTATGCATACTAGCTCATTATGCCTTTGCCTTGCAGGTTCCATTAAAAAAAAAAAAAAAAAAATCTGAGGCTTTACTTCCTCTTTAACTTACACATATGTGGTAACGCTACGATTATCAGGAGCAGGAGAATTCATTTTGGGTTGTTCTTTGGTGGTAAATTATGGCAGCACCTACAGGGGTTAGCACTATATTTGTTTTGCCTTTTTGCCATCCTTTGTTGCATCATGTTGCTGCCGATCTCCATCAGCCTGTTTGCAGTTCCTTCAAACCTGCATGGTCTCCAGTAATGGCATGTTCAGCAGTGGACCATGCCTGGATAATGCGTACTGCAAAGGCCACTTGTGGGTAGCAATGTATAATCACAATTGGGCGATAGGGTGAAATCATTGTTACCTTATAATAGACACTTTCTGGGAGGATCAGTATTATTTTAATAAAAATATTGGCTTGAATTACGCTAAAAGGTAAAAGATTATATGAGAGTTTAGTGTATAGGTTTACATATTTCGAAGTTGACAATATGTCATCTTTTGTATATTTAATTTCCTGACACATATAGTTAATGTAATTCTACAGCATCTGAAATCAAAATGTTAATTTTACGCATTTGGTAAAAGTTAATAAGTTAACGTTCCCTCTTAGATATGTCAGAACCTTGGCTGCTCAGTTTCCATAAACACTTGTCTTTAGACTAACAAAACACATGGATTTCTATGTCTACTTCAAAATGATTTAAATTCTCAACAGTTATTCAAACACCAAGTCCAGACACATGAATCACGCTGTACAGTACACTCACTTGTATCCAAAATAAAAGTGTCTAATAAGCTGCATATTTATGACTTTATTTGGTGGCCACTTTACCTACATAGGCCATAGTTCATTATGAAAGAGATACAAATACATAGCTCCAAACTTTGAGATGGGAATGAGGGACATCTATTAGCAAAAGTATGTAGGCATAGGACACACCCCGTCACGCCCCCTTAAAGAAGTATTACACCAAAAAAAATATTAGTTAGGCTACTTTCACACTGGAGCGGTGGGGGCGCTGGCGGTAAAGCGGCGCTATATTTAGCGCCGCTTTACCGGCGTTTTAGCGGCGCATTGCGGCCGCTCGCGGGGTGTTTTTACCCCCCGCGAGCGGCCGAAAAAAGGGTCAATACCGCCCGCAAACCGCCGCTATAGCGGCGTTTTGCGGGCGGGTTCGGCGCGCTCCCCCATTGTTTTCAATGGGACCGGGCGCTATAGGAGCGGTAAATATACCGCTCCTATAGCGAGCCAAAGATGCGGCTTGCAGGACATTTTTGAGCGTCCTGCAAGCGCACCGCTTCAGTGTGAAAGCCCTCGGGCTTTCACACTGAAGGAACAGCAACAGCTGTTTCGGGTCGGTTTGCAGGCGCTATTCTTAGCGCAATAGCGCTTGCAAACCGCCCCAGTGTGAAAGGGGCCTTAAAGTGGCCCCTAAAAAAAAATGTAAAAGTCAGCAGCTACAAATACTGCAGCTGCTAACTTTTAATAATCGAACACTTACCTGTCCCGGGGTCCAGCGATGCGGGGGAACGAAGCCCCCCCTTGTTCCCCGATCCGCTCGCGGCGCCGGCATTAATAGTGGCTTCACAGTCAGGCATCACAGCCGGGCACCCACTGCGCATGCGCGAGCAGCGCTGCGCGCCGTGATATGCCGCGCAGTCATCTGGGACTTGTCACGTGTCCCAGATAAATGACTGCGCCAAGGGGAAGTGATGTCAGTGCCCGGGCACTGAAGGAGTGGCAGACTACGAGGGACCCCCCTAGCAACAGGCATTTAGAGGTGAGTAAAAAATTTTTTTTTTTTTTTTTTTTTTTTTTTTATGAATTTTAAGCAATCTTTTTTTTTTTTTGGGGGGGGAAACACCACTTTAAATCCCCAAGTGCTTTTTTTAACCACTACTAGTACTTTATACTGGCTTTTAAAATTTACAAACTCAGCAATTAAAAAATTGGATGGAAGGTTTAGCACTGGGAAACACTTTTTGAAAGCTACAAATTGCAGTTTATATACAACTATATAGATCAGACTAAAATGGGGGATGAATGAGAAGGAAAGAGGGACAGAGGGACTTTTTTTTCCCAAATCAGGGACAGTTGGGGGCTATGCAAATATCTAATGCCGCGTACAGATGAGCAGACTTTGACGGACTAGGTCCGGCGGTCTTTCCGACGGACTTTCGTCGGAGTTCCCACAAACTTTTCGAATGAACGGACTTGGCCACACACAATCACAGTAAATTCTGATGAATTCAAACGTGATGACGTATGACCGGACTAGAATAAGGAAGTTTGTAGCCAGTAGCCAATAGCTGCCCTAGCGTGTGGGAGCGTTTTACCGCTCTGGCAGATCTTCATTGCCGGCTGCAGTAGGTGGCAGTGTGGTTTACTTTTCTTTTGTTTTGTACAAATGTCATGTGTAGTGTATAAAACGTACACTTTGATTGTGCCAACATACAGCAGCGTAATGCTGAACAGTGCTATGCGATTCAGCATGGTGCTGTGCGATAAAATGCAGTAGGTCTGGATTTTATTGCAGCACGCTGCAGTGCAGCCATTGGCTGTGTTTTAGTGTGAATGGGATACATAGGAAACAATTGTTTCCTGAGTGTCCTTGCGGTGACATATGCACATTTCACAATGCAGTAAAACATCTCTCACCACATAGTGTGAATTAGCCCTTCGGTTTATACACATGCTGTGGCTGAATTTGGACACTTTTGTTTTCATGTACCTGGAATATATTTTGTTAATTTAAACTGAAAGTTCAATCAGGGTTTAAATTTTAACTCCAGGTTAAAGTAGTGTAGCCAGGTGCTAGGCTACAGCAATATGGAGAATAAGACATTGCCTTTATTTTCTTCTCTCCCTCTACTGAGATACTGAATTTATGCTGCACCATTCTCTTCCGACCAGCTGAGGGAGAGCTAAAGCCAAGCGAGCCATATAATGAGACAAATAGACTCCTTACACTACAGATCCCAATAGGCACTGTGTAGTAAGGGGAGTAGAGAGATGATTTTTAATAAACTGTATGCTCGTTTAAGAGGTGGGGATAGCAGGTAGGCACGTGCACCCACCATATACAACGTGACTGTGCCCGCAGGTCTCCCAGCGTTCGTGTCACGAAGCCTCAGAACGGGGAAGTGCCTATGTAAACAAGGCATTTCCCTGCTCTGGCTTGTGTCATAACAGAGATCACCGCTCCCTGTCTTCGGGAGCAGTGATCGCTGTCATGTGACTTGAAGTCCATCCTCCACAGTTAGAATCACTCCCTAGGACACACTTAACTCCTTCATCGCCCTTAGTGGTTAATCCCTTCACTGCCAGTATTATTTACACAGTAAATTTTTATAGCACTGTTCGCTGTATAACTGACAATGACCTCAAAATAGTGTCTAAAGTGTCTGATGTGTCCGCCATAATGTTGCAATCCCATTAAAAAAAAGCAGATCGCCGCCATTACTAATAAAAAAAAATTCAAAATAAAATTAATAATAAAAACTATCCCCTATTTTGTAGACGCTATAACTTTTGCGCAAACCAATCAATATTCGCTTATTGATATTTTTTTACCAAAAATATGTAGAAGAATACATTTGGCCTAAACTGAGGAAAAAAAATGTTTTTTATATATTTTGTAGGATATTTATTATAGCAAAAAGTAAAAAATAATGCGTTTTTTCAAAATTGTCGATCTTTTTTTGTTTATAGCGCAAAAAAAAAAAACGCAGAGGTGATAAAATATCACCAAAAGAAAAGTCTATTTGTGGGAAAAAAAGGACGTCAATTTTTTTTTGGTGCAACGACGCACGACCGCGCAATTGTCAGTTAAAGCGACGCAGTGCCGAATCGCAAAAAGTGCTCTGGTCAGGAAGGGGGTAAAATCTTCCAGGGATGAATTGGTAATATGCTTTGCTAGTCTGAACATCTGTAAGTAGATTCATGTACATTTTTTTGGTTTGAATAAATGGTTTTAGAGATAATGCACTAGGCTGGTGCACCCTCTCTCTTTGTACCTTCTCAGTGAAGATCCGAGCCTGAGACTGGAAGTGAGAGCACTGTAGCACCACCCACATCCGAGACCTAACCATATCTATGCTGTACCTATACTGCATGCTGATTAACTGGGACTGTCATTAAGTGTGCCAACGCTCCTAAAGGGCCCCAACGAAGGCCAGCATAAGAACATCTCAAAGGACTGCCCCTCCCGTAATAATTATTCTGCATGCCCACTTTTTTCCCCTGTCTCCTCTGCTACCATCCTCCTTTTCTTTTGGACAGTGCATACCCAGTCGGCCCAGGACTAGTATCGCCAACAAAAATGTGCTCTGGCTATATAGTTTCAGCCCTCAGTAGTATAAATTTCACTACAGCTCACTGCTGCACTTGAGGTGGCTTTGCTTTTGTTTATGCTGATCTGGGAGCCAAATGTCTAGTCCTTACCATGAATCACTTATGCTAATTTCTGTTATTACTATTATTAATCTATTTTATACTTGTCTAGTTACCAACCCTATTGGGTGACAATATATTACATTTGCCTTTACTACCTGGTTTGGTGCCTGTTTTTTTAATTTTTTATATAGCACTACTATTGGCTACTAAGTATTACTTTCAGTGAATTCCTGTGATATTGTATGTTTGTACACTCAACCTGGTGTGTCAGAGGGGCTGAGGTTCTTGAGAAGGTTAAGGCAAAGAACAGAGGACCCGTGCTAATCAGTGGCTCCTACGGGGTCGGGTGTAGTACTACAGTAGATGCTAACCCAAATGAAATTACATTTACTTTGCTTATCTTGAAATCATGTTGCACAAAATTGTTATTTTTCTTGCTTTATCTCATCTATGATCTCTTAGTAGCGCCTTCCTCATTTCTTACATTCCTGCATTCAGTGCATGGCATTTTTCAGGGCTTGTTTACTGATGGTGACAACTCTGGAAAACTACAGCTCTATAGCAACTTTTTGCTAAAGTACAAAAACATTACAATTGCCCTATAAAAGATGTTTGATATTTACCTGTCTGGTGAGCAGAGCATCAAATCTTCCCTTGAAAAGCTACAGGCACTACCGGATCAAAATATAATCCTTTTACAGTAGGGTTTTTAAGACTTGTTCTGTCTGACGTTTAAACAGATAGCATGGTATGCTGTTTTGAGCCTTGCCAAGCACCCCCTTAAATAATAGCACAGCTAAGTACACATATGCACATTACTTGGGAGTGGAATTACTTCATGAGGGCTTGAACGTTGAATACATTATTAAGGCTGCACCTGGTAATTAGTTTACACTGAGCTTCTATGCCAAGAGAGTGTTGTAGGATGAGAGTAGCACATCACAAATAACACTGTGCTTTTCTACATCGAGTGCCCATTGGAATAAGCCATCAAAGACAATAGTCAAGTGATGGCAGCACCCGTAATGCCACGTACACGCGGTCGGAATTCTCGTCGGAAAAAGCTCTGATGGTTTTCCCGTCAGAATTCCGACGGAATTTCGCTCAAACTGTCTTGCCTACACACGGTCACACCAAATTCCGACGGTCTGTAACACAGCGGCATAAAACACGTTCGACAGCACTATAAAAGGGAAGTTTAATGCTTCCGAGCATGCGTCGAATTGTTTACGAGCATGCGTCAGAATTTTGCGTGTCGGAATTGCATACACACGATTGGAAAATCCGATAGAAAGGTTTTCCGTCGGAAAAATTGAGAACAGGTTCTCAATCCAAATTCCGACAGAAAAAGACTGATGGGCATACACACGGTCCGAAAATCCGTTGAAAAGCTCCCATCGGACTGTTTCCATCGGAAATTCCGACCGTGTGTACGCGGCATTAGAATAGCAAACCATTTATCTAACTGTAATGTACATGCTATATACAGTGCCTCAGTAAATTCAGATACTCAGGAGCTCATATATAAGGAAGAACAATAGAGTGTAGCACATACTGTAGTTGTAATACTAGCACAATAATTCTAATTTAGACAATCAATTGCTACTACAAGCAACTGCATATGTAGTGATTGCTAATGATTACTTGCTGGGAAAATCAGGGGTGATGATTGATTGCTACAGCAAAAATTGCCTGTGTGTCCAGCATTAACCATAAAAAAATGATGTTCCGTCTTTTAAGGCGGCATTGCTGTATTGTAGCTCCCAACCATCAGGGCTGTCTTAATATCATCATGGGCCCCTGGGCAAAGTAATGCACTGGGGCCCCTACCAGCCTGCCCCAATTTACACACCTACTCTCAAGAATTAATGTATAAATAGCTGATAAAATTAAACATATATTATTATTAGTACTTTCAATAAAAGGGGGGTGATGAGGGCACAATACTACACAAGACAGTTGGCAAATGTTATTTAATGCAATTATCGTGGGGCCCCCATATACTTGAGGCCCCTGGGGTGCCCATGCATTAAGATGGCCCTGCCAACCATCTAAGATGGGACCTTTCTCTTGCTTTTTTAATAAAAGTTGTTAATGCCACACACCTGGGCATACCTCCCCAAACCAAACATCCCTTCAATATTACAAAAAACTTGTTTTTACGTGTTTACAGACAACTACAAAGGTTTCTGCTTTCAACCAGCAGAACAATCTGTGGTAACAATTATGGATGACATTACTGCCCTTGTCTGCTGGAAAAGAATTACTGTAGTTTGTGGTGGCAGTGCCAGGATTCAATTATTTTGTTTTGCTACACGGATTGCTACCTGAATAAAGGACAGGATGTTTGAGGTTAATTTTTTAACAACTAAGCTATTTTGCTATTGGTTTGCTCCTGGAACAGAATCTGTAGCCTGCAGTGCATTTCTGTCTAGGCCATTTCAGGAAATACAGAAAGTGATTCATTGTGCCAAGAATCCAGATACAACATGAAGATGTGGATTGCTGACATTGTTGTTGAATCCTGTTCATCTGTTATAAAACGAATACCTGTAAATATGTTGGTCTCAGTCACTTGAATTTCATCATCCATTTAACACACCAAACACATCATTTGACTTTGTCCTTTTACTCAGAATTGACGTCTCCCCATTCTTTTTTCTATCTCCGTAAATTTGGTCAACACATTGCTTATAATGCTGTCCAGTGATGTAAGTAACTGAGTTAAAATAAACTGAGTTACCTAACGCAGTTACTTTAGAGAGTAACGAGTAATCTAACTGATTACTTTTCCCCTCATGGTAACTCAGTTCCCATTACTTTGGCTTAGTTACCCCAATTACATCTACCGCCACTAGATGGCAGTAGTGTAATTCCGGTGTCCTGCCAAAAAAGTTCCCCCGCCGGATAAGGACCCCCTGTACTGCGCAGGCGCAGCGCTTGCGCAGTACGAAGGACTACGGAGCTTCCGAAAATTGCTGAACCTAAACAGCTCTGAGTGAACTCTACACCGCGCAGGTGCAGTTAACATGTAATTGTACGAGGCGATGCCGCACGCTCCCGATGCTCGTGCTACTCTGCAAGGGGTGTCTACCGTGTAAGTAAGGGGCGGGTCTAGTATTACTGTAACCAAGGGGCGCGTTTATTATTATTGTTATATATCGAGCTCTGCCCATTAATTTAACATTCGCCCTCTTCTGTAGCCATCCGCCCCTTACACGATATAATAATAATAGACCCGCCCCTTGCTTACACGCTATAACAGATCTGCCCCTTGGTTAGAGTAATAATAGAGCAGCCCCTTGGTTACACGATATATAACAATAATAATAAATGCGCCCCTTGGTTACAGTAATACTAGACCCGCCCCTTAGTTACACGTATAGAATATTTAAAAAAAAAGTCAGTTACTTTGCTGCGTAACTAATTACTTTTCCAATGTAGTAACTGGGTTACTAACGCAATTACTTTTTGGGAGAAGTAATTTGTAACTTAACTAATTACTTTTTTAAAGTAAGATGACCGACACTAATGCTGTCAGTGGATTATTTTAAAATATTACATCTACTTATAGCAGTGGTGGCTGGTGCTTAATATGTTAGGGAAATAGACGACGGAGATCAGTGCCCCCCCTCCATGGGGAAACGGACGGCGGCGATCATTGGCCTTACCTTCAGAGGCCAATATCGATGCTGCTCCTTGCTCTAGTGAAGAGTCAGGCAGGGTTTACTGCGATGGCCAGTTATAGATGGGGGCAGTGGCGCGTGTTTTTGTATCAGTGTATATTGGTCAGGCAACGCACTGGCACCTTCGCAGCCATTGAGCTACATACTGGGTGCACAGTGTGCTCCTGTACCTTTAAGAAGGTGTGGGCTCTCCTTCAGTCGACCTGCCCTCATCTATCCATCAGAATACATTTGCTTCCACTGTGGAGACACTTATAAGTTAGTGTTAGGGACCACAGATACCAGGGTGCCGTGGCAAGGCTCTGTGGCTTGCGCATGCATTTGCAAATGCGTGCAGACAAAACCCCTGCTTTTAACGCATATTGTTAGATAGGTTGATTTGGTTGTCTGCAAGGTGGTCGGTAAGTAAGCTTGGTCTTTTTCCTTTGGATTTATCCTTGGACTTGTTTTTACCTTATGTCGCCCTCCTTACTGCGATGGCCAGTTATAGATGGGGCAGTGGCGCTTGTTTTTGTAAATCTGTGGTAACAATTATGGATGACATTACTGCCCATTACTGCTGCTGAAAAAGAATTACTGTAGTTTGCGGTGGAAGGGCCAGGATTTTATTATTTTGTTTTGCTACATGGATTGCTATCTGATTTAAGGACAGGATGTTTGAGGATATTTTTTTCCACAACTAAGCTATTTTGCTATTGGTTTGCTTTTGGAACAAAATCTGTAGCCTGCAGTGCATTTCTCTCTATGCCATTTCACGAAATTCAGAAAGTGATTCATTGTGCCAAGAATCCAGCTGCTTATGTAATGTGTGACATGTAGAAGCATCAGACTGAGTGAAGACATCCAGATACAACATGAAGACTTGGATTGCTGACATGTTTGTTGAATCCTGTTCATCTGTTATAAAATTAATAAATATGTTGGTCTCAGTCACTTGAATTTCATCATCCATTTAACACACCCAACACATCACTTGACTTTGTCCTTTTAATCAGAATTGATGTCTTCCCATTTCTCTTTTTTATATCTCCATAACTTTGGTCAACACATTGCTTATAATTAGGGATGAGCCGAACCGCGGGAACAGGCCCTGTGTTGAAATATTATATCAAAAATTGTAATTGCATGCCCCTGTTTAACAGGGGCAGAAAAATTGGGCCTTGGGTGCTGGTGGTGGGGACACAACACTGTAAACCCTCACAGATACTCTAGTTGGGCGCAGGAACGGGCCCTGTTGTGAAATATTAGATCAAAAATTTTAATTACAGGGGCATAAGAATTGTGCCTTGGTGGTGGTACCCTAAACCAAAAATATTGTTGGAAGCTAACATCATCAAGATTGAGAAGGAATAGGATAGTCAGCACAGGCAGTCTTCAAGGGATCCCACATCCATAGCAAATTCAATCAGTTACATCAGCATCAGGTGCTTGATAGCTGCTGATCCAAGACTGATTCATTTTTATGAATGTGAGCCTATCAACAGAGTCTGTGGACAGGCACACTCTTTGATCAGTTACAAACCCTCCAGCAGCATTGAATGTGCATTCAGAAAGCATGCTGGATGCAGGATAAGCCAGTAGCTTGCATATTGAGCAAGTTCTGGCCAGTGGTCCATCCTCAAGACCCAGTAACCCAGTGGATGCTCTGTTGGAAAGGTCTCCAAGTCTGCTCTTGCCCCTAGATATTCCTGCACCATGTAATGCAGACGCTGGCGATGGTTGCTTGAACCGATCAGACCTTGGCGCTGAAGACTGAAAAATTGTTTAAAGGCATCGGTCAGCCAGCCACCTTCTCCGCCGCTCTTCCTCTGACTGAACTACGGATGCACTGTATTGTGAACTGTATACACCACCAGAAGTGTAGTAGAAACTGTACACACTGTATTAGATACTGTGTACACTGGAAGGCCACCACGAAGAGGCAGATGCTCACAGGCCACTAAAAGAGGGCAAGCAGCCTCTGTGTCTACAGTCAACAGTGCTGGTCGTGGACATGGTGCATCCTCTGCAGGTGGCCGTGGGGCACGCTTGTCCTTTTTTTCTGCTGCTGGCCATGTTATTGAGCCAGAACATGCAGAAGAGTTGGTGGAGTGGATAACAAAGCCGTCCTCATCCTCTGTCACCCAGGCCTAAGACTCCCTGGCCAATCTGGTCTCAAGACCTGCTTCCTGATTGGCTGGGAGGAGAATCAGGAAGACAATAGCAAATATTAATTCGCTATTGTCGCACATCTGCTCACATACCCATTTTTGAATGCCAATTAGAGCCTTAGGCTTCAGTGCTTAAAAAAAAAAAAAAAAGAGTGCATGGATTAGGAGGATGGCACCCCTGCGTCCCTAATGGATGGGCCACCGCTGACTTGTAGTCTCTAATAACTTTTTCATGTTACATAAATGTATTGTGATTTATGTGTGGAACCCACAGCATAGAAGTTAAGCCTGCCTTTCTAGTAAAGAGCAGTCTTTAGAAGGTCAGACTCTAGAGTTTATTTGAAAGCAATGGCAGTGATATTTACAGATCTCTGTACATATAATAGCACAACTGTGACCAGATTAAAATTTGTTCAAGAGCAGCAACCTGTATACCGTATATACTCGAGTATAGGCCGTCCCGAATATAAGCCGAGGCCCCTGATTTACCACAAAAAAACTGGGAAAAGTTATTGACCCGTGTATTAGCCGAGGGGGGGAAATGGAGCAGCTACTGTAAGTGGAAAAGAGTGTCAGCAAATGCCCATCTGCATGTCCCCTGTGTCCTATACAAACCCCTGTGTCCCCAGTGCAGCCTACCTGTGCCGATCGATCTGTCTCCCGCCGATCTGTGTCAGATCGCTGGCTGTCGCTGCCTGTCCGGTGTCCAGTGTCCCGCTGTCCCGTGTCCGGTGTCCACTAATCGGTTTCCCCCCCATTGCTGATCCTGGCGATCAGCGTACACGCTGAGGCGCCATTACATGTTTGAAAGCCGCGCCTCCTCCTCCTCCTCGTCCGTGAGAGGAGGAACACTCGGTTTTCCCAGCAGTCAGTGTGCAGTGTTCCGCCTATCACGGACATCCTCTCATCCTCGTCCATGAGATGAGAATGACAGGACATCCGTGATGGGCGGAACACTGTACTGCTGGGAAAATGAGTGTCCGCCTATCACGGACGGGCGGGAGGAGGCGGCGGCGTGGCTTTTGAACACTGCCGTCTGTCTACATGACAAGCTGTTCATGTAGGCAGACGGCACTGACTCGAGTATAAGCCGAGAAGGGGACTTTCAGCCCTAAAAAAAGGGCTGAAAATCTCGGCTTATACTCGAGTATATACGGTACTTACCTTTGCTGGGTGTGGTGTGTTGACTATTGGCACCCTAAAAGAGAATTGGGTGCTTCTGTGACCCATTTGGTAATGTGGTTCCTGCCACTGATCCCTTTGTCAGTACAAGGCCTCAGTGGAAATTACCACGTAGGTTCAGAAATTCCATCATAAGTAACGTACCAGAACTTTACCAAAAGTAGGTATACATTTTTTATTACCTCACATAGGTCATTAAAATTTCACATGTTGGTAGAGTAATCCTTCTTTTATAGAAACTTTTTTTTTGATCTTTTTTTCACTGCAGGCAAATAATGGATGTCAAGCAAAAGCAACATACCTTCATTGAGTTATTGATGAAGAAGGGGTGCATGCTGTTTGACATCCAAAGAAGGCTACAGATTGCTTATGAAGATGGCACCATTAACAAGAGCAATGTTCATAGACAGGGGCGGACTGACAACTCATGGGGCCCCATGGTTCATGGGGCCCCCAGGTTTAAAGATGGCCACCACATGGCAGCCATCTTTCTAACGCAACACTAATGCGTCCATATTTGTTTTTATTATAATTAAATATAATTTAATAATTTTCTTCACAATGTGGCGGCACAGTGGTGTAGTGGTTAGCACTCTCACCTAGCAGTAAGAAGGGTCGCTGGTTCGAATCCCAACCACGACACTTCCTGCCTGGAGTTTGCATGTTCTCCCTGTGCCTGCGTGGGTTTCCTCCGGGTACTCCGGTTTCCTCCCACACTCCAAAGACATGCAGGTAGGTTAATTGGCTTCTGTCCAAAAAAAATTGGCCCTAGTATATGAATGGGGACCTTAGATTGTGGGCTCCTTGAGGGTAGGGACTGATGTGAGTGTGCGATGTACAGGGATAGGGACAATTGTAGACACTCGCTCAGGTTGAACTGGATGGACTGATGTCTTTATTCAACCTTACTAACTATGAAGTACTACTAACTATGTTGGGGCTTTGGTGGGTTATCAGTCTCACTTTTAAGACAGAGACAGAGAAAGTGACTGAGGACACAGATTCCCCAGTCCATTTCCCTGTATCCTCAGCTGCCCTGCAGATGAGTGAACAGGAGACAGTGGGCATGCAGACATCATATGCACGGGGGGACTTACATGAACACCCTCCCGGAAATTTAGGCCCGCGCTGTAGCCATCTTTCGGCTATAGCGCGGGCGGCAAGAGGTTAACCCTGCGTTATCCAAACAAAAAGTGTAAACTCAGCACATAAATGAAACGCTCTATAGCTAAGTTCAGTTCTAACCATGTGGGGAATGCAAGCAAAATTGCATTCCTTCCTAACAGGCACAGAAATGTGCTGCACTTTAGCAGATGCACAGCAGTTCTATTAATTGTAAGGGCACCCCCATGCATATGCAAACATGTGCACCAAATTTGACTTTTCTATGTTGCTGTGTGAAAAACATGCTCATGCTTGGTCGCACCTGTAGGTGTGAACCAAGCCTAACTATGAGGACATAAAGATAACAATCCTCAATAAACATAAATAATCCTCTAAATGATCAGTGTTCATACGATTGAGCTACCATAGCCTTGAACATTGTGCTGCTATGTTTATTGGGGATTATTATTTTGTATATAGTGTGTATTGTTTATTCGGTGGGTTTACACTTTGCATTGTACAGTGTTTGGATAACACAGGGTTGATAGACTTCGACTGGGGTCTGAGATAGACTTCGACATGTACCCCAGTCGAAGTCTATCTCAGACGAAACCAGTCGGGTGAGATGCTTGCCTGAGCCACTTATATCCTTGCGCTTACATTTTTAAACTTTTACGAATTTTATATATCCTTGTTTGGATTGGAAAAATATTTACAAATGAAATCCCATACCAACTCGAATTCACACTATGAGGAGTTGCCTCTTGTTTTTCCGTTTTTCCTTCCTGAGCTACCCATGGTGAAGATCAAGATCGGGCCCCCCGGAATTCTTTCTTGGTTACCCACAATCGGACCCTGGTGAGTAAAAGGGTGTTTTTTACTCAGAAAGATCCTCCAGAGGACACAGCCGGCTGTGATATAGCCCCTGCAAGTCCGGTGATTCCGGCCCATGCTCGTTTGACTCACCTGCTGAAAGGTTTGTGAGTCCACCTGCTCTGGTAAGAGTACCTTTACCATTACTATTGTATGAGTTTATGGGAAGAATTTCTCTAGAAACAATCAAATCGATCTAAATCCATGATTATCTAGAAACTACAAGTGTTGCCACCACCTTTTTCTTTGCAACTTTACCTGCACAGTCTTATATCCATTGTCTAAGATTCTGTGGACTTTATTATAGAGACGGACATTATTTACATATATTTTCTTATGCTCATTTTATATAATGTTCTCAGAATTGTTAAGATAGCAGTCTCACAGGACTGTTGCATGAAACATCGCCTTCTACTAACTTGAGACTTTTTTTCTTGGACAGTTTTGTGTTTCACTTATTATTTAGTATAACAGAACCCATTCAGATGATACCGTTTGGCCTCTTGTTCATATGAGTGTTACTGCACGTATTTTTTCACACCAAGAGAAAAACACACTCAGTATATGTTTGTATTTATGCGATTTCTTGTGAATCGCACACAATTTTTATCATTATTTTATCATTATACATTTTTATCATTATCAAAAAGATGATCTTAGGCCAAGTGCATGGATACCAAACACGACATGCTTTAAAATTGCGCACAAACGTGCAGCGGCTACAAACTCCATACATTTTTAAAAGCCTTTAAAAGCCTTTACAGGTTACCACTTTAGATTTACAGAGGAGGTCTACTGCTAAAATGACTGCCCTCGATCTGACCTTCGCGGTGATACCTCACTGTCAGGAACGGTGTTATTACCTGGATCGCCTTCTGGTGTCACTGTTTCTTTCGGCATCAAAGGGTGCATTTCTGGTGGCCACCAGCAGGGGTCTCCCAGCCGATGGACATGCTAGTGATCAAGCTGCACCTGATGTGGGACTGCTGGGAAGTATATAAGCCCGTCATTCACTGAGGCTCAGGGCTTCAGAATTCCTTCCTGCAAGCCTTGGCCCTGCCTGTTCTGATCCTGTGCCTGAAACCTGTTCCTGATCCGCTTCCTGCCCTGTCCTGGACGTTGTTCCCTTACCTGGTTCCTGAGACCTGTCCCCTGATTCCTGCCTTGGCTTCCCCTTGCTTCTGCTGCCTCTACCTGGCCTCCCGTTCCCCTTGTTCTCTTCCCCCTGCCTTGTATATATGTGTTTCATTTCCTTGTGTTTATTAATAGTTAGTTAGTTAGATTAGGGTTTTGGGGTTTGCTGTGTATTATTTGCGTTCTTGCTTGTTTGTGGTTTGCTGTGTTGGTTTTCACGTGTGTCTTTATTCTTTAATAAATATATATTTTATCACTTACCTTGGAGCCTGATTCCTTTAGTGCAGCCCATTGATCTGTTCACTTTTGCCGGATGCCTGTCTTTAGGCATCTCTCATGACACTCACATGCATTATGCAATTGCTGTTTACATATGATGCCAGACCAACGTTTGCAATCACCTTTGCGCGAGAGCAGGGGGGGACAGGGGTGCTTTTTTTTATTATTATTTATTTTGCTTTTTTTTTTTTTTAAACTGTTCCTTTCATTTTTTTTTATAATTTTTATTGTTATCTCAGGGAATGTTAATATCCCCTATGATAGCAATAGGTAGTGACAGGTACTCTTTTTTTGAAAAAATTGGGGTCTATTAGACCCTAGATCGCTCGTAGCTTCCGGTTTCTTAGGCCATAGAGATGATTGGAGCCATTCTGGTCTCTGATCAGCTCTATGGTCAGTTGGCTGAACAACCGGCTGCATTCTCAGGTTCCCTGTTGGGACAGGAGAGCCAGAGAAAACCATGGAAGATGGTGGGGGGGGGGACATTCCCTCCCACTGCTTGTAAAAGCAGTCTAGAGGCTAATTAGCCACTAGGATTGCTTTTACATGAAAGCCAACCGCTGGCTGAAAATAATGATACCAAGATGATACCTAAACCCGCAGGCATCATTCTGGTATAACCACTCAAAGTCCAGCAACATACCAGTACGTTGCTGGTCCTTGTTGGGCATATATTGTAATCTTTTTTTTCATGCAGCCTGTGGACTGAACAAGTCCCACACAATCTTGCCAGTGCTCCCTATGTAATCTGGGCAGTTCCGCGCCTCTATGTGACTATCTCTTCCCTTGTAAACCATAAAACTATATGTATAGCCTGTGGCCCAGTCAGAGCTTATACATCTTGACCCTGTATCTGGCACGCTTAATTATAGTAACCTGCTGCCCGCATTCTCCACCAAATGTAACTTGGGGTAGCTCTGTTATATCCGCCAGACAGTTTGTTGAAAGCAAACAGTTAATTTATTTCAATCAAAACTAAACAAAATGACAGCTTACTTCAGCAATAGTAAATAACAGTCCAAAATCCTGGTACTGGTAGTTATAAGCAGTCTCGCTGCTAGTTTTTCTTTGGTCCCATACAGGCGTTAGGCTTCTCCAGAGCAAGGGTGCCAGGTAGGTCATCCGGAGGGGGTCAGCAGCCTGTGTCTACGTAGGTCAAAGAGCTCACACTGCACTGCTTGTGAGACACACTTTCTCTCTCACTTCCTTGACACAGGTGCATATTTCACTCTGCTGCCTTTCAAGCCTCCCTCCCCTGGGACTTAACCCCTTCAGTACCAAAGTCCTAGTGATCAGGGTTTGAAGACTATGCAACTGTCCTCCTTAAAAGGACCACGACTCAAACATTGGGGGAATGTACCTGCCATCCAGGACACATTCCCGGTGTCCTGCACATATTGCACAGAACAAGTATAACATGTTTTTTATTTTAAATAAAAAAAAGGTTTTACAATCATTTAAACCTATAACAATATTGTCTATTATTCTGCTTGTGTGTGTAGGTATGTGTGTGGGAGGGGGGTGCCAATATGTTAATGAGATTATTTTTCTAAACTAGACACCTCAACAAATGTAATGATGAGTTCATGCAGCCCATGCATGAGTCCAGTCATTTTTTTTTTTTTTTAAATAATATCATAGAAGGTTAAATCTTCTGTCCTTTTTTTTTTTTTTTTTTGCTGCCTGTGTTGCCATTGGGGAGAATCCCCCACTTTATTTGTCCCAGACAGGAAGTGAAGGGAAAGCCAATATTTAATAACAGTTGTTTTCAATGGGAAGGGGCGCTTTAGGAACGGGGTATGCGGCTGCAAAGATGCGGCTTGCAGGACTTTTTTGACTGTCCTGCAAGCGCACCGCTCCAGTGTGAAACCCCTCGTGCTTTCACACTGGAGTGACAGGCGAGGCTCTTTACAGGCGGTATGCAGGCGCTATATATATATATATATATATATATATATATATATATATATATATATATATATATATATAATTTTTTTTTATATATATATATTATAATATTGGCACACAGCTCTCTCATATATATATATATATATATATATATTAGACATGTGCAATTCGTTTAGTTTTTTTTCGTTTTTCGATTTTTTTTTTTTCGTTATTTTCGTTCATTCGTTATCGTACGAATGTACGAACGATTCGCTAAAAATTTTAACGAATCGTTCGAATCGAACGAATACGAAAACAACGAAAATACGAAATAACCAAATTAGAAACAACGAAACTACGAAAGAAGAAAATCCGAAAAACGAAAACAGGAACAACGAAAATCAAAATGAACGAAAAAATTTGTAACTTTTTTTTTTTGTTGAATTGGTAATTTTCCGTGTCCTTTACAATGGCGCTGCTTAACGTGCCTCGAATGGATTGAACGAAAAAATTTGTACATTCGTAACTTTTTTTTTTTTGTCGATTCGTAATTTTCCGTTTCTCTTACAATGGCGCTGCTTAACGTGCTTCGAATGGATTGAACAAAAAAATTCGTAACTTTTTTTTTTTTGATTCGTAATTTTCCGTGTCTCTTACAGCGACATCGCTGCTTTGGATTTTATTTTCCCGGTGTGCGGCTGTCCGGAGTTCTTCCTTTTGATTTCTAATCGCTGCTTAACGTGCTTCGAATGGATTGAACGAAAAAATTCGTACATTCGTAACTTTTTTTTCGATTTGTAATTTTCCGTGTCTCTTAAAATGTAATAATAGCATACACATTACATAAAAATTATGAATTATGCTCCGATTACGAATCTACGAAAACAATGTTACGAAAGTACGAATAAATCAATCTAACGAAAGTACGAATGTAACTAAATCTACGAAAATATGAATGCGTCCAAATTTCGAATAAACGAAAACTTAAACTAACAGAAAAACGAATCAACGAAAAAATAACTCTTACGAAAATACGAATCGTTACGAATACGAACACCGACGACTTACGAATCGTTACGAATACGAACACCGACGACTTACGAAATTACGAATCATTACGAATCAACGGAAACGAAAAAAACGAAACGAAAATAAACTATTTTTGTTGTGCACATGTCTAATATATATATATATATATATATATATATATATATATATATATATATATATATATATATATATATATATATATATATATAAATAAATAAAGTTAAAATAAATAAATATAAATATATATATATATATATGAGTTATTTTATCTGTTAAAGTAATTTTATCCAAACCATATGTACTTCATACACCTCTGCCAGACATCTGCAAGGCTCACTTCCAACTAGTGGTCCTGTTATGCCCCGTACACACGGTCGGAAATTCCGACCACAAAATCCGTCTGATTTTTTCAGACGGATTTTGTCCGACACTGGTGTTGCATACACACGGTCGGACAAAGTTGTCGGAAAATCCGATCATTCTGAACGTGGTGACGTTCGTTGCGTACGACGGGACTACGTAGAGGCTAGTAGCCAAAAGCTTTGGTCTTGTAATGTGATCTGAGCATGCGTGGCACTTTGTCCGTCGGAAATTCGCTACATACGATCGGAAAAAGTTGTTGTCAGAAAAATTGAGAGCAGGATCTCAAACTTTTTCCGTCGGAAATTCTGACGGAAAAAGTCCGATGGAGCCTACACACGGTCGGAATTTCCGACAACATGGTCCGATAGGACATTTTCCGTCGGAAAAAATCAGACCGTGTGTACGGGGCATTAGGCTGGATTCACACCTATGACATTTTTAGTGCTTTTTGCATTTTTGCAGATTTGCACTACAGAACGTGTTCCATAGGAAACCATGTTAAATGGGCTGTAGTGCAAATCTGCAAAATGCAAAAAGAACTAAAACTGCCATAGGTGTGAATCCAGCCTTAGTGATTGCTACGAAAGCAAAGAAAATATTTACCTGCTCCTACAGCATTGTTACTTTGCTGAACCAGTGTCACTTTTCTCCGACTGGCCACTCAGATTCTGCAGATTTTCTGACAGTGAGAGAGATCTCTGCCATAGGAGCAAGTGAGTGGTCTTATAACCACTTAAGCCCCGGACCATTTGGCTGGCCAAAGACCAGAGCACTTTTTTCAATTCGGCACTGCGACGCTTTAACTGACAATTGCGCGGTCGTACGAAGTTGCTCCCAAACAAAATTGATGTCCTTTTTCCCCACAAATAGAGCTTTCTTTTGGTGGTATTTGATCACCTCTGCGGTTTTTATTTTTTGGGCTATAAACAAAAATAGAGACAATTTTGAAAAAAAAAACGCAAATTTTTTACTTTTTGCTATAATAAACATCCCCCAAAAAAATATAAATTTTTTTTTTTTCCCTCAGTTTAAGCCGATACGTATTCTTCTAAATATTTTTGGTTTGCTCAAAAGTTATAGCGTACAAAATAGGGGTTCGTTTTATGGCATTTTTTTTAATAATTCATTTTTTACTAGTAATGGCGGCGATCTGCGATTTTTATCGTGACTGCGACATTATGGCAGACACAGCGGACAATTTTGACACATTTTTGGGACCATTGTCATATTTACAGCAATCAGTGCTATAAAATTGTACTGATTACTGTAAAAATTACACTGGCAGTGAAGGGGTTAACCACTAGCTGGCTAGGAATGGGTTAAGTGTGTCCTAGGGAGTGATTCTAACTGTTAGTGGGCATGGCTATGAGTGACACGTCACTGATCACTGCTCCCGATCACAGGGAGCTATGATCAGTGACAGTGTCACTAGGCAGAACGGGCAGATGCTTGTTTACATTGGCATATCCCCGTTCTTCCTGTCCGTGAGACGATCGCGGGTATACCCGCGGACATCGAGTCCGCTGGACCCGCAATCCTACTCACTAGACACTCCCCCTTCATCAGGGCTGCTAGTAAAAATTGTTGTGCAACGATCCTGTTGGAGGTTGCCTTTGGCACATGGATCTGGACATTTAGAAGTCCTCAGTGCTGGCTGTGTGTTCAAATATGCTTTGACTGATGTTAAAAGATGTAAAAGCATACAAACATATCTAGTGTATCTAAAGCAAACACTTTTTTCAATGTTGAATTGATGACCCCTGTCAAGTTTTTATTGATGCATGTGTTCCCATTGGGGCAACTAACGGTTTCCACTTGTCCTGGTGACCATTGTCGCCAAGTCAAAAAATGTTATGAAAGCCAACATTATACCATTGTTGCTGCAAAAGACATAAATGCCCAATGACAACTAATGCCCCTTATACACGGTCGGAAATTCAGACGGAAAATGTCCGATCGGACCATGTTGTCGGAAAATCCGATCGTGTGTGGGCTCCATCTGACTTTTTCAGTCGGAATTTCCGACGGAAAAAATTTGAGATCCTGCTCTCAAATTTTCCGACAACAAAATCCGATCTGACTTTTTCCGATCGTGTGTAGAGAATTCCGACGGACAAAGTGCCACGCATGCTCAGATCAAATTACAAGACCAAAGCTATTGGCTACTAGCCTCTACGTAGTTTCGTCGTACGCAACGAACGTCACCACGTTCAGAATGATCTGATTTTCCGACATCTTTGTCCGACCGTGTGTATGCAACACCAGTGTCGGACAAAATCCATCGGAAAAAATCAGACGGGTATTGTGGTCAGAATTTCCGACCGTGTGTACGGGGCATAAGGCTAGCCAATGCTGTGCTGCTCCCGCATGCATGCGCGGAGTGACGTCATCGCAGCTCCGGCCAATCACAGCGCAGGAGCCACGATACCCGGAAGTCACTCCGGGACAACATGTCGGAGGGGGAGAAGAGGAACGATGCGGGGGCTTCGATCTGAGGTAAGTAATACATAATTAGCTAGTATGCTATGCATACTACCTAATTATGCCTTTGTCTTGCAGGGTTTTTTGTTTTTTCGTTTTAATGCTGAGGGTTTACTTCCTCTTTAAAGCTAAACTAAACCCATCAATTTAACTGTTTCCCAAAACAGGTACAGTTGTGCTCATAAGTTAACATACCCTGGCAGAATTTATGATTTATCTGCCATTTTTCAGAGAATATGAATGATAACAGTAAAAAAAAACTTTTCTTTCACTCATGGTTAGTGTTTGGCTGAAGCCATTTATTATCAAATCAACTGTGTTTACTCTTTTTAAATCATAATGGCAACAGAAACTACCCAAATTACCCTGATCAAAAGTTTACATACCCCATTTCTTAAAGCGGTGTTTCAGCTGTAAATTTTTTTTTTTTTAAAGTCAGCAGCTAAAAAAAAAAGTAGCTGCTGACTTTTAATAAGTACACTTACCTTTCAAGGGCGCCCGCAATGTCAGCCGCCGAGGCCGACATGTCCCTCAGCTCTCCGGTCCCAGCGCCGCCATCCTCACTGAGGGAAACAGGCAGTGGAGCCTTGCGGCTTCACTGCCCGTTTCCTACTGCGCATGCGCAAGTCGCACAGCGCTTTGTGAATGGGACGCGCTGTGTTAGGAAACACACAGTTCCCAGAACACAGCGTGCCCCATTACCCAGAAGACAACGCGGAGGAGGAGAGAAGACTGAAGAAGACCGAAGATCACTGCGGAGTAGGAAGGAGGCAGATTAGGAAGACTGCCTAGCAACAGGGATTACTGATAAGGTTTTTTTTTTTTTTTTTTTTAAGAATATTAATGCTCTTTTTTTTTAGGATGGCCCTCCACTTTAATACCATGTATTGCCCCCTTTAACATCAATGACAGCTTGAAGTCTTTTGTGGTATTTGTGGATGAGGCTCTTTATCTTCTCAGATGGTAAAGCTGCCCATTCCTCTTGGCACAGCCTCCAGTTCCCTGTAAATTCTTGGGCTGTCTTGCATGAACGGCACGTTAGAGATCTCCCCAGAGTGGCTCAATAATATTGAGGTCAGGAGACTGAGATGGCCACTCCAGAACCTTCACTTTATTCTGCTGAAGAAAATAACAGTTCGACTTGTGTTTTGGATCATTGTCATGTTCAAGTACATCCCATGTGCAGCTTCCTGGCTGATGAATGCAAATCTTCCTCCAGTATTTTTTGATAACATACTGCATTCATCTTGCCATCAATTTTAACCAAATGTCCTGTACCTTTATAGCTCACACATCCCCAAAACATCAGCGATCCACCGCCGTGTTTCACAGTAGGAATGGTGTACCTTTCATCATAGGCCTTGTTGACTCCTCTCCAAATGTAGTGTTTATAGTTGTGGCCAAAAAGCTAAATGTTGGCCTCATCACTCCAAATGACTTTGTGCCAGAAGGTTTGAGGCTTGTCTCTGTGCTGTTTGGTGTATTGTAAGTGGGATACTTTGTGGCATTTGCATAGTAAGGGCTTTCTTCTGGTGACTCGACCATGCAGCCCATCTTTCTTCAAGTGCCTCCTTATTGTGCCCCACCACGTTTTCAGATTGTACTGTATTTCACCTGAAGTTATTTGTGGGTTTTTCTTTGCATCCCGAACAATTTTCCTGGCAGTTGTGGCTGAGATTTTAGTTGGTCTACCTGACCGTGGTTTGGTTTTAACAGAACCCCCTCATTTTCCACTTCTTGATTAGAGTTTGAACACAGCTGATTGGCATTCTCAAATCCTTGGATATTTTATATCCCTTTCCTGTTTTATACAGTTCAACTACCTTTTCCTTCCTTCCTTTGACAAATCTTTTGCTTTCCCCATGACACAGAATCCAGAAACGTCAGTGCAGCACTGGATGAAAGATGCAAGGGTCTGTCAGTAGTCCAGAAACTCATTGACCTTTTATACACACACACTAATTAGAAGCAAAAAGATCACAGGTGAGTATGGTTACATTTAATAGCCATTCAAACCTCCTACGGCCTACCGTTATCGCACCCGCTGCTGGGCTCGGGCTGTGCGCTCTGTGATCACAGTGTCTGTAGGACACTGTTGATCACAGATGGAGGTAAATAGCCAATCAATGGCTCTTTATCATGTGATCAGCTGTGTCCAATCAAAGCTGATCATGGATGTAAATAGAAGCCAGTTACGAGCACTCCGATAACCGGCTTTTCTAAAAGGGACATGTACACTGATAATCAGGGCACTGATTATCAGTGTCCTAATTATCAGTGCAGTCCCAACAGTGCCCACCAGTGCTGCCAATGTGTTACCCACCGGTGCTGCCAATTAGTGCCCCTCAGTGCTGCCAATCAGTGCCCCTCAGTGCTGCCAATCAGTGCCCATCAGTGCGGCCTATCAGTGCCCATCAGGGCCGCCTATTAGTGCCACCTATCAGTGCCTCCTCATCAGTGCCCATTCATGCAGCCTATCAGTGCCCATCAATGCCCATCAGTGCAGCCTATCCGTGTCCATCAATGCCCATCAGTGGTGCCTATCAGTGCAGCCTCATCAGTGCCTACCAGTACCTACTCATCCATGCCCATCAGTGCAGCCTATGAGTGCGAAATCAATGGCCATCAGTGCTGCCTCATCAGTGCATATCAGTGAGTTACGTGTCTGCAAATATTTATAACAAACTATGAAAACATTTTTTTTTTTTCAAAATTTTTGGTCTTCATTCGTTGATTTAGCAAAAAGTAACAAAACCCAGTGGTGATTAAATACCACCAAACGAAAGCTCTATTGGTGTGAAAAAATTATATGAATTTAGTTAGTTTACAGTGTTGCATGACCACATAATTGTCATTCAAAGTGCGACAGCGCTGAAAGCTAAAAATCAGCCTGAGCAAGAAGGAGGTAAAGGTGCCCAGTAGGCAAGTGGTTAAGGAATAAGCCAAAGGTTGGTGACAGATGGTTGCAGGTTTGGATCAAGCGGAAGTGTAGTTGAGGAACAAGCCAAAGATCAGTAACCTGTGGTTGCATGTAGGGATCAAGTGGAAGCGTAGTTGAAAAACAAGACAAGGGTCAATAATGAGCAGTAGTGAAGATACGAATGACAGCAGGAGAAAAAAGAACAAGATATTGGCTGGATAGTGCAAAATAATCTAGTAAACAGGAAGTGTAGAGACATGGCTTAAATCAGGAAGTTGATGGGAGGAGTAAGGTTCACCAAAAACAAGACAGACAGCAGGGTCGCCCAGGGAATCAGGCAGGGAGCTGTCCAGCATCTGAGGTGGCAAAGCAAGAACAGACACATCCAGACATTGTAGGGTTTCCAGGTTCATATCCGGATGCTGCCAGCAACCAGTGTTCCAAACTCTCATGCCCCATACACACGGTCGGATTTTCCGACAAAAAATGTCCTATCGGACAATGTTGTGTGTAGGCTCCATCGGACTTTTTCCGACGGACAAAGTTATATCTCCTGCTCTCAAATTTTCCAACAACAAAGTCCAATCGGACTTTTTCCGATCGTGTGTAGCGAATTCCGACGGACAAAGTGCCACGCATGCTCAGATCACATTACAAGACCAAAAGCTATTGGCTACTAGCCTCTACGTAGTCCCGTCGTACGCAACGAACGTCACCACGTTCAGGATGATCGGATTTTCCGACAACTTTGTCCGACCGTGTGTATGCAACACCAGTGTCGGACAAAATCCGTCGGAAAAAATCTGACGGATTTTGTGGTCGGAATTTCCGACCGTGTGTACGGGGCATAATGCCTTGTACACACGGTCGGACATTCCGACCACAAAATCCGTCGGAAAAGTTGTTGGAAAATCCAATCATTCCGAACGAGGTGACGTATAACTCATACGACGGGAATACGTAGAGGCCCGTAGCCAATAGCTTTCGTCTCCAAGTTTCTTCTGAGCATGCGTGGCACTTTGTGCGTCGGAATTCTCTTCACACGATCGGAAAAAGTCAGATCGGATTTTGTTGTCGGAAAATTTTAGATCCTGCTCTCAAATTTTTTCCGATGGAAATTCCGACGGAAAAAGCCCGCTAGAGCCCACACATGATCGGATTTTCCGACAACATAATCCGATCAAACCTTCTCCATTGGAATAGCCGACCGTGTGTACGGGGCATAACCTTGGATGGTGCCTGATGGGGATTGCTACTGATTCCCCATCAAGTCTGCTTTCCTTATGATTGATAGTGGGCAGATTCCATGGCCACTAGCAGCTATGAAATCAGCCTTCCGTCAATCACAAGAAAGGCAGACTATAGCCAGTTTTGGGCTGCATAGCAGCTATGGAATCTGCCATCTGCTGTCCGTCACAAGGGAGGTAGACCTGATGGGGAACTAGTCTCTCAGCATCCCCATCAGGCTTTCCCCACCTAACAGCTCAACTCTACTCCTCAACTGTTTTGCCTGTCTGTGCAACAGGCACAGTGGTCAGGTATGGAGCAATGCTATTCCAGCGTTACTGAGCTACACTGACGATGGAATACCTGGTATGGACACATTGGCCTCAGTGGTGGTTTCCACCATGCCCCATTTGACAGATTCATGTACTTTTTCTCAACAAGTACATGATGTTACAAATGCCAATATTTGTCTAGGACATTCTTTATAAAATTCTAGGGTGTGTCCCTATATTTAAGCACATGTTAAAAGCCTAACAACCAGATACTCAGTTTTTTTTAAAAACATGTCTGGTCCCAAACCGCAATAGGAAGTTTCCCTATTGTGTTGTATGTAATCTGTGCAATGCATTACATAAAGTTTAGGAATATATCTCAGTGACTTGGCAGTTTTCCCTTTGTTTATGAGTCTCAGCCCCAGATTTCACATGATAACAGCACCATGTAAGGAGAAAGTATTTGCTGCAGTCGCAAGTTTGCAGCATCAAGTAGCATTTCTACATGTCCTGTACATGTGATTGCAGCAATTGAAATTGCAGCAATTTTTCTGCTGATCAAAATTGTTAGAATAGATAGTTATAGAAAACAGTTTATTACAGTTTTTCCCTGGCATCAGATCACATATATAACAAATATTATGGAAACTGGATTTGCATTATAAGCAAAGGCTCAAAGTCGATGGTGTTGCATTGATAAGAAAAAATTAATTTACATAAATTATTCCTAACTTCTCAAGAAACATTTATAGATTCAGAATGTACATCTTTTACAATGTCTGCATGCTTTCTTTTCTTAGCTAAAGTCATCAGTAGGCCTATGCTATATGGATAGAGCCAGAGAAAACGCCGCCACCTTGGGTCTATCACTCCGCGCTCATGGATTTGGAACTTTAAAGTAGATATATAAATATATAAATATAATAAAATATATAATAAAATATGGAGGTATTAAAATGTATGTGCATACACCAATAAAGCAGCTACTGTATAATAAAAACAATAATGGTGATATGGCAATATCTAAAATGAGTCCTCACACCACGTTTAAACGGGTGCTGGCTCCATAAATATTGCAGCAGCGCTTATATGATTTTAACTGTAGAGTTCATAAAAAATCATAAAAATCCATCAAATCATGAATAAATTCTGTATGTAGTGAGGCTTTGACCAGTTCTTTTCTGTGATACAATGATGTGACTTCCACCCGACAATGATTCTTATCACCACGTGCTGGAAAAACTCCCCTTTGGGGATGCACTCACCAGAGCAAAGATAAAATTGGGCATATCACTCAGAAACCACTGGCCACTGCAACCTCCTTAGTGCGTCCGCCTTTCCTCCACCTGTGTACCTCAGAGTAGTTCCTCTCCAACAGTATCCAGCATAGAAAAAATAAAGTATTGCGGATAGCGTAGTACAGTTTGGAAAAAACACAATTTTATTTCAGCTTCCCATTCCCCCCCTAGTAAAAATGCGTACCAGAATACAAAATATAAATCACTTTGTATAATAATGTAACTGCACTCTGCCTGTAAGGTTTCCGTCCGCCGGAAACCACCGCCAAAGACCGCTGTGTTAAGGTCTCCCTTCCACTTCCTGGTATCTGGGCTGGCTGGAGCGCACTCTGGACCGCAAATCGTCACTTCCTGCGAGGCCACGACCCCTCAAGGGGGTCGTGGCCTCGCAGGAAGTGACGATTTGCGGTCCAGAGTGCGCTCCAGCCAGCCCAGATACCAGGAAGTGGAAGGGAGACCTTAACACAGCGGTCTTTGGCGGTGGTTTCCGGCGGACGGAAACCTTACAGGCAGAGTGCAGTTACATTATTATACAAAGTGATTTATATTTTGTATTCTGGTACGCATTTTTACTAGGGGGGGAATGGGAAGCTGAAATAAAATTGTGTTTTTTCCAAACTGTACTACGCTATCCGCAATACTTTATTTTTTCTATGCTGGATACTGTTGGAGAGGAACTACTCTGAGGTACACAGGTGGAGGAAAGGCGGACGCACTAAGGAGGTTGCAGTGGCCAGTGGTTTCTGAGTGATATGCCCAATTTTATCTTTGCTCTGGTGAGTGCATCCCCAAAGGGGAGTTTTTCCAGCACGTGGTGATAAGAATCATTGTCGGGTGGAAGTCACATCATTGTATCACAGAAAAGAACTGGTCAAAGCCTCACTACATACAGAATTTATTTATGATTTGATGGATTTTTATGATTTTTTATGAACTCTACAGTTAAAATCATATAAGCGCTGCTGCAATATTTATGGAGCCAGCACCCGTTTAAACGTGGTGTGAGGACTCATTTTAGATATTGCCATATCACCATCAGTAGGCATAGCCTTCAGCAAACAGGTATATGCCATTTGGATTGGATACACCAGAAACAGGTTACATAGTTACATCAGGGCTCAAAATTTCAAGTCCCGAGCTACTAGCCAGGCTTCAAGGGTTACTCGCCACCAGTTGCCCCACCCAACCCCTGCCCTGCCCTGCCCTGCCCCACCCCTAATTCCACCTCTAAACACGGCCTCATAAATTATATCATGAAATTGCCCTTAAATGTTTTATGCAAATTAAGCAACTTTATCCATGCTCATCAATGCAGCCTCACCCTTGTCCACCAATGCAGCCTCACCCGTGTCCACCAATGCAGCCTCACCCGTGTCCACCAATGCAGCCTCACCCTTGTCCACCAATGCAGCCTCACCCGTGTCCACCAATGCAGCCTCACCCGTGTCCACTAATGCAGCCTCACCCGTGTCCACCAATGCAGCCTCACCCGTGTCCACCAATGCAGCCTCACCCGTGTCCACCAATGCAGCCTCACCCGTGTCCACCAATGCAGCCTCACCCTTGTCCACCAATGCAGCCTCACCCTTGTCCACCAATGCAGCCTCACCCTTGTCCACCAATGCAGCCTCACCCTTGTCCACCAATGCAGCCTCACACTTGTCCACCAATGCAGCCTCACACTTGTCCAACAATGCAGCCTCACACTTGTCCACCAATGCAGCCTCACCCGTGTCCACCAATGCAGCCTCACCCGTGTCCACCAATGCAGCCTCACCAGTGTCCATCAATACAACCTCACCCGTGTCCACCAATGCAGCCTCACCCTTGTCCACCAATGCAGCCTCACCCTTGTCCACCAATGCAGCCTCACCCTTGTCCACCAATGCAGCCTCACCCTTGTCCACCAATGCAGCCTCACCCTTGTCCACCAATGCAGCCTCACACTTGTCCACCAATGCAGCCTCACCCGTGTCCACCAATGCAGCCTCACCCGTGTCCACCAATGCAGCCTCACCCGTGTCCACCAATGCAGCCTCACCCGTGTCCACCAATACAACCTCACCCGTGTCCACCAATGCAGCCTCACCCGTGTCCACCAGTGCAGCCTAACACTTTAACACCAGTGCAGCCTAACACTTGTCCACCAATGCTGCCTACCTGTGTCCTGAATGAAGGGGAGCAGAGAAGAACAATGCTGGCTGGATGATATGAGCGCCGAGGGACATGCTGGAACAGCTTTGATTTAAATCGCTGTGTGTTCCCGCCGCTCGGCATCCCGTACAGCCCCGCCCCCTGGCCAGGGAACTTTGATACACATCACTCGTCCCGGGTTGGACGGGTGATCTGTCTATCAAATTCCCCGGGACCAGGGGGCAGGGCTGTGTGTAAAAGCGAGTGCAGGGAACACTCAGCGATTTAAATCAAAGCCGCTAGTTATGTTCCCTGCGCTCATATCATCCGGCTGGCTCTCTCCTCTCTCTTCCCCTTCATGAGCACTGGGAAAAGGACTCGCCGGCCGGCAGTGCTCGCCCCCCCTCGCTCCCAGACAGCCCTTCCTCGCCAGCCCTCAAAATTTACTCGCAAAATGCGAGCAGGCGATCAAGTCCAACCTATGTGTGTGATTATATGTCAGTATTACATTGCATATCCCTGTATGTTGCGGTCGTTCAGGTGCTTATCTAATAGTTTCTTGAAACTATCGATGCTCCCCGCTGAGACCACAGCCTGTGGAAGGGAATTCCACATTCTTGCCGCTCTAACAGTAAAGAACCCTCTACGTAGTTTAAGGTTAAATCTCTTTTCTTCTAATTTAAAAAATCTTGTTAAACTCCCTTCTGCAAAAAAGTTTTATCCCTATTGGGTCACCAGTATGGTATTTGTATATTGAAATCATATCCCCTCTCAAGCGTCTCTTCTCCAGAGAGAATAAGTTCAGTGCTTGCAACCTTTCCTCATAACTAATATCCTCCAGACCCTTTATTAGCTTTGTTGCCCTTCTTTGTACTCGCTCCATTTCCAGTACATCCTTCCTGAGGACCGGTGCCCAAAACTGGACTGCATAACCTAGGTGCGGCCGGACCAGAGTCTTGTAGAGTGGGAGAATTATCATTTTATCTCTGGAGGTAATCCCCTTTTTTAATGCATGCCAATATTCTGTTTGCTTTGTTAGCAGCAGCTTGGCATTGCATGCCATTGCTGAGCCTATCTTCTACTAGGACTCCCAGATTCTTTTCCATCCTAGATTGCCCCAGAGGTTCTCCCCCAGTGAGTAGATTGCATTCATATTTTTGCCACTCAAATGCATTATTTAAAATTTTTATATATTGAACCTCATTTGCCATGTAGTTGCCCCACCCCATTAATTTGTTCAGATCTTTTTGCAAGGTTTCCACATCCTGCAGAGAAGTTATTGCCCTGCTTAGCTTAGTATCGTCCACAAATACAGAGATTGAAATGTTTACCCCATCCTCCAGGTCATTTATGAACAAATTAAATAGGATTGGTCCCTGCACAGAACCCTGGGGGACCCCACTACCCACCCCTGACGAGTACTCCCCATTTATCACCACCCTCTGAACTCACCCTTGTAGCCAGGTTTCAATCCATGTACTCATCCTATGGTCCATGCCAATGGACCTTATTTTGTACAGTAAAAGTTTATGGGGAACTGTGTCAAATGCTTTTGCAAAATCCAGATACACCACGTCTCAGGGCCTTCCTTTATCTAGATGGCAACTCACCTCCTCATAGAAGGTTAATAGATTGGTTCGGAAAGAACATTTCTTCATGAATCCATGCCGATTACTGCTAATGATACCGTTCTCATTACTAAAATCCTGTATATAGTCCCCTATCATCCCCTCCAAGAGTTTACATACTATTGATGTTAGGCTAACTGGTCTGTAATTCCCAGGGATGTATTTTGGGCCCTTTTTAAATATTGGTGCTACATTGGTTTTTCTCCAATCAGCTGGTACCATTCCAGTCAGTAGACTGCCAGTAAAAATTAGGAACAATGGTCTGGCAATTACTTGACTGAGTTGATGAAAAAGTAATAAAAAATGTGGCGCTTGCAAGATAAATGAACAATACCAAAAATCACAGTAAAATGCACTACAATTAAATTATGTGGAATAAATAAATAATTAAGTATATAAATATATAAAAAAACGAGTACTTAAAACAATTAATTAAAATTCTTGATAAGCATGATTCATAAAAATTCTGAGAAACAAATGTGGCGCTTTCATCCAGGCCCGGAAACCAATCCTGAGGGGGAGGGAACTCCAAAGGAACGGTTCCACAGAAGCGTCTAATAATAGCAATAATCCAATATATATAGCAACGATGTAGTGGACCGTGATATATCAATATGTATGAGATAATTCAAATAAATCAATCCAAGGTGAGGAAATAACACATAGATTCGTGAAGTGAATACATAAATTAAACATGAATAAATGAAGTGTATAAATATAGGTAGTAAAAACGCCCAGCACGATGCGTGAATTTGATAAAAAGATGGATATAAAAAAATATATATCTGAATGGTACACAAATATCTATGTGCTAATAAATGTGCAAAATGCAAATACAATTATTGCAAAGATCCATAGACAGGTGCAAAAAAAGGGGGGGGGGGGGGGGGGGGGTTGATCCAATTAATAAAAAATGTGCAAAAATAGCCAGAATGTGCAGACAAACATGTGAAAAAAACAAAAAACAAACACAACCATCTAGAAATGTGAAAATCCAAATAATGACGGTGTTTAGTAAATAAATGTCCAGTGTGTTCAAAATTGATATATTACAAATAAAGTGTCCAGTGCAATCAGGATTGCCATTAGCAATAGAACTCCCATACACGGTACAATCGACAGCTCCTGTGTAATGGTTCCTCCTACTCAGAGTGTACTCTTTGTGTAGTGGTGATGAACTCTTCCATGCAAGAAAGTGCCGAAAAAATGTTTTCCCTAGCCTCTTACCTTTAGGCAAGAGGATAACCGCCTTTTCAGTAAGCAGGAAGAAAAGAAGACAAATCACTTCCTTGTGATTTCTCCAAGTGCGTGTCCTTACTGCCCTCTTAGATTCTCTCCATAGGTCCCGCAGACATAGGGGCAGAAAGAGGGAGACATTCCATTGTGTAGAGTTCAAAAATATAATTTTATTTAAAGATACAGTAAACTTACAGTTGGTAATTAGAAATAACGGCAGCGGTATTAACAAAGCCCGACCCGGCCGAGATCGTGCTTAGGTCACCTGACTCTGACTCCTCACGCGTATCGCCACGCCCACGTGGCTTTCTCAAAGGATCCTCGAAATCCTTTGAGAAAGCCACGTGGGCGTGGCGATACGCGTGAGGAGTCAGAGTCAGGTGACCTAAGCACGATCTCGGCGGGGTCGGGCTTTGTTAATACCGCTGCCGTTATTTCTAATTACCAACTGTAAGTTTACTGTATCTTTAAATAAAATTATATTTTTGAACTCTACACAATGGAATGTCTCCCTCTTTCTGCCCCTATGTCTGCGGGACCTATGGAGAGAATCTAAGAGGGCAGTAAGGACACGCACTTGGAGAAATCACAAGGAAGTGATTTGTCTTCTTTTCTTCCTGCTTACTGAAAAGGCGGTTATCCTCTTGCCTAAAGGTAAGAGGCTAGGGAAAACATTTTTTCGGCACTTTCTTGCATGGAAGAGTTCATCACCACTACACAAAGAGTACACTCTGAGTAGGAGGAACCATTACACAGGAGCTGTCGATTGTACCGTGTATGGGAGTTCTATTGCTAATGGCAATCCTGATTGCACTGGACACTTTATTTGTAATATATCAATTTTGAACACACTGGACATTTATTTACTAAACACCGTCATTATTTGGATTTTCACATTTCTAGATGGTTGTGTTTGTTTTTTGTTTTTTTCACATGTTTGTCTGCACATTCTGGCTATTTTTGCACATTTTTTATTAATTGGATCAACCCCCCCCCCCCCTTTTTTTGCACCTGTCTATGGATCTTTGCAATAATTGTATTTGCATTTTGCACATTTATTAGCACATAGATATTTGTGTACCATTCAGATATATATTTTTTTATATCCATCTTTTTATCAAATTCACGCATCGTGCTGGGCGTTTTTACTACCTATATTTATACACTTCATTTATTCATGTTTAATTTATGTATTCACTTCACGAATCTATGTGTTATTTCCTCACCTTGGATTGATTTATTTAAATTATCTCATGCATATTGATATAGCACGGTCCACTACATCGTTGCTATATATATTGGATTATTGCTATTATTAAGTAGACGCTTCTGTGGAACCGTTCCTTTGGAGTTCCCTCCCCCTCAGGATTGGTTTCCGGGCCTGGATGAAAGCGCCACATTTGTTTCTCAGAATTTTTATGAATCATGCTTATCAAGAATTTTAATTAATTGTTTTAAGTACTCGTTTTTTTATATATTTATATACTTAATTATTTATTTATTCCACATAATTTAATTGTAGTGCATTTTACTGTGATTTTTGGTATTGTTCATTTATCTTGCAAGCGCCACATTTTTTATTACTTTTTCATTTACTATTGGTGTGGGAACACTTTAATGGTGGCTGCGGCATCTTCGTTTTGACTTAGATTTTTATATTGATACCTCCCTGGTGGTTTGCGCATTTGGTCTCCCCCCTGTACGCATACTTGACTGAGTTCCTTTGGGTGTAAGCCATCTGGTCCCGGTGATTTATTAATGTTAAGTTTCCCAAGTCTAATTTTAATTCTGTCCTCTTTTAACCATGGAGGTGCTTCCTGTGATGTGTCATGAGGATAAACACTGCAGTTTTGGTTCTGAAGCCCTCCGATTCCCTCGTGAAGACTGAGGAGAAGAATAAATTCAATACCTTCGCCATCTCCCCATCCTTTGTAACCAGATGCCTTTCCTCATTCTTTATGGGGCCAATATGGTCTGTCCTCCCTTTTTTACTGTTTAGATACTTAAAGAATTTCTTGGGATTTTTTTTGCTCTCCTCCGCTATGTGTCTTTCATGTTCTATCTTAGCCATCCTTATTGCACCCTTACATTTCTTGTTGCATTCTTTATAAATTCTGAATGCTGATGATGATCCCTCAACCTTGTATTTTTTGAAGGCCTTCTCCTTTGCTTTTATATGCATTTTTACATTGAAGTTAAGCCATCCAGGACTTTTGTTCACTCTTTTAAATGTATTACCCAATGGGATGCATTGGCTAATGCCCTTATTTAATATTCTCTTAAAGAAAACCCATCTCTCCTCTGTGTTCTTTGCTCCTAAGATTTCAGTAGATCCAGTAGCATTTTATTTCTAGTTAGTGCGTCTACCATCTGACCCATAAAATTGTCCTGCAAGACGTTTAGGAACTGGCGAGTCATAGATGAATGCGCCGTTCCTTCTGCCCAGTCTATGTCTGGATAGTTAGTGAATAATGTAGCGTTAACCAGTGTACACAAATATCGTGATATATGTGAAATAATACATAAAAGTAACAATGATAATCGGAAAACTCAAAAGTCCATCTGTGAACACTAAATAATAATGTGAAAAAGGTATGCAATAATGTCCAACATAACCAGCAGTGTAGAACAAAAACTGAAACGTCCAACACCAGATGATGGAAATTCAAAAAGAGTGTAGAGACTTAGTCCGCCGGTCAATCTGCCGGACTTTCCAGCGGAGGTCCGCCGGACTTTCCGAACGTGTGGACTTGCCCACACACGACTGGACTTTTTTGTCAAAAGTTTTGGCAAAAGTCTGCGGGACTTTTCAAATGAATGGACTTGCCCACACACGGAGGAAAGTATGTTCATTTAGAACGTGACTCCAGGTAGATGGGACTAGCGAAGGCATTCAATGCCACCTCGCTAGCCCCGTTACCTGGTATGGATTTAAAGGGGAATCCCTACGCTGAAAAAACGGCGTGGGGGGTCCCCCTCGAATCCATATCAGACCCTTATCCGAGCATGCAGCCCGGCCGGTCAGGAAAGGGGGTGGGGACGAGCGAGCGCCCCCCTCCTGAGCCGTACCAGGCCGCGTGCCCTCAACATGGGGGTGCCCTGGGGAAAGGAGGGCCCTGCGGCCCCCCCACCCCAAAGCACCTTGTGCCCATATTGATGACGACAAGGGCCTATATATCTGGGGGCCCCCTTATTAAAGGTTGCTCCCGGATTCCGATAAGCACCCCGCCCGCAGACCCCGACAACCAACGGCCAGGGTTGTCGGGGTCTGCGGGTGGGGGGCTTATCGGAATCCGGGAGCAACCTTTAATAAGGGGGCCCCCAGATACCGGCCCCCCACCCTATGTGAATGAGTATGGGGTACGATGTACCCCTACCCATTCACCTAAGGAAAAAAGTGACCCGGGCTTCTGTCGCCATCGCCGTCGCTGTTGCCGCCTTCTGCTTCTGCTACTTCTTCTTCTTGTTCTTCTTTCTTCTCTTCTTCCGATGTTGACTCCTCGCTGTCTCCTCTTCTAATGGCTCAGACGTGTTGCGCTGCCAGTTATATAGGGACAAGGGGCAGGGCCACCGGCTCATGTCACATGGTGACCCCCCATATGATGTCACAGTCCCGGAGGATGCTGGGACTGTGACATCATATGGGGGCGGGGTCACCATGTGACACGAGACGGTGGCCCCGCCCCTTGTCCCTATATAACTGGCAGCGCAACACGTCTGAGCCATTAGAAGAGGAGACAGCGACGAGTCAACATCGTAAGAAGAAAGAAGAAGCAGAAGAAGCAGAAGCAGAAGGCGGCGGCAGCGACGGCGACAGAAGCCCGGGCCACCGCTAGTAAAAGAGCTGGAAGAAGAAAGCGGAGGCCCGGCAAGAAGAACAGAAGAGACCCCCGAAGACCCCCAAAGTCGGAACAAGACCCCCAGACGGCAGCGATGAAGAAGAAAGCTGGGCTCCTCCGATAGTGAAAGAGCTACTAAAAGAGCAGAAGATAGTGTAGAAGTCCGGCGAGAAGACCCCCCAAGACGGAAGAAGACCCCCGGAGCTGTGCAATAAAGTATTTAAAAAAGTTGTGTTGTTTTTTATATTTACACTTTTTCCCTTAGGTGAATGGGTAGGGGTACATCGTACCCCATACTCATTCACATAGGGTGGGTGGCCGGTATCTGGGGGCCCCCTTATTAAAGGGGGCTCCCGGATTCCGATAAGCCCCCCGCCCGCAGACCCCGACAACCAACGGCTAGGGTTGTTGGGAAGAGGCTCTTGTCCTCATCAACATGGGGACAAGGTGCTTTGGTGTGGGGGGGTCGCAGGGCCCCCCTTTCCCCAGGGCACCCCCCATGTTGGGCATGCGGCCTGGTAAGGCTCAGGAGAGGGGGGGGGGGGGGGGGGCGCTCCTGACCGGCTGGGCTGCGTGCTCGGATAAGGGTCTGATATGAATTTGGGGGGACCCCCACACTGTTTTTTCGGTGTAGGGATTCCCCTTTAAATCCATACCAGGTGACGGGGCTAGCGAGGCGGCATTGACTTCCTTCGCTAGTCCCGTCTACCTGTAGTCACGTTCTAAATGAACGGACTTTCCTCCGTGTGTGAGGCAAGTCCGTTCATTTCAAAAGTCCCACAGACTAGCACACAGACGGCGGGATTGCCCACTGGACTGCTGAGTCCGGCGGACAATTTTAAGTCAAAACTTAAAACTAGGTCCGCCGGACTTTTGGGAACAAAGAGAATGTCCGGCGGACTCTAGTCCAGCGGACAAACCCCCTGGAAAGTCCAATCGTGTGTACGCGGCATTACTCTCCCTCTCCAGCACAACACTTAACTCCAGGCACAGCTAGCACGTGGTTAGGCTCAATTCTGACTCAATCATGCCTCAGCCACTGCCCTTTGCAGGCAGGGACCACGGGTCCCGTTTTTGTAGCAGAAATAGCAATAGGAAGTCTTTTAGTGATAGCTGTCCTATGGTGGATTACTACTCCAGTAAGTCTTCTTCAGGGCCTACCAGCCCTCCTGGCTGCAGCTGCCCGACTTCACTGCCCGTGACATTGCAATGCTCACTGGCTCCACACCCAGCTCTGACTGTTTCCTCTCAATCCTCTTTGGCATGCCTCTCCAGTCCCGACTGCCCATGTCACTCACCAGCCCTCCTGGCGGCAAACCGGTGGTTCCCTCCTGAAGGCTTACCCGGCAGTACTAGCTCCTGCTGTCCTCTCTGACTCCTCTCTGTGCCTCCTGTTCAGATCCTCCATGCGTTCTTGAAAGGATCCATCCTGCAGCCAAGTCCCAGGCCCAAGGTCATCCCCCCAGACTCAGGAGCTCCCTCAAAGGCCCCGACAGCTTAGCACTCCATCCTCAGTTCTTCCACCCGACAACACCTCCACAGCTGGGCTGACTCTGGGTATTTAAGGAGGCCTGCCCCCTGCCAATCCATGCTTCCAGCTAGGCCTGTCTAAATTTACCTGCACTCACCAAAAATCTTACCTCTGGAACCTACCTAAGTAGAGGGTGCTACAATTTATATACTGTATGTAATACTGGAAAAAAACTTGATATCCTTGCTGTTTGGACATGAACTAAAATACGGCTTCTCTGTAGAAGCACACTGCAAAAGGACACTTGCACATCTGACCAAAATCAAAAAGGGCTAGATAAGTGCATGAGTTTGTTTGCACTTGATTAGTAGGACCCCTGCCCCCAAACCTGGACAATTTGGCCCAGATCTGGCTAAAATGACAGCTTATACAAAAAAAAAATGCAGCACTGTGGGATACTGAATCTTACAAATGCATAAATAGTGCCATAAACAATGAAAATCAATATTGCTAAAAAATGTAACTATGAATATAAAAAATATATTATTTTTTGTGTAACAAGCAAGCGCACAGCGAATTTTTTTTAGTGTTATTCTTTAACCGCTTCCCGACCGCCTAACGCAGATATACTGCGGCAAAATGGCACGGGCAGGCAAAATCACGTACCTGTACGTGATCCTTTAAATGCCTGCCCGTGGGTCACGCGCACGCCGCCAGCAGCACGCTCGCGACCCGGTCGGGAGCTCCGTGACCCCGGCCGCGGGACCAGCGGACCCGATCGCCGCTGGTGTCCCGCGATCGGGTCACAGAGCTGAAGAACGGGGAGAGGTATGTGTAAACAAACCTCTCCCCACGCTTCCTACTCTGCCTGTCATTGATTGGCTGTTCCCGGTCATCGGGAAAGCCGATTAATGAAGTCAGTCGTCAGCCCCGCCCCCAATGTAAAAAAAAAAACACGCACGTCACAGCCCATAATCCCTCCCCTCCCCCTAGTGGTTAACTCTTTCACTACAACTGTCTTTTATACAGGAATCAATGCATTTAAATAGCACTGATTGCTGTATAAATGACAATGGTCCCAAAAATGTGTCAAAAATGTCCGATGTGTCCACCATAATGTCGCAGTCACAATAAAAATCACTGATTACTAGTTACTAGTTACTAGTAAAAAAAAAAATATTAATAAAAATGCTATAAAACTATCCCCTATTTTGTAAACGCTATAACTTTTGCGCAAACCAATCAATAATCGCTAATTGCGATTTTTTTACCAAAAATATGTAGAAGAATACGTATCGGCCTAAACTGAGGAAAAAAAAAAAATTTTTTTATATATTTTTTGGGGATATTTTTTATAGCAAAAAGCAAAAAATATTGAATTTTTTTCAAAATTGTCGCTCTATTTTTGTTTATAGCGCAAAAAAATAAAAACCACAGGGGCGATCAAATACCACCAAAAGAAAGCTCTATTTGTGGGAAAAAAAGGACGCCAATTTTGTTTTGGAGCCACGTCGAGCGACCGCGCAATTGTCAGTTAAAGCGACGCAGTGCCGAATCGCAAAAAGGGGCCTGGTCCTTTGGCTGCCAATTGGTCCGGGGCTGAAGTGGTTAATATCAAGTGTCCAAAAAAAAAAAGAGAGATTTTGTCTCCCAATTTTCATCAATCCACAGAGACAAAAGTGCAAATTGGGGTATTATACGTATTAATGTCCAAAAGGTGATAATCCTGATCAGAAGAGGGTGACTTCACACACGTGGCCCCCCCCCCCCCCGTGCTGGATAGTGCATTATCGCTAGTTTAAAAATGTATTTAGAAAACATAACATCAGGGTACTCACATATTTTAGGTGCTTCCAGCACACCAAACTATAAAAGCATTAAGCATAGGATTCCTCTCCAAACGACTTCCAAACTTGTATGTGTTTTCGATTCGTAATTTTCCGCGTCTCTTACAATGGCGCTGCTTAACGTACTTCGAATGGATTGAACGAAAAAATTCGTACAGTCGTAACTTTTTTTTTCGATTCGTAATTTTCCGTGTCTCTTCAAATGATAATAATAGCATACACATTACATAAAATTATGAATTATGCTCCAATTACGAATCTACGAAAACAATGTTACGAAAGTACGAATAAATCAATCTTACGAAAGTACGAATGTAACTAAATCTACGAAAATACGAATGCGTCAGAATTTCGAATAAATTAAAATTAAATAAACGGAAAAACGAATCAACGAAAAAATAACTCTTACGAAAATACGAATCATTACGAATACGAACACCGACGACTTACGAATTTACGAATCGTTACGAATCAACGGAAACGAAAGAAACAAAACGAAAATAAACACATTTTTCTATTGTGCACATGTCTATTAACAACCTCCCAACCGGAGGGCATGTTTCAATTCTGAACAAAAAGGGCCCTTGGTATGAAAGAATCTGTGAAGATGTGTGTACGATAGAAGACAGACTCCTCCTTTCCCTTTTCCCTGTCCCATCTCCCTCTCCATTGTTTCACCCCTTTTTCTTATCTGTAACTATAATGTATTTAGCTCCCTATTGTAAATAAACCTTTATTTTAAGGCCCCTTTCACACGGCAAGCCCGCTCAGGTCCGCCTGTCCGTTTTTCAGGCGGATCCGAGCGGGCCATCCATTGACTCCTATGGGTAGACGGATGTCAGCAGAGATGTGTCCGCTGCCACCCGTCTGCCACCCGATCCACTAAAATCAGACGTATGGAGATACGTTCGCCATCCATCTTGGCGGATCGGCTGAGATCTGATGAAAACGGACATGCCGTTTTCGTCTGATCTCTCCATAGGAATCAGCGGCATTCTGACAAGTCCCTCCTCGCTCAGTGAGCAGAGACGGACCCGTCATCCGCTGGCTCAGCAGAGATCAATGGAGAGATCTCCTGCTGAGCTGGCGGACTCCGCTAAAAAGGATCCGCCTCGTGTGAATGAGGCCTAATGCCCCGTACACGCGGTCGGATTTTCCGACGGAAAATGTCCTATCGGACAATGTTGTCGGAAATTCCGACCGCGTGTAGGCTCCATCGGACTTTTTCCGTCGGATTTTCCGACAGACAAAGTTTTATCTCCTGCTCTCAAATTTTCCGACAACAAAGTCCGATCGGACTTTTTCCGATCGTGTGTAGCGAATTCCAACAGACAAAATGCCACACATGCTCAGATCACATTACAAGACCAAAGCTATTGGCTACTAGCCCCTACGTAGTTCCGTCGTATGCAACGAACGTCACCACGTTCAGAATGATCGGATTTTCCGACAACTTTGTCCGACCGTGTGTATGCAACACCAGTGTTGGACAAAATCCGTCGGAAAAAATCTGACGGATTTTGTGGTCGGAATTTCCGACCGTGTGTATGGGGCATAAGAGTTAGTTGTCCTTAATTGCAAGCCAGAAACCCCCAACTGAGCACATTTTAAACTGTATATATTTAACAGTGTACATCAATACTTGCAATTATAGAACTTTTACTATTCACAGAAACACCAACATAGATATTCTAAGAATTTTCACATTTCGTTTGTAATTGTATTTAGCTGTTTTTTTGCTTCTTATACAATATTGATCTTTACAAAATTTTTAAATAATGCCAGTACCCTGTTTTTATATATACCGTATATACTCGAGTATAAGCCGACCCGAATATAAGTCGAGGCACCTAATTTTACAACAAAAAACTGGGAAAATGTATTGACTCGAGTATAAGCCTAGGGTGAGAAATGCACAGCTACTGTAAGTGGAAAAAGAGGGTCAACAATGCCTATTTGCAGCCTCACTGTGCCCATTTGCATGCCTCACTGTGCCCATTTGCAGCCATAGGTCCCCCGAACTTCAAACTTGGTATTTAATGGTTCCTAAATGCCCCCTAGCTGCAGCCAAAATGTGGGGTCTCTGGACCCAAAGGGTCCCAAAATTACATTGCTGCAGATGGACACAATTGACCCATTTTGGGGTCCCATATCTCGGAGTCACTTGCTAGGAACCCCATCTTTGGATATGTTGTAGTGCTAGTTCCACTGGGTTTGCATACCACATTTGGGATTCCTAGCACCAAGTGGCCCCGAGATACGGGGCCCCAAAGTCGGGTCGGAAAATGTCAAGCACTTTTCTGCAGCAGAGAATGACATTTTCCGACCCGACTTTGGGGCCCCGTATCTCTGGGCCACTTGGTGCTAGGAACCCCATCTTTGGATATGTTGTAGTGCTAGGTCCACTAGGTTTGCCCCAAAGTTAGGTCGAAAAATGTCACTCTTCTGCTGAAAAGTGCTTGACTCCAGTATAAGCCGAGGGGGGGCATTTTCAGCACAAAAAAATGTGCTGAAAAACTCGGCTTATACTCGAGTATATACGCTATATATTTTGGAGCATACATTTTCTGCAGTATATATACTTATGCATGTACTGCCATGCGCATTGAGCATGCCTTTTGACTTTTGAGATATAATACCTAAATTGTAGAAAAGCTGCACTTGATGCTCAATATCTAACAAAAATCAAAACTCCCACAGCTATCTTCACGAACCGCACATAATACCAGTGCTGAAGCACAATTAAAAGGAATACAAATGTTGCGCTGTGTTACTAAGTTCACTGTATGTTGGTTATATGTATTCCAATACAAAGGATCATAATATTATTCCAAAAAATGTGATGTGTCCCAACATCACAAATACACGTAAAAATTAAAAACAAAAAAATAATAATCAGAGGGTCACACCACTAATCCGCAGTGACACACCAATAAAGAAAAAATATAAATTCATAAATTTTGATGGAAGTCCACCACCGATATGTAAATGTCCAAATAAAATAAGTAATTATGTGTAGGAGGGTTCCGCTATCATTGCAAATCTTGCCATATGTTAATGACAACAAGCAGCCTTGTTAATTCCACACCAACACCAATTGCAGGCTCTTGCCAAGTGCCAAGACCCAAAATATAGGTGGTGTTATAGCAGCATGTTGTCAGTAATCATCCCTTCACAGCCTGGCATATGGCATATCACAGCAACAGGTTGTTCAATGGCATTCAGGAACTCGAGAGTATGGGCTCTTTCACATGGACGTGTCCGTGTACGGAGCCCGCTCTGCTCAGCGGGGGATCGATCCATCGATGCCTGCTGAGCAGGAAGATGACAGGTCTGTCTCTGCACCCTATGGGGGATCGGATGACGGCGACCCGCAGACGGATGGAAAAATAGGGTTTTCCTCCGTCACACTTTTTCGGATCGGAGCGGGTCGGAAGTCAGCGGACGTGTCACCGATGACATCCGACGCTCCATAGACCTCTATGGAGTGTCCGTTCAGGTCCGCTTAAAAAACTGACCGGCGGATCTGAACGGACCGTCAGTGTGAAAGGGGCCTACATCAGCAGGGATTCACTGTTCCATAGTGCAACCTGCAGATTTTGTGTAATAAATATTGCGCATCTACTCACATAAGTACAAGGATAAATCACATGGCTTAATGTACATGGTGGGTCGGAGGTGAAAACAGTGACTCTCCCCTTTATGTTTTTTTCTTTTCTTGTGTGTGTAATTTTGGAATAGTGGTGTCACCCTCTGAACTTGGGACTGGTTCACACCACAGACATGCATGTGGCAGCAAAGCAGCTAAGTGGTTAGCACTGCTGCCTAATAGCACTGGGGTCGTTGGTTTGAATCCCAACCACGGCACTACCTGCCTGGAGTTTGCATGTTCTGCCTGTGCCTACTTGGGTTTTCTCCAACACTCTAAAGACAAGCTGGTAGTTGAGGTGGCCCTTGTCTAAATTGTTCCTAGTATCTGTATGAATGTACTTATTTTTATTTATTTATTTATTACAGGATTTATATAGCGCCAACAGTTTACGCAGCGCTTTACAATATAAAAGGGAGACAAAACAGTTATAATACAATAAAATACAAGAGGGTTAAGAGGGCCCTGCTCAGAAGAGCTTACAATCTAATAGGGTGGGGGAGGTGGTACAAAAGGTTGTAACTGTGGGGAATGAGCTGATGGAAGTGGTAGAAGATCAGTTGGAGACGTGATAGGCTTCCCTGAAGAGATGAGTTTTCAGGGATCGCTTGAAGGTGGCTAGGGTAGGGGATAGCCGGACAGGTTGAGGTAACGAGTTCCAGAGGATGGGAGAGGCTCTGGAGAAATCCTGGAGACGAGCATGGGAGGAGGAAACAAGAGAGCTTGACAGGAGGAGGTCTTGAGAAGAGCGGAGAGGACGGTTTGGGATATGTTTGGAGACAAGATTGGTGATGTAGCTCGGGGCAGAGTTGTGGATGGCTTTGTAAGTTGTGGTTAGTATTTTGAATTTAATTCGCTGGGTGATGGGAGCCAGTGTAGGGATTGGAGGAGAGGGTTGGCAGACACTGAGCGGTTGGTAAGGTGGATAAGTCTGGCAGCAGCATTCATGATAGACTGAAGAGGGGATAGCCTATACTTCCACCCCCTTTCCTGCCTGCAGGACTGCAGGACTGTATGCTCAGATCAGTATTATTTTTTTGCCATGGGGGTTCCCCCTCAAATCCATCACAGACTGAAGGGTCCATGCTCATTTTTGACATGTTGGCTATGCATGCTATTGGATCTTTAGTCTGTAGTGTGTGAATTGATGCACATAGCCAAGTGCTAACACAGTTAGAGAAAGATTTTGTGCCTGCAATCAGGTGTAAACACTGAGTTAATGAAACTCATACATGACAATTCAAAGTATTGACGGTACACACATTTTTCATTTTTACCATACAGTCCCCAGTCAGTGGCCCTAATCGCCGCCACACCAGTCATATGCTGATGCCTAATAACATACAGTAGGTCATTTGCTTGGGCTAAGGGTTGGTTCACACCACAAAGACACACTCCAGATCTGTTCCGGGGGCATTGATGCATGCGTGTACTGGGGTCTGGTGCAATTTTTATTCACTTTTTGATGTATTCCGGTGTGTTTTTTTATACGTTTTACCAAGTCCCAGTACTGTCCAGTGCAGGAAAAATACAGCATGTTCTACTTTTTTTTTTTTTGGAACTGGACCACACTGGTGTGAACTATGCCATTGGAAACCATACAAACTACTTTCCATGCATTTTTGATGCACAATAAAAAATGCACTGGACTGCATGTGGTGTGAACTGGCCCTTAAAGTGGTGTTGCCACCAAAAAAAAAATATGGCTTAAAAATCATAAAAAAAAGGAAAAAAAAAAAATTATTGGAAAAAAAAATGTTTTACTCACCTCTAAATGCCTGTCGCTAGGGGGTCCCTCGTAATCTGCCACCTTCATTGCCCGTGCAATGATGTCACTTCCCCTAGGCGCCGCACAGTCATCTGGGACCTGTCGTGTGTCCCAGATGAGTGAGCGTCGAATCACGGCGCACGGCGCCGCTCGCTGTGAAGACACAGCCGTGTGCCCACATTAAGAATGCCGGCGCCGCGAGTGGAGCGGGGAACGAGGGGCGGTCTCGTTCCCCCGCATCGCTGGAACCCGGGACAGGTAAGTGTCCGATTATTAAAAGTCAGCAGCTGCAGTATTTGTAGCTGCTGACTTATATATTTTTTTTTTTTTGTGGGCCCTCCTCTTTAAGGCAAACTACAGCAGCTGCAGGCATCTGAAAATGAACAAACTAAAATGAACACACAAAAGGCAAGTGGGACATTTCTAAAGTAAGAGGGATGTGGTTAAAGTTTGTTTTAATATAACATTGAGAGACATCTAATAGCCTGCCTACACCAGCCACAGCTTTTTTCACCATATATGGAAAACATTGGGGTTTGAATCCATGACCCTAGTGGTGACCACTAAGCCAATGTGCTGCTCATAGCATTAATTAGAATATATAGTAGTACCATCATTTAGGAATAAGATATATCATTATAAATAGATATTCTAATAAAATTTGAATTAGACATGAACAATTTTCTTTGATGAACATGTAAAAAAAAACACTACAAAACAGAAAAGAAAATGAATATACGGTATGTACTATCAACAGTAGCCAAACCACACTTTCCAATTGTTTCTTTTTACACACAAACGGGATCTTGGCTAAATTCTGCAGTCCTATGCTCTCTAGGGACCACGTTTAGCATTTTCCATTACGGAAAAGTGACTATCCTGACTTGGCATTTACTAATAGTCGTTCACCAATTGATGGTGATTCTCTATTCTCCACATTGAAGTCTAATGCCGCGTACACACGAGAGGACTTTTTGACAGCAAAGGTCCGACGGAACGAATCCGTCGGACAATTCGATCGTGTGTGTGGGCTCCATCGGACTTTTGCTGTCGAAAAATCCGACAGACCTGTTTCAGGGGCTGCCCTACACATGGGACACTATTACATATATTTTGGGATTGCCCCCAACTTAAAAACATCTGGCACAATGCCAATCTCATGATTGATCGAATCTCAGGTAGTAAGGTCCCACTTACACCACAAATGTGCCTCTTATTCTCCCCCATACAAGATATACCAATAGCCAGTTCTAGATTAATCCACACTCTATTTAGTTCTATCCACTGGACCATAGCTTTCAACTGGCGTTCACCCAATATACCATGGCCTCAGGTTCTCAACCGTATGGCAAATATTCAGAACGAATACACCACACGTTATACGACACCATACATATATACCAAAAAAAATGGGCTCTATGGGATTCCTCACTACTTGCGTAATGTTCACTAATGTTATTTTACTTCAGCACATCCATGGACCCATCCGCGCAAATGTTACTTGGACTTATAATTGAACGTGTGTATGCTGCCATATGATATGTCTTTTCTCAGCTATAATGTATTATCTAACTAAATCCTTCACTTGTATGTTCTCCACCACTGTCAAAACCTTGTACCTTACTCATAATAAAAACCGTTTGTAAACAAAAAAAAGAAAAATCCGACAGACTTTAGAAATAGAACATGTTTTAAATTTTCCCGCCGGAACTTCGCTGGACCCAGTTCCTATCGAAAAATCCACTCGTCTGTATGCTAGTCCGAAGGACAAACAACAACACTAGGGCAGCTATTGGCTACTGGCTACGAACTTCCTTATTCTAGTCCGGTCGTACGTCATCACGTTCAAATCCGTCAGAATTTAGTGTGATTGTGTGTGGCCAAGTCCGTTCAATCGAAAAGTTTGTCGGAACTCCGTCGAAAGTCCGTCGGAAAGACCGTTGGACGTGGTCCGTGGAAAAGTCCGCTCCGTGTGTACGCGGCATTAGTTGTTTGAATTAGGTAATATTAGGAGTCCAACTTCTATTGCTTATCCTTATTCTTAGAAAATGAACCCCCACATGCATACTTGCCAACAGTCCTGATTTTCCCAGGACATTCACGGTATACAGACCTAAATCCCGGTCTTACCGGGTCCCATCAAAATTCACAGGAAATTGACTTGGTGTCCGTCGCTAGAGATCCGGGGTTGCTGCCATTTTTGTGAAGTGCAGCTCTCCTTGGGGCAGGGAAGAAACAAGGTCTGGGGGTGTTAATGCCGTGCCCCAGGGGGGGTGGGGGGGTTGCTGGGAGTGTCAGCGGGGGGGGGTAGGGGCAGTCGTGCTAGTGCCGCTCCACCGCGGCCCGGGGGGGGGGGGTTGTCTGCTTTCCCCCCTAAAAAAAAAAATA